>JAJKFI010000024.1:6183577-6232357 GCA_029204185.1 Lerista edwardsae
TTCTCAAACATACAACGAGCTATGGAGAAATCCCATAGCTTCCAACACAAGGCACACTGCACTGCTGGTGTCAGGCTCACATTCCCCAATGGCCCTATTAAGAAATGACCCTCACTCAAACTCCCTGCAAACCGTTCGGGGCACATCAACGTGCCACGGCACACTGATTGAAAACGGCTGGATTAGTAGTGGCAGCCCAACAGGGTCTGCACTGGTGTTACCAGCTTGTTACGGGATTCTACAAAAGAGCAGAACCTGAAAAGTGGCCAATTTCAGGGGCAGGCAGTCAGACAGGGCAATGACAGTAGAGACCTCAAAGGTGTCCTGTTATTATCCCCTCCACCCACCCCCCAGCGTTATTTCAAGCCAGCAATTGACCAAGAACATGCTCTGGGGCCTGAGCAAACCTGTACGCATGGACAGCAACACAGAGTGCTATGACAGTTAATAGGCGACATTCAAAGCCTTTGATGCGACAAATTTTAGGAGTAGGTTGTGAGCCGATTATTTTCCTTAGAAACGACAAATCAATTAGAAACTGCGCTAGAACTACAACATTTCTGTGCAGGTGACATTTTGAGGACATTTAATGAAGGTTTAGTTTGTCATCTTTGGCAAGGACTTGAGAAGCTAGAGCCAAGTGGGGCTTATGCTCAGAACTTGCTTTTGCCCCCCCCCCCCGTACTGTATTTCTCACTCACTCACTAGACTAAACCACAAAGCCAAATCATCATTTGTTTGGACATTCATCTCAAACCTACCTCTGAATTAAGGGAAGGCAACAATCGGGGGTGGGTGAATACGAAAGATGGTTTCCAATTAACTTATTTTTTGTAAAAAAAAATCCACATTTGTAATCCATGATTAATGAATTAATTTTACACGCTCCATTAGCTGATCCATGCTTTCCATTCTGGTTATATTGATGCAAATGCTGCAGAAGTATGCATCAATTTACTGTCAGTGGAGAAAGAAGTCTGACAGCCAAGAAAGCCCACCAAGAGCAATCAGGCACCAATACACATTTCTTTTAATCAACTGCGAAAGGATGAAAAATGGCTGGAAGGAATCACGCTGTGTAGCTGTGGGTCAGCGAGGGACAAATTAGCCGAGAAGAGGGTGGTGGTGGAAGAGCCATTCTGAATATATGTGGGTGTTGTGATGTGAGGCTGGTTTGGAGAAGCACTGAAACAAAACTGGGCAATTAAACACAAAGGGCCGATGACCCCTGTTCCTCAAAATTAAAGCATTCAGCTAGGCCCTACTGTTTCCTTTCCAATTCCATCAATCATTTCAGAACCATTTTATTTACCAAAAACACACATCAAATCCCTAACAGTTTTCAAGCCAGTTATTAGCTAATTGTGCTTCTGGCAAACCTGTAAATGGCTCTGAACCTGCCCTCCTGCTGGTTCAGAGACAAAAAGGATCAAAATTAAATACCCTACCCCCCATTCCAAACACACACACACACACACACACACACACACACACACACACACACAGAGAGAGAGAGAGAGAGAGAGAGAGAGAGAGAGAGAGAGAGAGAGAGTTTCTCCAGGGATGCCTGCATTCTGCAAATAGGTGCTACTTTGACAGTAAATCACGCATGGAAATTTTCCCAACTCTCATCATCTTGTTTAATCGTGGCCTGCAGGCACTGAATTTTTAAAGATTCTCTTTCTTTGGAGGTGAGGAAAGAGGTATATATAGAGAAATATATACAGCCAGATCTACTTTTATATTCATTCTTGCAGAGGCTACAAGAAGATGGGAGTGTGCCAATTTTCAATTAGAAGCCCCACCATAAGAATGTGCATAATGTGCATGAGGAAAGGTCACATAGATTGGATGGCCTCCACAGAGACCCAACTGGGAAAGCCTTCTTTCTATTTTTTAAAACAGCAAAACCAGGTTACAACAGGCAAAAGGCCCCAGGTTCAGGACTGATATCTTCAAGTAGGGCATTCAAAACGATTTTAGCACTGGGACCCACATTTTAGAGTGACAATCTGTCCGGGACCCACCAGAAGTGATGTCATGGCTGGAAGTGCCATCACTGTGACACCAGAACCTGCTACTTGCCTGAGAATGCAGCAATCAGTTGGGGTTATTTCTCAGCCACTTTCCAATAGCAAAGTGAATCAGAAAAAAGCCTACTTATAACTTTGACATATATAATAAGCAAAGCAACCACACACCCCTTCCCCTTTCCAGCACCCCATCTTCCCATACTTTCAATATGGCTGCTCTAGGTGCTTTGCGACCCACCTGAAATTGGCTCACCCACACATATCCAAGCATATAAGGACTAGAAACTTGCTTTAAAAAAATAGCACGATCTAGCTTTTGGATAAAAGTACCACACTGCAGTACTTGCAATTTTCTGTAAGATAAGTGAACTGAAGTGTATCGCAGGACAGTCTGCTTATAAGCTCCATAATCAACAGAAAATACTGATTCTCAACATGGACATTGGAATACTTTTTAACGATTCAGCTGCCCAGTCCTAACGAGACTGTCCGTGCTGTGATACAGTGAAGACGCAATGGGTGCCACTGTACCCTGCAGGGGCAGGGAGGCAGCCAGAGGTCTTTTTGAGGTAAGGGAAGACTTCTTACCCCACGTTGAGCCCCGCTTGCCCATAGAGTTACACGGATCTGGGCCAGTTCAATCTCTGTTGCAGAACCGAGTAACCCCGTGGAGGGCTTTCAGGCCCAGGACAAGGGAGATGATCCAGTCACCTCTGCCGCCATCCCTGCCCTCTTCCTGGGGCTGAAATGCCCTACTCTCCACCCAGTTTCACCCCCATCCCCGGTACACCTCTGAGCCAGCGGTGTCATCCTGGCGGAACGGCCTGGTACGCCGTTCCGCCAGTTCCGCGGACGGGCCCGGGCCACGCCTCCTCTCCTGAGGATGGGCGAGCTGCTCCTGGGCCCACCCGCGTGTCCGAATCGCTCTGAAATGGAGCGACTCGAGGCGCAGGGAGGCGTGGCTGGCCTCCGCCATAGGGGCTGAGGGCTGCCAATCACCTGGGCGTTCTGGTTCCTGGCGCGCCCGGATAACGTCTCAGAGCCCCCTGGTGCCCCCTGGTGGCACTGCTGATGGCTGCCAGGGCCGCTCCAACTGGCCACACTGGCACCTGCACTGGCCCCCATTTCCTTCTGGCTGTCGCAAAGCGTGCAACAGCACTTTCATGACAGTTTCCTCCCTGCAGCATGTGCAAGACCAGCATTGTCAAAAAGCAGGATCAGGCTGAAACCGCTTTCATGAGAAATTCATGGGAGAAAAAAAAATACCAATTAGGGGAGGGGGCTAAAATGTTGCTGCCACTTCACAAACACTTTCCTTTCCCATGCAGCAAGTTTCCTTTTTTCAGTATATGTTGCATGACAGGAAAGTTTAACACACTCTCAAAATAGATTCGCCTTTAGGGCTAATATATGCCAGTCTTATATTCCCCATCATTAATGTGCTAAAAATGTAAAACCCAGTTAACGCTCTGGACAGCTACGAGCGCCACAAAATGTCAGTTTTGGAGGCAGTGCGAGAGAGAAAGAAATTCAAACACTAAAAACACACACGCACACTAACTTTAAAAAAATGTGAACTTCACATTTTTATATTGGGATGTGTCTCTGAAGCTGATTTGTCATGGATATACAGAGTGTCATAATTGTGGCTAAGCCACCCCAAAAAGTCTACCTAGTTAACCATCTATCAGATGCCTCAGGCATGTTCAAAGAAGGGCATGATGGGAGTATCTATCCTTAGTGTTATCCCTCAGCAGTTGGTACTCAGGAAGCTTAGCTTGGAGAAAAAGAACTATAGATAGAAATGCCCACGGTTTGCACATGACCAGCGACTTGCCTAACTATTTCCTTCTGAGTAGCACATCCCCATTGCCATGTCAGACGCCATGTTTTCAGATTTCCTCAGATTCTAATATTCGTTTCAAACGAACAACACAGGCATAACAAAGACATACTCAGCAGTAATTTCTACAGTTTCAAGAAGACAGTCATGAAAAACGGACACGAGGCCAAAGCTCCTCCAGATGTGCAGAACTAGTGTTGCAGTTTCTTTGGATATGGCTCATATTGTCTCAAAACATGTGCTTCTATTCTGGACAGTAACAAAGGGGCCCAGTTCAACTACAGAGATGAAGACTTCAATTCAGGTGCCAGACAAGGGAGGAATAAAGAAGACAATGTGCTACTTACAAGTATGATATCTCCAGTTAGAAGTTTCAAAGTACAGGTTGAGTATCCCTTATCTGGACTGCTTGGGATGGAAAGGTGTTTAGATTTTGGATTTGTCTGGATTTTGGAATAACTGCATAAATATAATGAGAAATGCTTCCTCTTGCTCTTTTCACTGTGACCCATTTGGGAGTCTGCTGGCTTCTTTGACATTTTTCAACAATGTCTGTACAGGCACACACCATAGGGCAGCAATCAGAACTTACTGCCTGTACCTGCACTGTACACGGGAATGAGCACCAGGCTTTCTCATGTGCATACTACACAGAGTTTGTTTTAAAGTGTTGGACAAAACTGTCTGGATTTTGGATGTCCGGATAATAGATATTCTACTTGTACTAAGATATTAAGAAAGGCGGTATATAAATAAATGTATTATTATTATTATTACTGCTTGAGGACGTGTTCCAGAAGACTTGCTCAAGTTCAGCAGGTCTAGGTCTAGATAGGAGATCACCTGGAATCCAGAGATATGCCATGATGAATTCTAGGACATGACAAGGGTGGGAAATAAAGGGTGGGACATGACAAGGGTGGGTGCCTTCGGGCACAATAAGGCGGGGTACAAATCTAATAATAAATAAATAAATAAATAAATAAATAAAAGCTATATTGACTCAAAAGATTGCAGGGGGCGGAGCTAGGGAAGATCTCCTCCAAAGCAGCCTTAAAGCAGCAATTCCCAAATTGTGAGCTGTGGCTTCCTGGGGAGCCGTGGAAACTAGTCAAGGGAGCAGGCACACTTGGAGGCCCAAGCGTGCCCCATGGCTGGTGCTGAAACCGCCCCCCATGTTGCCCCGACACGCCTCCCTTACCCTGGAAACGCTCTATTTCGCTCTATTTCTGAGCGTAAGGGAGGCATGGGAGGAGCGTAAGGAAGCATAAGGGAGCGTAAGGGAGGCATGGGCGGCCGGCCCAAAACGGCGCGGTCGCGTCTGGACCGCGCGCAATGGCGCCCCTCCGCTGCCCCTCGCGCCATCCCTGCACCCGGTAAGATCCGCGCCTACAGGGGAGATGCAGAATGCTTGTGAAAAACGCACCACCCTATGCAATGTATAGGATTGCAGCCCTAATGGGGAGCACGGCCAATGGTCCAGTAGATCAAGGGAGCCGCCAGTTGAAAAAGTTTGGGAACCACTGCCTTAAAGCAGTAATACTTGACTACATAATGCAAGGTCAGAAGTAATAATACTTGGCTAGACAACCAATGATCTCAAAGGAAGACTACTTCATACGCTCAAATGTCCAAGAGGGCAACCAGCTGTCCATCTCAGTATCTCAGATGCCTGGAAGGGGGGGACAGAGCAATTTGCTCTTTTCTTAAGACTCATCCTCTTAATGATATGATTATTGGCAGGGTCTGATTTCACTTTATGGGATGCCTGAAAAAAGAAGTAGCTGTAATTTTGACTCAAGGCAGCTAATCAGTCCCCCTCAAATGCCTCTTCTCTTTCTAAACCACTACCGCTAGAAGACTTCACAGAATGTTCTAACAATGGAATCTATAGGTCAGTGGTTCCCAAACTATGGACCGAGACCCACCAGTGGGTCATGAGCCAATTTTAGGTGGGTCACAAAGTATCTAGAGCAGCCATATTGAAAATTTTGGTAGATGGGGTGCTGGAAAGGGAGAGGGCCGTGCGATTGCTTTGCTTGTGTCAAGGGTGTAAATAGGCTTTTTTCTTTCTGATTTACTTTGCTATTGGAAAATAGCAGAGAAATAACCCAACTGATTGCTGCGTTCTCAGGAAAGCAATAGGCTCTGGCATCGAAATGATGGCACTTCCGATCATGACACCACTTCTGATGGGTCCTGGACAGATTGTCATTCTAAAAAGAGGGTCCCGGTGCGAAAACATTTGAGAACCACTGCTATAGGTTAATTATGAACTGTGAGTAAGTTGGGAATTCAAAAAATAAAAAAAGATTAGCCGAATATTTGCATTCACATCTTATTACAATCCAAACACCCTTAAAGATACCCTTCTTAAGAGGATGTCCCTGAAGGAAGATAACAGTAACTTTCTTGGAGAAAAAGGATTAGTTCATTACATTGGAAGAAGATCAAGAAAAAATATAGACCACTTTTAAACTACAATCAAGATATGAAGGGAAAGATAAAAGGCCTAGAGACATTTTAATCAAATTATGTGTCGATGGACTTAAGAGGCTAATTGAGCAGGCCTTATGGCAAAATAAAATAGCATAAAATGGGAGATTTGCTTTACAGGCTCGTTCAATATTTTTTTTTTTTTGAAAGGTTTTAGGAGTACAATCCTAGCACAAGACAAAACTAGCTACATTTTTTCCATTTGAATTAAGAATTGTTCAAATAGGTAGAACACACATCTTTGCACTCCAGAAGGAGGAAAATCCTTTTGGGGGACTAAGAAAAGTGGGAAATGCTGAGAATGAGACAGATAAATGTGACATCATGCTCGCCAGAATCACTGAGGGCAGATGTGATATTTCACTAACATGCTAGCACTGTAAGGCTATTTGTCTCCATGGGATGTCTGAAGGCTGCTGGTGATATGTGCTTGCTCTCCTCATTTGTCAGTAGCAACAAACGCTGATTGGGGTGTAGGGATCCACAGGGCTAACCACACAGGTCACAGGTGTGTCCCTAAAAGTCCTCATGCTTTTCTTTACAGCAGTGCTTCTTGAACATTTTAGAGTGGGATCCACTTTTTAGAATGGCACTTGTTTCAGGACCCACCAAAAGTGATGTCATGTCCGGAGGTGACATCATCAAGTAGGAAGTGCTATCACTGTGACCTAATAAAATGACATTCCTGGCATGCAAACTCGCATTCTTCGACTACACAACTGCACAACCGTGAAACATCCCTGACAGAAAGCAAGATTAGGACAAAATATGATGTAAAAGCACTGAACTTAAAAGAACAACAACGCTCAGTTGAAAATTCAAACTTTAACACTCACGAAAGGAATATAGCAAGAGTAAGGTCTGCAGCTTCCAAGATGGCTGCTCCCAGCTTCCCGCAACGTACCTGATATAAGCCCACCAAGTGGGTCCTGACCCATGGTTTGAGAAACACTGCTCTATAGCACTGGGCCCCACATGTAGCAAGACTGGATATCTGATGGAGCTCTGGCAAAAAGGCCCACAATCTTGGCATCTTCAGTTTGGATATAGCATTAATCCCTTTCCCTCAGAAAGATTGTTTCCAAAGACTAAAACCTTCCTGCATTTGAGAACACCCTCTCCAACCCATGGGATTTCACAGGATAAAAACATGGAAAAAATACCTGGACTCTGGGGTTCAATGTAAGACCATGACCAGGACAAAGGCAGCACAATGAGAACTACCACTGTGCGTCTGCTGAAAGCTATGTAAGCAGCAACCATTCATCAGGTTCCCTTTGTAGAAATGCGAGTCAGAGACTCTTACACAGTAAAAACACATCAACATCCAGCAAAAGCCAGTCATGTAACAGATTGTGGGATAACAAGCATCAATGAGACTCCATTTGGATGGGGATGTTTTGTCTGCCGGATGAAACATTCAAACACTCCCACCCACCTCAACTCTATTACATTCAGCAGAAAAAAATCTAAAAACGCCAGTGAGCAATTGTTTGAAATATGCCCCATTACCTGTAATTTGTATGCTGACGATCACGCTGCTTTAGCTGAACAGTAGCAGGCGTTTACTACATGCAGCTCTTGGGAGGCCCACGACTTACAGTAGGGGCTCAAGGGCCAAGAGTGGTTTATACTCTACTGTTGCTGACAGAGAGAAAGGTGCTGTGTGAAAATCTCAGGGAACCTACGTACTGTCTGCATGTAGATCTAAGATGGCGCTGTGAGTGACACATAACCCTAGGTAAGGACAGTGTTTCCCAAACTGTGGGTTGGGAACCACGACAGTTGTGACCTGATGGCTGGTGGGTCATGAAACTGAAACTGACAAGCTGATGGTGAATTCTTAACGAGCCCTATGGAAAGTGAAACTGAGCCAAACTTGCACATTTACTCATCAGCAGGTGAGCATGCTCCAGTCCATGGGCATGCAAAGGACACACACAACGCTACCAGAATGGTTCCAATCCAATGAGCAAAAGCCCCCCCAAACACTCTAGAACAGTGGTTCTTAAACCATTAGCACCAGGACTAAAGGTCCTTTTTTAAAGGTCCACTTTTTTAAAAGTAGAAATTAACCAGGAGGATCCACCAGAAGTGATGTCATGGCCGGAAGTGCCATCATTGTGACACCAGAGCCTGCTGCTTTCCTGAGAATGCAGCAATCAGTTGGGTTATTTCTCAGCCATTTTCCAATAGCAAAGTGAATCAGAGAGATAAAAGCCTATTTACAGCCTTGACAAAAGCAAAACAACTACACAGCCCTCCCCTTTTCCAGCATCCCATCTTCCCATATTTCCAATATGGCTGCTCTAGTTACTTCGTGACCCATCTGAAATTGGCTCACGAGCCACTGGTAGGTCCTGACCCACAGTTTGGGAACCGCTGCTCTAGAAGGAAGTCACCTCCACCCACCTTCAAGCTGTCAAGGACAAATGCATGCAGCCCTATATAAAGTTAAACTAGGATGTAAATATTTACTCACGAGCAGGCAAATGCATCAGATCATATAAATTTTTTATACTCTCTTTGTATATTTTTAGGATCCACGGGGCTTGCTGTTTTTAAATTTTAATTATTTTAATATTGTTTTTAATTATTGTTTTTAATTGTCTTACTGTGATTTCATTGTATTTTTATGTTGTAAGCCGCCTTGAGTGCCTATGGGGCAGAAAGGCGGGATATAAATAAATAAATAAATAAATAAATAAATGGTCAGGCAAAGGGAAATGCAAGGTCCCAATTTGATAACCGTGGAGCTTGACAACTGTTCTAGAAGGTAGTTCCCGTCTCCCCAACAAAGGAAATTTGGGATAAAAATAGAGGCTTGAGCTGCTGGTACAAGTGAAACTAGGGTTGTTGGTTTTTTGTCTCATAAAATTAGGTGGGTTCTAATACAATGCCATTTTAAAAAGTTGGCCCTGGTGCTCAAATCTTTGGGGACCACTGTCCTAGGACACCTACGACATTCAGATGGGTAAGTGACAGGAATGTAGCTGAAACACTTTGTACGAACCAACGCAGATTTGAGTAGGTTCCATCTCTCATTTGTCAACTTCCCTTTTTGTGGTAGGTGGGACACAGAAAGCAGAGCCCACCTGATTCACAATCATTGTGCTAAGTGCAGTGGGAAAGGGCACCTCCCCGCAAGGCTCTTGCTCCCATGTTGGGGTGAGAGAGTCCATGTTATCAAATATTCCGTCTGATATTGGCAGATTGACCAACTCCTATTCAAGGGTATCTCAACCGTCAGAAGAAGGCTTCATCGCTTGCATTTGAAATGGCTACAATGGTCCTCTGAGAACATTATCCTGCAGGGCCCGACTTCGCAGAGCATCACCAACAAGTGCCTACATTTATTCACCGTTTTGTGCTTGTTGCTGGGGTCGAGGAGAGCAACCCCCCCCCCCCCCCGTTCACATCATTCCACAACGATCTGTCACACGTTTTATTAGCTTCCAGGCTCCTTTCCACAATGATTAAGTAGTGCATGCTTTCAGCTAATACCTTTTTAGGCAGTATAAACAAATGGCCCTATTTGTAATCAATTCTAATTTATTCACACTTTAATTGAAATATCCCTCCTTTCTACCACCCGTAGCTGAGAAAACATACACAACCTCATCTATCATGCAGGTGTAAACACTGAAGTGCTGTGTTGGCAATTATCAGAATGCAGAAACGTTCCTGTAATTTCAATTTCTCAATCTAACACACTGCCGTTTTATTATAGGGGGGAGGGAAATTGTATCAGTCCTGTCAATCAATGTTTGGATTAAGCAGCTGCTCTGAATTCCTGGTTCTCCATTATCCCAACCAGCAGAAACAGACGGCAAGCCCTCTGCACCAATTAATTAGCCATACCACACATTCTTTTCTAGCATTTAAGGATTTCCCCTTGTAGGGACATTGAAGAGATTATAATCTACCCTGGGAACCATTTTTACTAATAATTGCTGTGACTCAGTCTCCTGCTAATTTTAACTTTGATCCTTTTCATGCCACTTTCTAAAAACCATGTTCGTTCCGTCTAGACAGCGAACCGGTCCAGCCAGTTCCATGATGCTTGCTGGAAAAAGTGCCTTCTTATTTCAAGTGAACATGATGAATCTCGGATCCCTATACAGCTCCCCGCCAGCTAGTACGTAAACTGATACGTGAACAATTAGCACTCAGATCAAAATCAGATTTATCAGAGCATTTGCTAATGTTGGACGTTTTTACTCATTATATATCATTTCTAAATTTAATCACAGCGTTGTTTCTTTGTAATTGTCACATTTTGATTTTCTTCTGAATTACATCATGCCTTTATGCCATTACAAAAAAGATCCAAAATAAAATTCATTCATTCATTTAAATTTCATTCATTCATTTATAAAACTGATATTTTTTTTCAGCCCACAGAAATGTGTAAAATATACAATGTGAACCTCAAACGGAAAAGTTTGGAGACCCCTTCACCAAGTGAAGACCAAGCAGTAGTTTTCAAACTTTCTACATTCAGCTACTCCTTTGTGGTAGACCAACCACAGCAACCCGCTGGACAAGCAAAGGAATCTGATTATGAGTTTCAGAAGTGTACACTCAGTACACACATAGAGATCTTTAGGTAGGACCTACTGGGCCTCATTATTGTGTTATGTGTAGAGGTGTTTGTTTCGGACGAATAAAACAGGATTACAGCCCAAGTCCTACTAAACACAATGGGTTTACTTCTGAGTAAAATGGACAACATTTTCAAATACCTCAACCTCTGCGCATGCAAAGTGTGATCCAGAAAACACAGATTCTCTCCCAGAGCTGTGTATCGCAGAGAAAGGTTGGTAAGTGGCAAAAGCTAATTGCAAATGCTTTCTCCATGTTTTTGCAACTACTTCCCTCCCCTTTCTCTGTTGACTCCCTTGTGTCCATTTCTAGATCTTGTATAGCAGGGATGTAGCCTCTCATCTGTTCTACAGCATCATGTGCCTAGACGGTGCTTTTTAAATAGTTAATAATAATGATGGTGGGGAAACTGTCTTCCATGGAAGCTGGTTGGCCATTACTGAGTGTCCTTAAAGGCTGCTCAGCACACAGTTTGAAAATGGCAGAGCTTAATCACCCTCCCTGATGATTTCTTGAAAACTGTTATATCCATTCTTCAAACTTTCAAGACATATCTCATAAAAAAAAAATCAGGCTCAGCCAGAGGGGTCCAACCCAACATGTGCCTAGTTCCATGCTCAAGTCAGGGGAATGGGGGAAGTGTGCACTGGCAGCCAGCCGCAGGGTCATGGCAGGAGGGACACCAATTGCTAAGGAGATCAGATTCAGAGTAGAAAAACAACATCTCCCTCTATCCCAGTGGTTCCCAAACTGTGGGTCAAGACCCACCAGTAGGTCACGAACTAATTTCAGGTGAGCCGTGAAGCACTTAGAGCAGCCATATTGAAAATATGGAAAAATGGGATGCTAGAAAGGGGGAGGGCTGTGTGGTTAAAATTTTGCTTGTGTCAAGGTAGGCTTTTTTCCATTTCTGTTTCACTTTGCTATTGGAAAGTGGCTGAGAAATAGCCTAACTTATGGCTGCATTCTCAGGAAAGCAGCACGCTCTGGCGTCACAACAACAGCACGTCCAGCCATGACATCACTTCTGGTGGGTCCTGGATAGTTTGTCCTTCTAAAACAGTGGTCTGGGAACAGGGGTAAATTACCCCAAATGGGGTAAAAATGAAATTCCTGGGGGTAATGGATGGTCACACTGCTGAGACACAGCCGGGCATGCATATGAATCTATATGCATGCCCGGCTGTGTCTTGGCAGCGTGACCATCCATTACCCCCATTCTGGTTCCGTCGCTGGCTGGCTGGCTGGCTGGCTGGCTGGCTGGCTGGCTCCATTTTGTTAAAGGGATGTTCTTTTCCCTCTCTCAAAACACCAGAACCAGGGGGCATCTGCTAAAACTGAGGGTTGGGAGAACAGATAAAAGGAAGTACTTTTTTACCCAGCGGGTAGTTAATCTGTGGAACTTTTTGCCACAGGAGGTGGTGATGACATCTGGTCTTGATGCCTTTAAGAGGGGATTGGACAGATTTCTGGAGCAAAGGTCCATCGTGGGCTATAGGCCATGATGGATTGTGCAACCTCCTTACAAAGGTGGTGGGCTACTGGTATCGGGTGCAAGGGAATGTCAACAGGATGCAAACATCTTGTTGCCTCATGCCTCCCTGGGGCACCTGGTGGGCCACTGTGAGATACAGGAAGCTGGACTAGATGGGCCTTGGCCTGATCCAGCAGGGCTCTTCTTATGTTCTTATGTTTTGCTCCGCCCACTTTCTCTGGCCGGCAAAATGCGCCCCAGACTGCTCTGCGCCTGCTCTGCTTTTCACACCATGGCAGTTTAGAGCACGTGGACGCAGCGAGGAGAACAGCAAAGCGGCAGCGCCTTGGACCTGAGCAGAGTGGCAGTGAAGAGGCAAGCCAGGGACAGCCGGGCATCAGAGGTGAGGGAAGGCACGCGTCTTTCCCCCACCCCCGCCTCCATTGCCCTGCCTTCCCCCCTGCTCCATTGCCCTGCCGGGGGGGAACTACACACCCCTCGCTCAGGCTTCTTGCAGAACACGCAGCCCCATCATTTTGATCGCTGCCCAAGGCCAGATGCGGTACTTCTTTAATGTCCCGAAGTGTCCGTGTGTGATAGAAGGTGTCTCCTAAGACTGGGTGCTGTTGCCAGGGGAGGGGCTGATTGGAACGGAGGTTTTTTAAAAAATTGATCGCCTAAGAGTGCAAGTCTATGAATGTCTACTCAGAAGTAAGTCCCATTATAGTAAATGGCACTTACTCCAGGGTAAGTATTAATAGGATTGCACCCCATCGTAATTAAAACTGCTGTCCAATGCACACACTGCCCCAGGAGTAAAGCACATTGAATTCAATCTGACTTACTTCTGAGCAAACAGAAGTTGACAGACGCCGGCTGGCCACTGAATGTAAGGAGCGTGCAGGCTGGGGCAAACGCGACTGGCTGCAGAGTAACAGTCTGAGCCGACACCAGACTGTCCTCCTCCCCCTCAACTTGTAGCCTGGTGCAACGATCCTCCGATCCGGACTGGGGCTCAGCATGTTGTGGGGTGTGTGGGGCACGTGCACATACACTGGACACCAAAGAGAGGCGCCAGGCAAGCATAAAGCGTGAGGCGAGGCGAGAGGGAAAGCAAGCTGCAGGAGACAAAATGTAGGAATGCTTGCTGCTTTTCTGTATTAGTACTATTTGCCTTCTCCAGAATGGAAAAGCAGATACTGTGCTGCTAAGTTGCATAGCCCCCTTTGTATTAGCACACATTAGGAATGGCCCTTGCCTTCTCCACAGCTATGTTTCTGTGAAGTGGGGAGGGGAGGGGGGGTCAAACTAATCGGGCAACAGATGTTTTGTTTTGCTCCCATTCATCCTGTTAATATTTAGAGGATCTATTTTTTTACATTAAGAGATGTTTGTATGAGGTGAGCTGAATCTTCTTACCTACATGCACACTCCTTGTGATGTAAAAATGAGGTATTCCCTGTTTGACAAGTGCATGAAACAGATATCTACATAAAAAAATGGCTACTGCTATCATTTTTTGGTTTGATCCAGAGCTGCAAACAAATCTTTTAAATTCTGAAATAAGTCTTTGGAGGCTGCCCCTTTATCTTACTTTCTGACCTTAAAAGTGTTTTTCTTTAATCCAGTACAATGGCTGTCAAACTTTTTATCACCGGGGCCCAAAGGAAGTGATGTCATCAAGCAAGAACATTTTAACACCCCATATGACAAAATCAATCTAACTAAGCAGGTTAGATATTTACAATAAGAGTAAGATTAAAAATATGGGGACATGGTGGCGCAGTGAGTTAATCCTCTGTTGCTGGGCTTTCAACCGTAAGGTTGGGAGTTCGAGACTGCGTGACGGAGTGAGCTCCCGTTGCTTGTCCCAGCTCCTGCCAACCTAGCAGTTTGAAAGCACCTAAAAAATGCAAGTAGAGAAATAGGGACCACTTCAGTGGGAAGGTAACGGCGTTCCGTGCGCTACGGCGTAGAGTCGTGCTGGCCACATGATCGGACAAAAATGCCGGCTCTACAGGCTTAGAAATGGAGATGAGCACCGCCCCCTACAGTCAGTCACGACTAGACCATTCGGTTGTGGGGAAACCTTTACCTTTACCTTAAGATTAAAAAATAATTAAAGAACTTTCCTAACTCTCCCAAACCCTTTACAACTTCATATTTACATAGCATTAATTAAGCTCATTAATTAATCAAATAAAAAGCAATGGGTTCCAATATGTAATTTTTTTTCTTTTGTTCTGGCGGGGGGGGGGGGTAACATCGGCGTATCTAAATATATTTTGGGGTAAAAGGTAAAAAAGTTCCCTGACCCCTGTTCTAAAAAGTGGGTCCTGGTGCTCAACCACTGCTCTCTCCCCTCTCCGCGGTCCTCTCTATGGAGACAAAAGCGGTGGAAAACCACCAAGTCTTTGCAGGGCTCTCTCTCTGAAGCGTCAAATTCCAGAAACATCCATGTGCACACATACGCACATGTTGTTGTTGTTGTTGTTCAGTCGCTAAGTCGTGTCCGACTCTTCGCGACCCCATGGACCACAGCACGCCAGGCCTCCCTGTCCTCCACTAGCTTCCTGAGTTCGCCCAATTTCATATTCATTGCTTCGGTGACACTATCTAACCATCTCATCCTCTGTCGCCCCCTTCTCCTTTTGCCTTCAATCTTTCCCAGCATGAGGGTCTTTTCTAAAGAGTCCTCTCTTCTCATGAGGTGGCCAAAGTATTGGAGCTTCAGCTTCAGGATTTGTCCTTCCAGAGAGCAATCAGGCTTGACTTCCTGGAGGATTGACTGATTGGATCTCTTTGCAGTCCAGGGGACTCTCAAGAGTCTTCTCCAGCACCATAATTCAAAAGCATCGATTCTTCGACGCTCTGCCTTTCTTATGGTCCAGCTCTCACAGCCATACATGGCTACTGGGAAAACCATCGCTTTGACTAGGCGAACCTTTGTTGGCAGGGTGATGTCTCGGCTTTTGATTAAGTTGTCTAGGTTCGCCATAGCTTTCTTCCCAAGAAGTAAACGTCTTTTAATTTCATGGCTGCAGTCACCATCTGCGGTGATCTTGGAGCCCAGGAAAATAAAGTCTGTCACTGCTTCCATTTCTTCCCCTTCTATTTGCCAGGAGGTGATGGGAGTGGTTGCCATGATCTTAGTCTTTTTAATGTTGAGCTTCAAACCAATTTTGGCACTTTCCGCTTTCACCCTCATCAGAAGGTTCTTGAGGTCTTCCTCACTTTCTGCCATTAGAGTGGTATCGTCTGCATATCTGAGGTTGTTGATATTTCTCCCAGCAATCTTGATTCCAGCTTGTGAGTCATCCAGCCCTGCCTTCCTCATGATGTACTCTGCATATAAGTTAAATAAGCAGGGTGACAATATACAGCCTTGTCGTACTCCTTTCCCTATTTGAAACCAGTCGGTTGTTCCATGTCCAGTTCTAACTGTTGCTTCCTGACCCGCATAAAGGCTTCTCAGAAGGCAGATCAGGTGGTCTGGAACTCCCATCTCTTCAAGAACTTGCCACAGTTTGTTGTGATCCACACAATCAAAGGCTTTAGCATAATCAATGAAGCAGAGGTAGATGTTTTTCTGGAACTCTCTTGCTTTCTCCATGATCCAGCGAAGGTTGGCAATTTGATCTCTGGTTCCTCTGCCTCTTCGGAAACCAGCTTGTACATCTGGTAGTTCTCGATTCACATACTGCTGAAGCCTAGCTTGTAGGATTTTGAGCATGACCTTGCTAGCATGTGAAATGAGTGCAATGGTGCGGTAATTCGAGCAATCTTTGGCATTGCCCTTCTTTGGGATCAGAATGTAAACTGATCTTTTCCAGTCTTGTGGCCACTGTTGGGTTTTCCAAATTTGCTGGCATATGGAGAGCAGCACTTGGACAGCATCATCTTTTAAGATTTTGAGTAATTCCGCTGGAATGCTGTCACCTCCACTAGCTTTGTTGTTAGTGAGGCTTTCTAAAGCCCACTTGACTTCACTCTCCAGGATGTCAGGTTCGAGCTCAGTGACTGTACCACTGTGGTTATCAGGAACATTTAGATCGGCCTTATAGAGTTCCTCTGTGTATTCTTGCCACCTCTTCTGAATCTCATCTGCTTCTGTTAGGTCCTTGCCATTTTTGTCCTTTATTGTGCCTACCTTAGCATGAAATTGTCCTTTGACATCTCCAATTTTCTTGAAAAGATCTCTAGTCTTCCCCATTCTGTTGTTTTCCTCTATTTCTTTGCATTGCTCATTTAGAAAGGCCTTCCTATCTCTCCTTGCTGTTCTCTGGAAATCTGCATTCAGTTGGGTATATCTTTTCCTTTCTCCCTTGCTTTTGGCTTCTCTCCTTTCCTCAGCTATTTGTAAAGCCTCGTCAGACAGCCACTTTGCCTTCTTGCATTTCTTCCTCTTTGGGATGGTTTTAGTTGCTGCCTCCTGTACAATGTTACAGACCTCTGTCCAAAGTTCTTCAGGCACTCTGTCTACCAAATCTAAGCCCCTAAATCTATTTGTCACCTCCACTGTATATTCGTAGGGGATCTGATTTAGGTCATACATGGAGGGCCTAGCGGTTTTCCCTACTTTTTTCAGTTTAAGCCTGAATTTGGCAAGAAGAAGCTGATGATCTGAGCCACAGTCAGCTCCAGGTCTTGTTTTGACTGCCTGTATGGAACTTCTCCATCTTTGGCTGCATTCCAATCCCCTATGATGAGAAGGACATCTTTTTTGGGTGTTAATTCTAGAAGCTGTTCTAGGTCTTCATAGAAGCGGTCAACTTCTTCCTCATCAGCACCAGTGGTTGGGGCGTAGACTTGGATTACTGTGATGTTGAAAGGTTTGCCTTGGATCCGAATGGAAATCATTCTATCATTTTTGAGGTTATACCCCAGTACTGCTGTTCTCACTCTCTTGTTCACGATGAAGGCTACTCCATTTCTTCTAAAGGATTCCTGCCCACAGTAGCAGATATAATGGTCATCTGAATTAAATTCTCCCATTCCTGTCCACTTTAGTTCACTAACTCCCAGGATGTCGATGTTCAGCCTTGACATCTCACGTTTGACCACATCTAGCTTGCCTTGATTCATAGATCTGACGTTCCAGGTTCCTATGTAGTATTGTTCTTTGCAGCATCGCACTTTCCTTTCACTTCCAGACACATCCACAGCTGAGCTTCCTTTCAGTTTTGGCCCAGCTACTTCACTCTTTCTGGAGCTACTAGTACTCGTGTTCTGCTCTTCCCCAGTAGCATAATGGACACCTTCCGACCTGAGGGTCTCATCTTCCAGTGTCATATCGTTTAGCCTTTTTGTTCTGTAATCCATGGGGTTTTCTTGGCAAGAGTACGGGAGTGGGTTGCCACTTCCTTCTCCAGCGGATCACGTTTAGTCAGAACTCTCTACTGTGACCTGTCCATCTTGGGTAACCCTACATGGCATAGCTCACAGCTTCATTGAGCTACTCAAGCCCCTTCGCCACGACAAGGCAGTGATCCATGAAAGGGCATACGCACATAGTATCATCCAAAACAGAGCATCTGGATTAGTTAAAATGTCGCAACTAAACATTATTAAACACACACGATACTACAAGGCAAAAACCCCCAGAGTCCGTCCTTAATTTTCTCCCAGTGGATTAAGTTTGCGCTATTAACCAATCGGCTCTTTTTCCGTGCATGAATTCTTAATACTGTACTGATAGTTCAGAATTACTGGAGAGTGACATGCGGTGAGAGAACCCAGAAAGAATCCCCAGTTCTGCTCCGCAGAATGCCTTGCTGGCTCCTTTCCACCAAGGTATCTTAGCTTTTAAATAAGCAGTGAAGGAAAACTTGGCACATCTGAACGCAAAGTGAGTAACAGCTTTTGTAGGCAACCCAACAGCTCAGCTGTGTGTCAGAGAGACGGCCGTCGAGAAGTGAGCTCTAATGCGGCCGACTTGGACAAGAGCCACCCCCATTAAATTGGCTGCGTCTGGAATAAGGTTCAGTGCCATTTAGGGATAGGTTTACATACATCTCTCCCCGCTGGTTCTATGGCAGGAATTTCAAGTTTCTTTCCACCCTAGTGCTCGTTTCAAAATTAGAGGGGGGGGGGAAGTTTGGAAGGTGCAAACACATAATTGGAAAACTTTTTTTTTCCCCTGCTTAAAGGGCTAATTGATTTCACAGGTGTTTAATTATCATTTGCTGTGAGATAATACCTTGTAGTGCCATAAAAAATGGATTTAATTTTCAAGTGCTTGCAGAACCATTGCCAAAGCCAAGCTAGAGCTAAAGCAAGATAATTATTCTATAAATCAAACACACTGCCTCCTTTCTTTGAAATTTTTAATACTCGGCTATAATGATATCTGACGACCTTGAAACCAACATAAAAAAGATTTTCATGCCAAGTGCCGAGAGGCAGCCATCAGAGTATTTCATTCAGTCTGGTTCATTAACATTGAATCAAGCAGCCATGCCTTGATGCCGGCAACCAGAATAGGCAAAGGTGTAAGTGGAGTAGTAATACATGTAGAACTGCTGGTTATCATCACTCTTTGGAGCATGTGAGCACTGCTGATGGCTATGCATCCAAGCTGTATTTGCTCAAAACAGGACAAAAAAAAAAAAAGGCAAACAATGAATTTCCAAAAGGAGAAGGAATATCAAACCTTTCCATAGCTACAACAATCATGAATTCAGTACTGTTTGTCCAATACTGGTAACTAATGTTTGGACAATGACAATAGCTATGTTCCTCTTCCACATGCGCTCACCTAGGCATACATATGGAAGGCGTGACATGCTCACTTGGAAACTTCATCACACACATGCGCACACACCAAGATGTCATGAGCCCATAGCAAGGCTTACTTCCCTTGCAGCCTCACAGTTTAATGGGAAAGCCTCTTCTCTGTCCAAAATGAAGCTTCCAAGATGTGGTGCCCAGCTATTCTAAGATGGCTGCCCTAAGATCTCCGTGACCACCTAAAATTGGTTCGCAATGGACCCTTGAGGGTCCTGAATGTAAGAGCCCTGCTGGATCAGGCCAAAGGCCCATCTAGTCCAGCTTCCTGTACCTCACAGTGGCCCACCAGATGCCTCAGGGAGCACACAAGTCAACAAGACACTTGCGTCTCATTGCCACTCCCCTGCATCTGGCGTTCTGAGGTAGCCTATTTCTACAATAAGGAGGTTGCACCACCCACCATGGCCTGTAGCCAGGTTGAGAACCACTGAATTAGAGAGAGCAGAAAAGCTATTTCAGAATAACTGCTAAGAACCTGAGCGGGACTGGGACACAATCTCCCAATACCTGAAGGGGTATACCAGATGCCTTCCCCTTACCTGGTGATGCTGTACTCCAGTGGTCTTCAATCCTTTTCATTCCCAGAATTTGCCATGACCCCATAACTTAGGCTTCGCAACCCCATTAGGGTCACAACCCAAAGGTTGAAGAACACGGATTTAAACAAAAATAAATCCAGAGGGAAGCTGGCATGGAAGGAGCCACACCTTTCCCCAAGTGGCACAAGGAGGATCATTGGGCTCCCTCAACAGCCCAGTGCAGCGATTCCTCCAACACAGATATAACATCAGATATAAAATCTGATATATCCAGATATATCCTCCAACACAGATATAAAATCACTGAGCGCCACTGAAACTGGTGTGACTTATGGTTGGGTATTGCCTCACCTTAGTGACATGGTTGTCATTTTGGCATGGCTATTTTGCTGAAGAATGAAACAAGGAGGAGGGGGAACAGTGTATTGAAAATAATACACTGGGCAGGTTTGGGAAAATGGGCAGGACGTCCAGCCGAAAAGCTGCAGTCATGCCCGAAGATAAGACCCGAAGGTCGCCAGTTCGAGAACACCGGAAGTTTCCGTGCGGCAGACCTCGAGACCTCGGCTGATAAGATCTGAGCTGTGTCCGGCTGCCTGTGAGAGAGTTGTGTCGGGCCAGCTGTTTCTTGGCGAGAGCAAGAAGTCGTTTATCAGCTGGCAGGAAGGCAATCGTGCGGCTAAGAAAGAAAGGCTGGACTTGAAAGTGTCATCTGAATGTAGCAGTTCTTGTAAGATTAGAACTTATTTGTGATTATAAAAACCCTTTGGGTTTAGAAATGCCTGCCTATGTAAACCGCCTTGAATAAAGTCAAAAGAGCAATCTAATGACCTAGAAAGGCGGTATATACAGTAAATACTGATTATTATTATTATTATTATTATTATTATTATACGATTTTGAATCATAACAGTAATTGTGAAAATAATTGTATTTCCAACACAGTCCTCGCATTTCCTAAATTAGGGCAGTATTGCAAGCAGCCACATGGATGTGGCAAATAAGCTGCCAAGAAAACCAAAGAACATGGCTTTTAGGTCCATTTGGGGGGGGGAAGGAGTCAATCTTGATGTAGGAATCTTGATGCGTTCAGTCATGTCTGAAACACAGTATGAATGCATCTCCTGTGTCTAACATTAATGGGGCATTGCTGTCCCCTTTCTTCTTCTGAACGCCTACTTCCAAGGAGAAAGAGAGAAGGCAGTATCGCTCTTACACCAAGGCTATAATGTCATTGTGCAGATGGGCACTAACTAAGGTACTTTAAATCACATTTACGGCCTCTAATAGCTGCTTAGTTGCTTACCATGCAATGCTATGCCACACATAAAAATACTCCGATATAGCAGCCGTTAAAGTCAAAGGCAGTTCTATTTAGTGAAATATGTTTTAATGATTTCAGAGGGCAGAGGCATCTTCACTAGATATACAAGCCCCATTTAATATAAATCTACCTAGCAAGTCTTCTGCAGACATGTCACAGATCTGTTAAATGCGTCTAGGTTTCCAAGGGGAGAGGTCACAGGACCCCAAACCATTATTCTTTTCCAGGTATCGAAGAGGAATCTTTTGCTCATGAAACTGCTGGTTGGTGACAGCTTGTTTCTTAAATTAGTCCGTCGAGACTGAGCACTACTGAAATCAATGAGACAAACTAGTTGGGACAAAAAAAAAAGAGAAACCATTTTTTGGTAGGTTTCTTTCTTGGTAGGATTTGGCTATAAGGCTGCAGGATATCAGAACCACCAATGTAACGCGCATGAAGTTACTATTAATGGAAAAAAGATACTTGCTGCCCATCTACCATTGCACTGAACATGTCACAAGAACATAACTGAAAGGGTCATCTGAACATATCTTGGGGGAAATAACGGATGCATTATGGGGGGGGAGATTCAGCTCCCCTCCTGCCATGTTCTGAGCAGGCTGTAAAGTGAACACCTGCACCTTTCCTCTCATCACTGTAGAAAAAGTGGGTGATGAATTGCTTGGCCTTCAGGTTCGCTGGCAAGAAAGGAACTAAGCAGAACTCTAGTTTTGACTCAAGCGGAGCTACTTTTAGAATTACAGAATGGACCAGAAGGCCACCTTAGTTCAGCCCCCTGCTGTGCCAGAAGCAGAGAACAGGTGTACTGTCCAAGCTGCTTAGAGGGCATATGAGTTCCACTGTACACTCAAGCAAGTGAGCCAAGCCAAATGCAACATAGGAAGGAATAATAATTGGGAAGCCTGTCTTCCTAATTGCTAGCTAAGGAAAAAACATTCCTTCTGAATCAGAAATCCTGGAATGGGAAAACTACCACCACCACCAGCAGCAGCAGCAGCAGCAGCCCTGACATCTCTTTCCCAGACACCATAGGCCAGTGGTTTCCAAATGTGGGTCAGGACCCACCAGTGGGTCGTGAGCCAATTTCATCAGGGTTGTGAAGCACCTAGAGCAGCCATATTGAAAATATGGGAAGATGAGACACTAGAAATGGGGTGGGCTGTGTGGTTGTTTTGCTTGTGCCAAGGTTGTAAATAGGCTTTTTTCTTTCTCATTCACTTTGCTATTGGAAAAAGACTGATAAATAACGCAACTTACTGCTGCGTTCTCAGGAAAGCAGGAAAGTTCTCAGGAAAGCTCTGGCATCACAATGACGGCACTTCTGGCCATGACATCACTTCTGGTGGGTCCCAGACAAGATGGTCATTCTAAAAAGTGTGTCTCGGTGCTAAAAAGCCATAGGCCTTTTACTGCTGGCACAAAGTAAGAGTTTGATTTGGGGGTGCTGGAAACCACTTCACACATTCAAAAGTGGGGAGGGTGCTGTACAACAGTCCAATTCAGACAGCCGCGAACACTAACCTTCAAGATCGTGTCCGGAGGACAATAAAACACCTATATTAATTGCAGACTGCCACATCTGCATCCAGAAATGTTGTACTATTCCATCACACAGAGCCGCAAGATGGTAAACTATGGCTTTTTTTCCTCCTCTACCACTGACTTCCTTCGGCACCGAAGTGGTTCAGCACCTCATGGGACTCAACCAGGTCCCTTTTAGCATTCTTTGCGTGCTGGGCAGCGCGAGCTAAAATGTGCTAAGTCCATTTGCGAGCTAATACATTATTTACACAAGTTATTCAGGCACAGCTGCCAGGATATGAAACATTTATCAAGAAAGGGTCCAGTCTGTCATTTAAAAATAATTATGTTTCTTTGGAGAAACCAACACATTTTTGGGCTTGGAATTATTTATTGCAACTGCAAAGGCACAAGGGGCCATGCCCAGTAATTGTGGAAGGGGATAGGGGGCTTTCCTCTTGTCCGTAACTGGTTTGCAAGCATCCTAACAAGGAGATTCCTCCGATGATCACCTGGCCAGATAGACAGGCTACAGGAATTTCCTTAGGAAGAGTTACCCAGCACACCCTTGCAATTAAATAATTCAGCCCATAGATTGCACACGACTACACTGCCATTCGACTCAACAAGTCAACCCTTTGATGCCACCCCTCCCTTCACAGAATTGTTATGGGTAAGGGTGGGGTTTTTTGGTGACATTTTTTCCAAAATTTCTTGATTAAATAGCAAATTGCGTTGTGTGTTTTTATCCAAAATTTTATTGCAAACTGTACAAACAGTGCAATAAATAAGGGTGAATAGCCCTACAAAGGCAAGCACTCACTCATATACACACACACCCCAGCCCAAAATAACCTGCTCAAAAATTCCCAAGCTGCACACTGGTTGCTGCTTGGAGCATCAAGGAACTGCTACTTCCACATTCCATTAATGTTGCCCCAGCATGCACTGAGAACTATGAACATGCGTGTTCATAGTTTAAGCAAGCTCCCTCCTGTTTCTGCCACACCTCCTCCTGATCCCTTACTGAAAATTATTTGTGGATTCCTCAACATTGTGTCAAAAATAAACAAAACTGGTGTTATTTTTGTGAAATAGATCAAAATTTGTATCAAACTCAGTAAAAAGTAAGCAAAAGCAGTGGGGTTTTTTTCGCATGTTGACCTAAATTTCATGTAGCGTTTTCAGTAGAAATTCTCATTATTTAGCGTTCTGTGTTCTTTGGAACCAAAGAACACAGCGTTCTTTGGATCACCGAAAAAGCCATCCCTAGTTGTGGGTAGAAGAATCTGTAGAAGAACTGTAGAAGAATCTTGCAACTCTCCCATCTGTTGGGTTTGCCCTTCAAAAATCTGAAGAACACTGCTAAATAGCAAGCTAGAACAGAAGTCAAGCATAGCTGTCTCCACGATCCTTACAGAGAAATGGCCACATGTCTTCTCAATTAGCCTACCAACATTCCTGTTTAGATGCTTTAAAATGTGCTTTAGTTCAAATTGCTTTTGAGTATGTTTGGGCATATTTCATGCATCCAAGGAGGCCCATAAGCCACCAGGAAGCCTATGCAGATGTATGTAAAAAATGTTTTTATTTACCTATGGTAGGCCTCCTGACTCCCCCCCCCAAAGGAGATGGTGCTTGAATGAGGCATTTCGCACAAGTTGTGCTGAGACATTAGAACAGTGATTTTCAACCTTCTTCATCTCAAGCGCACCATTAGCTTTTTGACAATTGACAAGGCACACTGTGCTGACAGTGGGGGGCTCACATCCCCCAATGGCCCTACTAATAAATGACTCTCAAATTCCCTGGGAACCATTCGCAGCACACCAATGTGCCATGGCACACCAATGTACCACAGCACAGTGGTTGAAAATGGCTGCATTCGAGTGTCAACGAGTGTCATTCCTTTCTCTGGGAACTTGTTGGCTCACAACCTTTACCCCTCAGAGGTGGGAGGGGTAACATTTTGTTTAAATGCACTGATGTTTTCTGCATGGTTCCGGAACTGTCTGTGAGGACAAATGTCATTGAGACAGAGCAGTTCAGTGAGCTCTTCAACCTCTCTCTCACTCCCCACATCCTCCAGCTATATTTCATTCCAGACAATACTTTCTTGGCATAATAGCCCTGTGCCCTTTTAAATCAGATGTACTCATTTAACTTAGTGATTCCATTTTTAGTGGTTGTTGGTAAAAACAAGCAGCAAACCACCCACCTACACTCCTGATAAAATTGTGTAAGTTTCCAGAAAAACAAACCTCATATGTAAGGGGATACAGAAACCAGAGGTCAACTTTGGAACATGCTTTTAGCCCTGGAAAATGTTATAATTCCCCCCGCCCTGCTTTCCCAAATAAAAGAGAACTTCTTTCTAAATCTTTCTTTACATCTTGAACAATTAAATTTGTGGAATTTGGTAGCAGAAGAGGTGGGCAAGGCCGGTGGATTAGATGGCTTTGAAAACAAAGATGGGCAACAAAGTTGTCTTCTGTGCTCCCTGAGGCATCTGGTGGGACATTGTGAGATACAGGAAGCTGGACTAGATGGGTCTTTGGCCTGATCCAGTGGGGCTGTTCTTACGAGTACATGTCTGAAGAGGAGCATCTGGTTCAGGTGGCTGACCAAGAGAAATGCTGTGGAGAATCTTGACTGGTCACCAGTATGTTTACCTCAGAATGCCAGGTGCAAGGGAGTGGCCACAGGATGCAGGCATCTTGTTGTCTCATGTGCTCCCTGAGACATCTGGTGGGCCACTATGAGATACAGGAAGCTGGACTAGATGGGCCTTGGCCTGATCTAGCAGGCCACTTCTTAGGTTCTTATGACTGTGGGTCTGATCCAACAGACTTCCTCTTCTGCTCCCCTGTATAATGTTCCACAGAATTTATCTACCATCTTCCTCTAGGATCTGACCAGAATGGGTGGGAGATACAGTATTGGAAAGCCCAGAGGGAAGAGAAGCTGAAGGGATAGTTTTGATCCTGCTATGATTTGTCACCTCAGAAACAAACAAACTTCCCCACACAGGCCTGCACACTCTAGGAACTAGAAAAGAGACTGGCTGGGGATTCTGGGCCTGTGTGTCATCACCAATCAATACATCCATCACACAGGGGGATAATGGAATATAGAGGCTAAGGCAAAACTGAGCTACAAAGCAGGATGCCCTGGTTCAAATTCACCTTGGCCATTTAATTAACTCACAGTGCTGGCTTTAGTAAACAACTCTCTCATTCATCCTCTCACTCTTCCATTGACACAGTAATATTGACCTCCCTGACACCGCTGTTGTAAGGAATACGAGAAAATGCGTACGTGCAAAGCTCCGAGTATGCCAAACCATAAAACAATTGCTAATGATTCCCAATTATAATCATCCCACATCTCACACTGATAGGAGAAGAACGCAGCAAACAACCTGAAGGCCTGTCCTAGGAGAGGTCCTCACCCTTTTTCTTCTAGAGCCACCAATCTGCAGGCCAGTGGCCACAGGGTGGCAGTGCAGGCCATGGAGAAAAGCAGGCCACATGAGGCCTGTGGTCTATGCTGCCTACTGTGACCTGGAGAATATATTTATGGGAGGCCAGGTATCAGGCTTTCAGAGAATTCTTTATGTTTTTGCACCCAGGGGACAGAAAGACGGGCACCAAGGACACTGTATACTCAATAAAGCACTAGCCACCAACTGGTGGAAGCCTGGCTCTGACTTCTTCACGAAACACTCCAGAGAGGAATTGGCTTATCCTCATTAAATCACTCCACAGCTAGGTACAACTGAGCCTGGAAACAGCTTGGAAATCTGAAGCTGAGCAGCAAAACAGCTTGTTGGTGCACAGTTGCAAAAGCCTACATGTCAACGTCATCTGAAAAAGGGACAGAGCTCTAGCTTCTTCGTAACAGCCAATGCACAAAGCTTCAAAAGGGTTGTTGTGCAGGGTGTGTCAAAGCCACCAGAACATTAACAGCATCCAGGAACATCTCATTCAGGTTTCACTTGTTTAAGAGATGCCTCTTGCCTTCCCAAGCTGTAGTGTCACGAATGACGGTGTGCGATATGGGATATCCTAAATCTTCAACGCCAAGCAAAACCTCTGAGCAATAACCACAAAGACTGTGCTCCCAAAAAATATTTTGGCACCTACTTGGCCTACTCCTGTGTCTAGTCTCATTATTTCCCTATTTCTATGGGGCTAAGCACAGAAGTAAACTTAGAGCACAATCCCATACCCCCGTTGCGACAGCGCTAAGCTCTTGCGCCGGCCAAACGCTGTCGCTAATGTGCTGTAAAGCGCATCAGCATTGGCGGTACAGCACTGGACTGGCGCAAGCAGCAGCACCAAACCTCCCCTTGTTCTGTACTTTACTGCTGCTGCTGCCACCTCCTAATGGGCTTTAGTATACAGTTATACCTGTGATGTCGGCCTTACCATGTAGGCCTTACTTAGGATTGGGATGTTCATTTAACCAGGAGAAAGGCAATTAACTCTTACATTGCATTGAAATTGAAATCATTTCTTTCTCACCTTTTTGTACACACTTTTTGTTCTTGAAATCTAGATCGCCCAGTTCCTACGCTGATATTAATCAAGTGATGTTTTTCTGAAGGTTTCAAGGTCAGTAATGAATGCACAAATCCTTAGTTTCTGGTATTTTGAACTCTGACAGCTTTGTTCCTTGCATGCTGGCCAAAGAACTAAGAGAAAACACACACATAAGCATCCCACAACTCCCTAGTATGGGCGATGTTATTTGATTAAAACCTACGTAACACAATAATCTGCAGATTTT
Organism: Lerista edwardsae; assembly: GCA_029204185.1. Lineage (NCBI taxonomy): Eukaryota > Metazoa > Chordata > Lepidosauria > Squamata > Scincidae > Lerista > Lerista edwardsae. Next base: position 6,210,996 of record JAJKFI010000024.1, read on the forward strand.
TAATGAACCACATGAATTAAAGGGTTAAAATGCAGTATTGCAACTCTTCTGATAGTTACAAATAGTCATCCATGTATTAATCCAGCATATGATTGATCCATGGATGATTCAACAAGTGCTTTCAGCCCTACTACACACGTTAACTTATGTGAGAACTTCCAGTATACTATGTTCTTCTACCCTATTTTCCCCACGTCAAAATCATGATTCTGGGCTGCTTCATCCTCAGAAATACCAATGAAAAGTTTAACACACACTGTACAATTTCTACCGGAGGAGACGTTCTGTTCTAAACCATGGCTTGGCTTATTTCCCTATCAATTGCTTAGCGTCTTCTGATTTCAGTCATCACCCTCCCTCCTAAAATCTGGACGTGCTGAGCTGCAATCCATTTCCATATTGTCTCCTGAAGACAGAAGGAGAAGGTGCACAAGCCAGTCTGAAATGTGCTCCAACTCCATTCTGTGGTGCGACTTAGGTCGGATAAGAACACAAAAAGCTGTAGTAATTCCAATTGTAGAGAGTTACTTTAAGACAAGATTTTTATCTTTTAAAGCTAGCATACCCTCTGTGTGAGGCTGTTTTCCCCCACAAAACTAAGCCATAAACTCTGCAAGAAAGCCTTCCCCCCACCCCGCAATTATCAGAGTGGCTTGCACACACATCTGTTCCTTCCCTGTCCCCGAGAGATGTCTGAAATCTAATTAACCAATTAATTTGCAAATATATACTAATTTATTCAAGGCAGATTTTCTTACCGCTAAACTATCCAACAGCAAGCCAGATGCAGTATGAAGGAACAAGACTTCATTAGAATACCAAAAGCGTTACTCAAATGGAATAAAAATGTATATTTGTACTACCAGTCGGCACAAGGCGTTTTCTCACTAAGGATCGGGAAGCATTTGTCTTTGCCTCTTGTTAATTTGTTTTCACGTGTTTAGTGTAATCCGGTGGTTAATCCATTTGATACCAAGCCACTACCCAAAACTATGTGTGAGAGCATGAATATGGAAAGAAAGCTGTACTCCAAGCTAGGGTTAGAACTAGGAACTTAAAAAAATAGTCAGTCCTAGTTATCCACTAGGGTTATATTAGGTTCTTGGAAATCCTTGCAGATAGCCAATTCACAGATATGAGCTTTGGATCCTACAGGATCAATGGAGTTAGGTGCAAGGAGGGCCTTATCTGCCATCAAAAGAATCCAGCAGAGTCCTTCAGAAAGCCAGCAAAGTGCATCAGGGAGTGCCAAAAGATCTCTTAATGGTGCAGAGACCTTCCAGAGACTTCAGGGATCTGCAGAATGGCACCTGTGACCAGCATGGAACCCTTAAACATGGCTGGTGGATACTTCTGCCAGCCATTGTAAAAGGGTCAGCGCTAGTCACAGGTGCCATTCTGAAGATGACTGCAGTCTTTGGAAGGTCTTTGCATAGTGGATAATGAGGAGAGTAGCAATTTTGCCCCTCGGAGAGAAGCGAATTCGCAGATAGCACGTTCGCATATAAAGAAGATTGACTGTATATAACATACAATACAGAACCGAACAATCCAGATTTTAGACTGATGGCAAGTTACTTGGTGAACATGCACGAACACCAGCATTTGGTTTTGGAGAATGTTCCCGAACAGGCAGAGCCAATAGGAGATTTTCTGCACTGTCCAGTAGTTGATATGGGCAGTCAACAACTGATATCCAATAAAATGATTCCTGCGTTGTCTGAACAACTTTATGTATTTTAACTTATTGTTTCTCCCCTACTTTTCTATTTGGCTCCATTCTAGAAAATCTGCTTTGCATGCAGAAAGTGCCCATTCAATGTTATTTGTTTTTCACATGTATATACTTGCTTTTACTCCACAGATCTCAGGGCAGTGTACATGGCTCCTCCCGCTACTTTTATCCTCACAACTACCCTATGATGTAGATTAGACTGAACAATAGTGACTAGCCCGAGGTTACCCAGGAAGCGTCATAACCAGTGACGTCATTCACTGGTGCCAGCAACCGGAACGCTGCTGGCGCCAGGATCTGGAACGCTGCGACAAACGGGTGAGCTGTAGCTCCCCGCCCCCTTGCGGTGCCCGGCAACGCCTCCCTGCGCCCGGAATTGCTCTCTTACAGAGCGATCCAGGTGCAGGGGCGGGCGGGAGGGCAAAAACAGGGGTACCGCCCCGTTCCGGTAGGATGACGCCGCTGGTCATAACTCAGCATTTGAACCTGGTACTTCCTGGTCCAAGTACTCTAGCCACTGGACTACACACTTTGCATCTCAAAAGTAGGAGTGAGAAAGTGCCCGATCTGAAGCCCTGAGAGCAGCAACCCCAGGGTTAAACAATACTGGTGATGAGTCAATGGTGTAACTCAATTCTCTAAAACCGTGGTTCACAAACTATGGGTTGGGATCCACCAGTGGGTCACAAGACAATTTCAGATGGGTCGCGAAGCACCTAGAGCAGCCATATTGAAAACATGGGAAGATGGGATGCTGGAAAGAGGAAGGGCTGTGTAGCTGTTTTGCTTGTGTCAAGGTTGTAAATAGGCCTTTTTCTGTCTCATTCACTTTGCTATTGGAAAATGGTTGAGAAGTAACTCAACTTCTAACTGCATTCTTAGGAAAGCAGTAGGATCTGGCATCACAATGATGGCACTTCCGGCCATGATATCACTTCTGGTGGTCCCGGACTGATTGTCATTTGAAAAAGTGGGTCCTGGTACTAAAAGGTTTGAGAACCACTGCTCTAAAAAGACCCAAAAGCAGTTTACTGCCACAACAAAAACTACCAACACAGCTTCATAAAAACAAAATACACATAGAGAGTATGGGAAGAAACTCATGAGCTGTTCTCATGGTCTCCAAACCTTGACTAGTCAACATGCACACTCTCCAATTGACAATGTCCATTTGTATGTGTTCACAAATGTAATCTGGAACATATTGGACAGTATCACTTTGGTGAGTTGGACCATATAAAGATGCAAAATTCCTTATTCTGTCCACCACTGTGTAGGCGCACACATGATTATTCAAGTTCTTCACAACATACATGCTACCCACAACGGGGAGGCATTAGCATTGATGCAAACGCACCACGCCTGAGCGACACGTTGCTCCCAGCCTCAGCAGGTAACATTATTTACGGAGGAAAGCGGAACTGTAATCTACACGGCTCGGGTAGAAATGGTTCAACAACAACAACAACAACTAACGAGAACGGGGGGAAAACTGATGAGCTGTTCTTAATTGCAATGTTGAAACATTTTCTCCAGCTCTGCGGCGGTGTGGGGGCAAAATACAACAGCTGGGTACAATTCTGGCAGCCATTAGAGAGATTATGTAATTTACAGTACAAGGGGCTCTAGCCACAAGCACGCTTCCACTCTTCGAAAACAACACGATGCGGTCTTTTAACCGAAGTAAATAAAATGCCTTAATCGCTAAATGCTCCATTACGGTATTATGCAGCATTGAAACGTGTACAAATGTGTTGCCTGAAAGAGTCAGCTAGAGAATTATTTTTACAGGAACCACACACACACACACACACACACACACACACACACACACACACACACCAATTTGCAACAGGTGAATACATCCCATCCTGTTTCTCCCGTCCGCACAAGGCTTGCCATTATACTATTGATTTCATGGTGTTCACTGGGGTCATTGCTACCCATCCTGGGCCAGCCTTAAGCTAATGTGACCAATGTCATCACATTGGACCCTGCAATTTGGGGGGCCCCCTGCACCAGTACGGCAAGCATACTGCCTGCTGCTGCAGCCGGGCTCTCTATGAACCGTAAGTCAGTGGGGCAGGCAGCAGCTTTACCTCGCCCCCCCCACCTTCCCCTGCCACTGAACTGCCCAAAATGGGCCTGGAAGCAGTTCACGGTGATATCATGTTACCACAAGCACTCTTCTTGGTGAGTGGGGGGCCCCACGGGGAGGGTGGGGACCCCACAGGAATGCCTTGCATTGGGCCCTGCTGCTCCTAAAGCTGGCCCTGGTGGCACAGTACACCTCTGCATTCTAGCGCCATCTTTCTGCTGCACACGTAGGCCAAGCCTAACTCTTTCCTCCACATTGGGCTCCGCTGCTCCTAGAGGCGGTCCTGCCCTGCCCTCACTATCTTTGAAGCTTCTGCCCCACCTTAACCAAAAGGGGGGAGGAGAAAAAAAGCCTCCACGCTGCTTGCAGAGAACAGGATGAAAATGTGGAGTGAATCTGCAGAAATCTCAGGAACTGCTTTAGACTCATTTGTACATCACAAACATCCTACCAAAACACAAATGATGAAGCCCTGAAGACAGCTGTTAAAGAGATGAGGAAAGGTGCTAAAAGTCACTGCTGCAGGTTGCATAATAATCACTATGAGGAGAGGAGAGGAGAGGAGAGGAGTGGGCCAAGTGACTAAACAGCCCATACGTGAACAGCAGAGCCTACCTTTGACCAGAATGTGGAAATTAAAGGCAGGGGAATGTAATGGGGACTCCACTACTTGCTTCTTATTAAAAGTACAGAAGGAATATACACATGCTAGCAATATGAACCTTTAATTTTAGAGTCACTTTAACAATACTGATCTGTACTGTCTGGGCCAGGACCGCAGAATGCCACCCACTTCCTGGCCCAAAAAATGTCACTTTTTCAAAAACAGGAAGTGATGTTTTTAGGCCTTCTGGGGCCTCTGGAAGGCCCAAAAAAAATCACTTCCAGTTTTTGCTGAAACTGGAAGTAATGTAGGTCTTCTGGGGCCCCCCAGAAGGGTTTCTGGGTGTCTGGGAGGCTACATGCAGTCCCCCAGAAGGCCTTCTAAAGGCTTCTGGGAGGATGTATTTTCAGAAGGCCTTCTAAGGCCATGTAAAAACAAAGTTGGAAAAAGAAATGCAAGAACTGACGGCAGGGGGTGTGTTGGCTAAGGCACCCCATTTGCCCTCTTCCCCCTCCCCCCAGGGACACCAGTAACTTTGTGTCAAGTATATCATTACATTGGAGACATGTCTATCCACATCACAAGGCACATCACAGTGGCTGCCAAGGCGTAACAACAATCACATGGCAAATCAGCCTTCATAGGAAGTGCTGACCATTTCCTGCTTTCCGTTCCCATCTGCAACATTTGTGATTGCATGGGTGCTTCTTATTAAAGTTTGCAAGAACAACAACTGCAGATGATCAGCATTATTTAGGGTGCTCTGGGTATTCCCAGAGGGACGTCATCAAGGATGAAGCCAGACCCACATTCTGTGGTAGAAATGGTAGTGACACAAAATTGCTGCATTCCAGGACTATTTGCTTTCATGATAGCAGTGAGACTGGCCTGAACACACACTCTCTTATCATATGCCTCTGTCTTCACCCAAATACAGTTATAGCACAATTTAGCGCTCACCAATGTGAGGTAATGCACATTGAAAAAGATAAATTTCCACAGTTCCCAGACCCCGTTAGGTTCTAAATTGGCTGTAACCTATCAGGATTAAGATATGGTATCATTAAAACCAGCTCAAAGAAAGAAAAAAAACCACCCACCTTTCTTTACATGCACAATTATGGACAAAGCGATTAAGACAAAATGCTAAGACGGACTGTAAACAAGACCAACAAGGTCAAAGTGAAAATAATATCTTCGACTTGCATTAAGGCAAAAACAATTCTCTTTTGTCCGAGTCTTCTAGCATAAATAAAGCATGCAGGTAAAAGTTTATAGACTGTTGCTTTTGCTATTTTTAGATACATTTATTAATATAGTTGCTGCTGCATTTTATGCTTTTTTGTGCATTATATTTTTATGATTTTTTATAAAAATATTTTTATGATTTTTTATGAAGTTGTATGCCAAGCTTTTGTCTTTTACCTTTTTACCTCTCTATTTGAATGAACATAGTAAGCTGGCTTGGGTGCCCACTTATTGGGGAGGAAGGGCAGGGTATACATTTTTTAAATAAATATACTAAGAATTTGCTGAAGCTACAGAATATGGAGTTACCAAAGTGAGTTGTAAAGGGTTGAAAATTGATGCATGCTTAGGGCACAATCCTAACCAACTTTCCAGCGATGGTAAGGCCACACCTGGAATATTGTGTCCAGTTCTGGTCGCCGCATCTCAAAAAGGACATAGTGGAGTTGGAAAAGGTGCAGAAGAGAGCGACAAAAATGATTACGGGGCTGGGGCACCTCCCTTATGAAGAAAGACTGCAGCGTTTGGGGCTCTTCAGTCTAGAAAAAAGGCGCCTGAGAAAAAAGACATGATTGAGACATACAAAATTATGCATGGAAGGGATAAAGTCGATAGAGGGATGTTCTTTTCCCTCTCTCAAAACACCAGAACCAGGGGGCATCCACTAAGCTGAGGGTTGGGAGAGTTAAAACAGATAAAAGGAAGTACTTTTTTACCCACCGGGTAGTTAATCTGTGGAACTCTTTGCCACAGGAGGTGGGGATGGCATCTGGTCTTGATGCCTTTAAGAGGGGATTGGACAGATTTCTGGAGGAAAGGTCCATCGTGGGCTATAGGCAATGATGGATTGTGCAACCTCCTTACAAAGGTGGTGGGCTACTGGTACCGGGTGCAAGGGAGTGGCAACGGGATGCAAGCATCTTGTTGTTTCATGCCTCCCTGGGGCACCTGGTGGGCCGCTGTGAGATACAGGAAGCTGGACTAGATGGGCCTTTGGCCTGATCCAGCAGAGCTCTTCTTATGTTCTTATGTTCTTATGAGTAAGGGCAGTGGTGGAATCTACCTGCGCTAACAACCGGAACGCAGGAAGTAGCTACAGGGACGCACGGTTGATTGGCAGTTCCTCCACGCGTCCTCGCTTCCCCCGCGGTCCGCTGCCTGCCTGCCTGCCTGAAACCTCCGGCTGCAGGCGTGCAGGGCGCAGGCACGGCCAGCCCCATTCGCGTATTGCAGGGGCGCGTGGCAGCGACGACTGCAGTGGGCGGAGCCAGCCCTACACGGAATGCAGGGGTGCGCGGCAGCGACGACTGCAGTGGGCGGAGCCAGCCCTACACGGAACAACCGGAATGGCGTTCTGGAGCATCCTGGCTACATGACATCACTGAGTAAGGGCAATGCAGCTCTGAGGTAAGGGAACAAACATTCCCTTACCTTGAGCAGCCCCACCCCACAACTGCAGGATGTAGCACATGCCCCATTGGCACAGCTATGTCAGTGCTGGAAAGCTGGTTAGGATTGTGCCCTTACTTGCATGGCTGGAATTCTGAACTGTCTTATATTGGTGATGCTGCTACCCAATATTGTAATCAGAGGTTGCTGCTTCAACTTCAACATTGTCTTTTACATCAGCTGGAACTGCCAGGTCAGTGTGCCAATTGCTGCTGGTTAAGAAAGCTTAAGTATTGTTCCACCGCAATCCTTCCCTCCTGCTTCGCCCCAGGAAAGTTAACTTGTTCAGGAAGTCACACTGATTTGCTTACTTGCCTATGCGTCGCAACTTTAAATTAATGTGACACACCAGGCAGCATCATATTGATTTAGGTATTAATAAACCGCCGACTGTATCTGCCATTGATTGTAAATAAAACTAGCATTTTGCTGAGCTCCTCAAACTTTCAAAAAGGCTCCTGATCAAAATGGGTTCCTGCAATCGTGACAGCTTAAGCTATTAAAAAAAATACATTCCTCTCCATCTGCCTCAATGTCAAGCACAGTAAATTGCCTTTGACGTACATACGGGGTGGAATTCTTCCTTCTTTATGTCTGTAAAATGATGATGGCTTTTATCCTGACGAAGAACAGATTGTAGGTGTGCAGGATAGGTCTACACGGGGATATGGGGTATCGGGAACTGAAAGACAAGAGGTCTGGAAGAAGACGCTACTTTCTTTATGAGGAAACATGGAGAAAACATTTGAACGTGTGTGTGTGTCGATAAGCATTAAATATATTTGTATCTTTAGTGCAGTTGCTTGGCTGGTACTGCATATAAGTGCAATGAATTAGGAGGGGGGTCTCCAAACCCCGGCCCGTGGACTGGATCCAGGATCTGGAGGAACCCTCCGCCGTGCAAGCGCTGCTCTATTTTGAAGCTGATTACTTGGCAGGGATGCTCTTGGCAGTCGCGTTTATGCCTGGGCATCCCAGAAGGTTGTGCAGCAAAACACTGGCAAAGACGTGACTGCCCAGAGCATCCCTGCTAGCTGATTGGCTTCAGAAAGGACAGACACTTGCATGAAATGGTAAGTGCCACTTGGGATGGGGAAGGGATCTTAGCATCGTAGTGGTTGCTGGTTTGGCAGCTGCTAGTTTAGGACATGAAATCTGAGTGACAGAAACTGAGCTCAGCACATGAGAAAGTTACGCTTCCATTTGTCTCACTTCTGATTTAGTGCAGAAAACCCAAAAACATGCATGTGGGGAATTACGATTCAAACAAAGCCCCCCCCCCCTCATTCATCCAATACAAGTAGCCATGTGAGGATACAGCAGAGCAGTGTTTCTCAAAATGTGGGTTAGGACACACTAGGTGGTTCATGAGCCAATTTCAGCAGGGTTGCGTGACACCTACGACAGCCATATTAGAAAAATGGGGACACTGGAAAGGGGGAGGGCTGTGTGGTTGTTTTGCTTGTGTCAAGGTTGTAAATAGGCTTTTCTTCCCTTTCTGATTCACTTTGCTATTCGAAAATGGCTGGGAAATAAGCCAACGTATTGCTGCATTCTCAGGAAACTCCAGCAGGCTCTGGAGTCCCAATGATGGCTCTTCAGGCCATGACATCACTTCTGGTGGGTCCTGGACAGATTGTCATTCCAAAAAGTGGGTCCCAAGGTTAAATTGTTTGAGAACCACTGCAGTAAAGTGCATTGCCAACTCAGGGCAGATGCCAATATACCCATGCCAATGGGGCATGTGCTGCATCCTATAGTTGTGGTGGGGGCAGTCTTGGAGGCTTCTTTGAGGGAAGGGAATATTTGTTCCCTTGCCTTTGGGCTGCATTGGTGCTGAAAGGTTGGACTGGGATATGTGTCACTCAGTATTTCATGTGAGAACTGATGGAATGAGTCCACTTAACAATAAGGTTGTGGGGAGGGTTGCAGGAAACAGGACTCTTGGATCTGTACCAGAAGGTCACAGGTTCAATCTCTGGCATCATCAGTTAAAAAGACCCTCAGGTAACAAGGCTAAGAAAGTTGTTGGCTTGAAACATGGAAGAGCTGCTGCTAATTCAAGGATACAGTACTGGGCTAGATGGACCAATAGTCTCACTCAGTATAAAGATAGCATCATACATTAATTCCTATAGGAACGCTACTCTTGAGCTTGTGCCTTAGACCAGTGGTTCCCAAACTGTGGATAGGGACCCAGTGGGTTGCGAACCAGTTTCAGGTGGGTCACAAGTATCTAGAGCAGACATACTGAAAATATGGGAAGATAGGATGTTGGAAAGGGAAAGGGCTGTGAAGTTGTTTTGCTTGTGTCAAGGTTTTTCACCCTTTCTGATTCACTTTGCTATTGGAAAATGACTGAGAAATAACCCAACGTATCGCTGCATTCTCAGGAAAGCATCAGGCTCTGGCGTCACGATGACGGCACTTCCGGCCATGACATCACTTCTGGTGGGTCCCAAACAGATTGTCATTATAAAAAGTGGGCCTTGGTGTTAAAAGGTTAGAGAACCATTGGCTTAGCCAAAGCTGCACCTGTCATCTTGCACCCGCTCTTGGAAATAGTTTTGTCAGGCACATTTGAGGCACACTAATATAAGCAGGAAGAAATACTACCAGGTGCTCCAGCATTTTATAGTCTCTGTCTACAAGGTAGTATCAGTTTGCCCTCCTGCATGTGCCGGTCACTCCATTTATTTCTGGTGGCCATTTATCTTAGGAACGTATTCAATCTCAAGTTCCCATCTGAGAGACACCACCACTCCACTCGCCAAGAAGTTTCAGGACTTAATTCCTCCCAAAAGTTTTGCCTTCTTGCTAGGTTGGCTCTTTTTCAACTTTTTTCCCCACTCCCTTGTTATCCCTATTTTTGATGACAGAAAGCGCAAGCCTTGAGATCACCCGGTTGGCTATGCCATCTTTCTAGCAACTCTGTATAGCAATCAAGTTTCCACTTACAGGTTCTTTGGGATAAACCAAAGAGATTGAGGTCAGCAAATGGCCCATCAAGTCACTTGCTTTTCATTCCTTAGTTCACGTCTTTATCCACCTTAAGACGCTACAGAACTTGGTGATAATGTCATGTTTTAACACAACCACCACACGCAACACCTGCCAAGATTGGAAAAGAAAGTTCTGGAAATACTACCACTTCAGAAGATTTGCTATCTAACTGTACAGCTTTGACTTAAGAAACATAAGAAATAAAGCAATCACACAGATCACCACGTAACTTGTAGCTCAGTTCAAGCCTGCACAGCCATTTGCTAAGAAACTCACAGCCCAACCCTAACCTGCACTGGGATAGCTGGACCAACTGACCGAGTTATGAGGAGACTGGAGAGCTCCTCAGAATAAGGGGATATTATTCCCCTTACTTAAGGGACATGGTGGCGCAGCGGGTTAAACCGCTGCTGCTGGGCTTTCCAACCGGAAGGTTGGGAGTTCAAGACTGCGCGACGGAGTGAGCTCCCGTTGCTTGTCCCAGCTCCTGCCAACCTGTCAAAAGCACCTAAGTGCAAGTAGATAAATAGGGACCACTTCGGTGGGAAGGTAATGGCATTCCATGTACTACGGCATAGAGTCAGGCTTGCCCTTGGACAAAAGCTTGTCCTTGGACCACGGAAGCTTGTCCTTGGACAAAACGCCGGCTCTACAGGCTTTGAAATGGAGATGAGCACTGCCCCCTACAGTCGGTCATGACTAGACCATCCGGTCGTGGGGAAACCTTTACCTTTACCTTTTATTCCCCTTACTTAGAGCACAATCATGTTAGTTGATTGTTAAACAAGTTAGATCAGCAAAGTTTGGCCGATACAAGAGACATCATAGACACTCTTGAAGTCGGAGAGACCAGCATCAGCATACAGACGTGCACCATTCTCTCTGACTCCAAGAGTGATCCAAACCTGCTTTACGGTGGTCCTTGTGCTGGCCAAACATTGCTGGCCTAACTTGTGCCAGTCTAACTTCAGGCTAGGATTGTGCTCTGAGTATCGCTCCAGCCTGCCCAATGGGGCTACTTGGACAGCTAAAATCACTGTCATGCAAATCCAAGCAGCCCCCTGTAGGATGTTCAGACCCAGGAGGGAGAATAAGATATATCAGAGGCAAATTTGGGTCCTGAAGTATTTTATATAAATCCACTGTAATTTTTTAGTTCACTGTGGCAAAAAGCAAGCTAAAAGTTATGAGTTCATTTCCAATTCCCGAGAATAGCTAAAAAAAAGTTACGGCTCTGTTAGAACCAACAGTTCCGAGCATCAAATAATGTGTTCATGTTCCATATATTAGTACGTTTACAGGCCCTAGAACTTGTACTGTTGTAACATATGTATATGATTCATATGAACAAGACATGAGCTGTAAGGCAAATATAGTACAGGAGTATTTGTTAACCTCATCTAACAAATCTAAAAGTGACAGTTGTATACCTCACAGTTTCTAATTTAACAGCTGTTTCCAGAAATATCAAAATTTAATTACCTTTTCATCTCCCTTCTGCAATGTAGATTATGACAAATTGTAAAAATCAGTGGCCAAGTTGGTAAAAAAAAAAAATCAGTGGCCAAGAAATGACCAGGCTTTTCCTGGCCAATCAGCAAATGGTCAATTATAAGAAGCTGGACATTACTCAGAGGAAAGACAGCATTGGTTCCTTAAAGTTACAGCCTTAGGAGCAGGGGAGGGGTTAGAAAAGCAACGTTTGAACATTACAGACATGCTGTTCGCACCATTGCAAAGCCACAGCTAAGTCAAGTGAGAAAAAATAATTAGGTCCCAAATCTGCATTAAAACATTTTTGCAAGACTTCATTCTTAGTGTGGAAAACAGCTCCCACAAGGTCTATTTTTAGTCCGCTTTATTTTAAAGAGATCAGAAAACCACCTTCATGTATAAATTTCTCAGTGGGAAGTTTTACAGTAATGGTACTTAGAAGGAGACTAATGGTGACAAAGCAGAAGGAATAAGCCAACGGTGTAAGGGCTGGGGAAATGCAAGACGTAAGGAGCGGATCAATGCCTGCCTCATTGAGAGATACTGTACATTCAGAGCTTTCGCTCCAACAGCATCTGTTCTCCTTTGTTGCCTTCTGAATTATAACTGCTTGCCTAAACACAAAACAATGACAATTAAACAACATTCTTGATAATTAGCTGTGTTTGCAGGGAAGTGTTACCGGCTATCAATTTAGTCAATCAATGGGAGCAAACACGGGAGCCAACTCTTCTGGCTGGTTGTTATCAACAGTAACTCTCATACCTGTAAATCCGGATTCTATCTACAAGGTATTACAAGGTAATACAATGTCATTGTGACATAATGAAATGACACTCTTGGAATGCAAACTGGCATTCTTGGACGGCAGTAATTGCACAATCATGAAACATCCAGGCCAGGAAGCAAGTTTAAGACAAAATGTTACGTAAAAGCACTGAACTATTTTTTTTTTAAAACCCTCACTTGAAAATTCAAATTGTTAACACTCACAAAATAAAAGAGAAAGGACTGCCGCTTCCATAATGGCTGCTCTACTCCCAGTTTTCCGTGACCCACCTGACACCAGGTCATGACCTACCAAGTGGATCCTGACCCACAGTTTAAGCAACACTGCTCTACAGAGTTCTCAAAAACAGTGGTTTTATTTATTTGATTTATATCCCACTATTTCCCTTAAGGGCATTCAAAGTGGCTTACAAAGGTAAAATCACACTAAAAACCAATAAACATTAAAAATTTCAAAAACGGTATAGTAAGACATTAAATTATCACACTAAAAAAAAAAATACCCCCAAACCAAACAAGGATAACTGTATTCTCTCTTTCTTCCCTATCCATTGAAGATGCAGAAGCACAGAGGGTATCTAAAAGCAAAACCGATCACAGAAGAGAATCATCTGTTGAACAAGGCCTTAAATTTCTTGCTTCCCTTAATCCAGAGCTCTTCAAATGGTGGGTCACAATCCACCATAGAGCATGAAAGAGGGGCCATTTCCCCTTAAAAGGAGTGGCCCCAGGAAGCATCGCCTGGCGGTGCAGCAACCGTGCTGTGAGCATTGAGGTGCATGTGCCCTACCTTGGGAGGGTCCAGGAGGGCTGAGGAGGCCCGCTGCCACCTCTATGGGCCTACGCGATGCTGAAAATCAAACAAGCAAGCAAGCAAGCAGGTACTTATATACCGCTTTTCAACATGAAGTTCACAAAGCGGTTTACAGGCAAATAGTAATAATAATTAAGTTAAAAGGCTCCCTGTCCCAAAGGGCTCACAATCTAAAAAAAAGGCAGACCACCAGCAACAGCTACTAGAAAGACTGTGCAGGGGTGAAGAGGGACAATTATTCTCCCCCTGCTAAATATAAGAGGAGCACAACTTGAAAAAGTGCCTCTTGCCCAGTTAGCAGGGGTGAAAATAGCTGCATTATAAAGTCGGAGCTTACTTCCTGTTTGATGCAAAACAGGAAGTGAGCTCTGATTTAACAACGAAACTATTTTCAGCATTGGGGAGGCCAACAGAGGTAGCAGCAAGCCTCCCCAACCCTTCTGGACCCCCCCCCCAGAAGGGCACATGCACCTCAATGCCCGCGGTGCCATGATTGCTATGGCACCACTGGGTCCTCCGCCCACCCCCCACTCCCACAAGTACCAGCAGGAGGAACAGCTAGCTGGGGAGTACTGGCACCCCCCTGGATCCGTGGGTCCCGTATCCATGGTTTCACTTATCCACAACCCCCCCATCACATAACTGACTTTGCAGGCATCTCGTGTGTTCCCTGAGGTATCTGGTGGGCCCCTATGAGATACAGGAAGCTGAACTAGATGGGCCTTTGGCCTGATCCAGTGGGGCTTTTCCTATGTTCCTATGAGTACATGTCTGAAGACGAGCATCTGGTTCGGGTGGTTGTCAGAGAGAAATGCTATGGAGAATCTTGACTAGCCACCAGCGTGTTTACTTCAGAAATTTACCTCAGAATGCAAGGTGCAAGGGAGTGGCCACAGGATGCAGACAGCCTGTTGTCTTGTGTGCTCCCTGAGGCATCTGGTGGGCCACTGTGAGATACAGGAAGCTGGACTAGATGGGCCTTGGCCTGATCCAGTGGGGCTCTTCTTATGACTTAATGTGTCTCGGATTGCAGCCCTGCTGTGTCTCTGTGCTGTAAGCAAACACTAAAGGGAAATGGGTTGGAGCTCTTAAAACAATGCAACGTTAAGCAGTGGCAGCTGGAACCCAGTCCGTGGGTGGAATGCCTGTAGCAAAATGGAATGCCCACATATATTGCTTTCTCTAGTGCCCAAATTGATAGATACGCATAATGAGTAGAGAAACATCTCAGAATACCATTAGTGAGGAGTTGGCAGCCATTCAGAGTAGCAGATTCTCACACCTTACAGTTGTACTTCTTATAGAGACCACCAGCACTAAAGCTCTATCCTATGCATGCCAGCTCAGATGTAAGTCCCATTATGTTCAATGGGGCTTGCTCCCAAGGAAGCAACTTTCCAGCACTGACATAAATGTTCCAATGGGGCATGTGTTGCAGTCTGTAGTTGGGGGGCAGTCACAGAGGCCTGTTCTGGGAATGTTTGTTCCTTTACCTTGGAGCTGCACTGCCTTTACCCCAATGCTGGAAAGTTGGTTAGGATTGCACCCTAAGACTGGGGAGACCCACGTTCAAATCTTGCTCAGCCATGAAGTTCATTGGGCAACACTGAGCCTTTATGGTTCCATCACCACCTTCCTGAGAGGAAAGGGAGAAAACTGATCAGTGCTTTTAAAAAGAAAAACGTTCAGCTCACCTACTTCACAGGTTTGTTGAGAGGCTATAATAGGGAAAATTATATATGTTGGTCTGATGATAATTTTTTTCAATGCCAATAGGGGGAGAGGATTGGGAAGGGGCGGGAAACAGATCTAGAAACTTCTTTTATCTTCTACCCAGAAAGAAAGTTACCATAACCCCAAGCCATATAAAACGTAACAATTCAGAAAATGAAAACCCCCAACAATAAATCCTTCCTTGGGTGCCAGTGCTTAGCATATTTTTCTGACTAGCACATTTTTCTGACTATGGACACTTCTGGGTGGAGGGGCGGGAGAAAGAGAAAAAGATACTGTCAGGTGCACTGGAAAAGTTTGGATGGCCAACTAAGAGCATAAAGAAAAAGGGTTTAGCTTTCAATCTTGTTATAGCATGCTGGATTTCCACAAGATTTAATGGTTGGGTCAACCAGAAAGAATCCAGTTCTCCAGCTCCATATATCTGTGCAGAGTCAACACGCAGCCTTGTATCGGGACCTGACAGGTAGATGGCAGGATATTTATATCCACCTCCAGAGTGTTCCTTCAGCCAAGAACACTTGAAGATTTAAATTCTGACGCTTCCAAAAACAAATTAGTCTAGGAGGATCTTCTCTTTTGATGCTTGCCGGAAATCCTTTTTGAATCAGCTCTTCAATGCCCAATTAACTGCATTTACAGTTGGACACGGTTCCAAGACCTGGAACTAATGCAGGTGCTGTACTAGCAACAAATATGTGCTAAATCAGTGCAAAATCAGCTGGAAAATGTTCTCTTCCTAAATGTTTTTATTTGGTGCGTGTCTCTCTGTAGAGTTTGTTCATGATGCAGCACTGAGAGTTTGGTAACCACCTCATCCATACCATTATCCAACAACGTATCTGTTGCTAGCTTTCAGAAGGGGACCTCATCAGTTTCATTGTGACAGTGCAATTGCAACAGCACAGAGTGAACAGATGTCACATAACCACAAAGGAGGTCACAGTACCCAAAAACGTAGGACGTTCAAGAAAAATGTAGGACCTTACAAAATAGAAGCTAAGAACGCTCAGACAGATTTTAGGGTGTCTTATCCTCTAATGCAACCCATCAAACAAAGGACAAACATGCAAGCAAGTGATGCAGTCCCCCAGTCTGTCCGTCTTGAAATATAGGATATTTTGAAATTTACCCAGGACAGAAGGCTGAAATGTAAGACATGCCATTGGACACTGATCCAATGTCATCCCATCCTAAGCCTCTCTACTGGCGGCTACCCTGAAAAATGATATCTAGTCATTTTCCCAAGTCACAGGTGAAGCCACTGAGGTTATAAACATCAGTAATGGTGTTAAGTGACAAGAGCGCTTATGCTTGCTGTATCCACCACTCTCATTCACTGTCGCCAAAGTCGTCAATTCAGTGATTCTCAAACTTTTCAGTACCGGGACCCACTTTTTAGAATGACAATT
The DNA here is from genome assembly GCA_029204185.1 of Lerista edwardsae. NCBI lineage: Eukaryota > Metazoa > Chordata > Lepidosauria > Squamata > Scincidae > Lerista > Lerista edwardsae. The sequence continues at coordinate 6,227,376 of JAJKFI010000024.1, forward strand.
TGTCTGGGAGCCGCCATGCCATGCCATGGCCATCATTGTGATGCCAGAGCTTGCTCCTTTCCCAAGAATGCATCAATAAGTTGGGCTATTTCTCACCCATTTTCCAATAGCAAAGTGAATCAGAGAGGAAAAAAAGCCTATGTACAATCTTGACACAAGCAAAACAACCACACAGCCCTCCACCTTTCCAGTATCCCAGGTTCCCATATTTTCAATATGGCTGATCTAGGTGCTTCGTGACCCACCTGAAATCGGCTTTGCGACCCACTGGTAAGTCCCAACTCACAGTTTGGGAACCACTGGCTTAAGTCTCAATGAAACAGAATAAGAAGTGGTTGAAATAAAAAAATGGCTATAAGAATAGTTTGGACACAAACTTTATGATTGTGCTCCCCTTCCTCAACTCCCTGACCCACAGTTTGGGAACCACTGCGTTAATTCATACCAGAATCTTAATAGGGAACCAAATACAAATCCTAGATACTCTCCAAGGGATCACGGAACACACCAGTGCTTCACAAGTGTACCATAGAAACTAACGTTCAAAACAGTCTCCACACAAACAAAAAACACTCTAGTAGTAGAATAAAATCCTTGGCGAGAATATATATGGCCGCCCAAGCAGTGGCATGCATGATTTTTACCTACACAATTAAAATAGAAGATGCCCTGCAGGCAAAAAGACAGTGGATTCAAAACTACGATTCCTGAGGCAGAAGAGGAAATCTTGCCATGAGTCCCACATGTGGGAAGCATTTCAAACAATACCACAAATGACTTATGGACCTAAACATCCTGGTGCAAACATAACATCTAGAGTAGCTCTTGGTCAGGGCAACGTTCTGCGCCATGAAAAGAATATAGTGCCCTCATCAGCTTTTCTTCAATAGCTTTTTGACTGTTCTTGATGCACTGTCAGGACAGGGTTGGTGGGGGAGAGTTGTAGTTATTCAAAAGGCCTGTTTGTTTCTTAGCAACATGCCTGGCAACCAACACAAATATTCAACCACCCTCAATGTTCATTTGTATTGAGAAAGGATTCACATTTTTTTTCCCCCTCACTACTACAAACGGATGTATAATTATCACAATCGTTTGGCAATGTAGGACCCAAATGAGATCTGTATCCAGGGCATGTTGGGAGGTATTTAGTCAACATCCTTTGTGCTACTCCAAGGCAAACAGAAAAGGAAATAAAGACCTGGCCTACCCCCACTAAACCTACTATAGCCAGCAAACTATGTACTTGACAACTGTCTTTTTTTCCCCTGTACTAAGCGGTTATAGTCCCATCTTGGGGAATATCTCTTTTCCAAATTTAACATTTGACCAAAAGTCTGGCATGTGTGGATACAGAAGTAATAAGTTACCACACTTTCCAGACAAAGTTGTTAACTCTGACCGAAGTTATTCCTGGAATTTCCCCCCCAACATGATACACTGCTCAACATTCCTGGAGGTCCTATTAAGATCTTCAGAAATGCTTTCAATAGTCACCTGGAGACGGTTGTGAATTCCTGGTGTTTCCAGGACACCAGGAGGGTTGACAGACAATACTTTCAGATAAGTTCTCTTTCTAGGATTTCCATGTCAGATACAGAATGCAGAGACCATGTCATTTAGGAGAGGGATGGGTGGAAATTTGGTTGGCATCAAGCTTGGCAACCACAAAAGCATTTCCTAATGTTTCCTGTCGACCTGGAAGCAACTGGGGATGTTACTGTAGTTGCCAAACCATTACATACAGGCATGCCCTGGTATCCATAGAGGTTCCATTCCAGACCCCACCATGGATACCTGAAACCGTGGATACTAGTTTTTTTTAACCCCCTTTTTAAAGATAGGGGATCATCAGTGGTTTTGCTGCAACAAGGTAAAAAAAGATTTGTTTAATGTTCCCCCTATTTTTAATAGGTATCCCAGTCTCCACGATATCCATGGATAACTTAAACCGTGGATAACGAATCAGTGGATACTGGGGCACGCCTCTACTTGAGTTACTCCTAGGTTTTCCCTATTCTCACTCTCCTGTGCAATGATTAATAGCCTGTTTGGGATGCTATGCAGCTGAAGCCACTACCCTTCACTACTGAAGTAGATGCTATGGCAGAAAAAGTGCCTGGACCACTCCCAGAACCAGCTTGTGCAGTCAGGATTCCACCAGTGGGCTGGAGGCTGCCAATCTCCAATTTAAGCAAAAGCAGATTAAATGTTTTAAAACTGGAATGATTTATGAGGATGGTAAGGCAGCTGGTGAGAGTTCTCCATCATTTTACTTTTAGCATTTGGACTATCAAGATTCACATTTACACATATAGGCTATTTAGAGTGTAATCCTAACCTGGACTTAGGCCAGCAACGTTTGGCCTGCAAAAGGGCCACCGTAAAGAGCGCTTTGGACAGGGGGGACGGCACATGTCTGTGTGCTGGCCTCTCTGACTCCGAGCGTGGTCTAAACATACTTTACGGTGTCTCTTGTGTCGGCCAAACTTTGCTAACCTAACTTGTGCCGACCTAACTCCAGGTTAGGATCGCACCCTCAAATATTCCGTGCTGTGTTCATTAAGTCTGCTTGTAAACACTTTACATTGCAGGCTTGGATCATGTTTTTGCAGCTGTCAACATACAGAAGTAATGGGGTTTGTGTTTTTGCACATCCAGAAATATTGGGAGTTCTTGCCTTGCTGTATTGAAGAGATTGTTATCTGTATAATCCTATGCATGATATTGTATTCTCAATTAAATGTTTGATATGGTTCTTAGTTTCTGAATCTAGGTTGATGTTAGCTTGGAGCCTGTAATGATAAAATTTGTTTGGATGCTCATGAACATTGTTATTTTTTTTCCAATGACAAAATATTATATCATAAACGTTCAAGTTGCCTCCTAAGCCAGACATTGTTCCTTGGTGCCTTAAATTTTCCTCTCATTCTCATTGTTGATCATCAACCGTTTACATTCTGACTAGACTTTTTTATGTATTTGCCGGAGTCCACTATTTGCATATCCATTATGCAAACGTATTGAAAACAGAAAAACACAGAACCTAAGAAGAGAAACAAAGACATAATTTATTTCATGTTCAACTGGTCTATGGTGAGGCAAAACAACAGAGAAAGTTTTCCTTTCATTATTATTACAAAAAAAATATACGGAACTTGTGAAACCAATTGGCCACTAGCTGACTGATACATCCCTGCCCCTCAGTTGAGCAAGAGAACAATGTGTGTCCTTCCGTTCATGTTGAAATTCTGTGGTGGGGCTGTGATTTTTGTGGTGTTAAGAGGAAACCACACATGCACAGCCTTCACTGAGTAACACTGTCCAAAAACACCAGTTGAACGAAGCAGTAGCTTGCAGAAAAAGGCTGACACTGGGGTCCAGAACAGTGAAACAAGGAGATACAGGCGCCCCAGTATCCACTGATTCAGTATCCACAGTTTCAGTTATATTCCCTTATCTTTAAAAAGGAGTCCCCAGTATTCATGGTTTCAGGTATCCACGGAAGGAATCGGAATGTAACCCCAGCGGATACTGGGGCATGCCCATATAAGGATGCTTGTATCCAACCATTCCAGACAAGAAGTGGGTAATTTTTATTTTTTTAGGCTTGTGTTTGTAAAGCCTAAACACATCACAGAAAAAGGGGCAGGGAGTCTCCTCCTGAGTAAAAGCCAACTTCATCCAACCTTACTTTGGACCAACACTTAATTCAGCGTTCTTTAAATTCTCTGTAATTTCAGTTTTCTCAAACTATGGGACAGGACCCACTTGATGGGTTGTAACCTTACGCCAGGTGCGCCACGGAAAGCTGGGAGCAGCCATCTTGGAAGCTGCAGACATTATTCTTCCTATATTTCTTTTGTGAATGTTAACTGTTTTAATTTTCAAGGAAGGGTTTAAATTTTGTTTTTTAGTTCAGAGTTTTTACATAATATTTTGTCCTAATTTTGCTTTCTGCCAGGTTTGTTTTGCGATTGCTGCAGTCCAAGAATGCTGGTTTACATTCCACGAGTGTCATTTGATTAACTCACAATGATGGCAGTTCCTGCTTGATGATGTCACTTCTGGCTCTGACATCATTTCCATATTAATGACATCTCTTCTGGTTGGTCCAAACACGAGTGCCAATCTAAAAAGTGCATCCCAGTCTAAAACGTTTGAGAACCATTGCTCTATTTTAATTCTCAATTTAGCATTCTCAAGCAGACAGGCAAATATTATTGGATGTACAGATAACCAATAACTCTCATTCACAAAATGTCGCTGCCTCACCATTAATGGCAGAAGACATTTGATAGATAGATGAACGAAGATTGCTCCAGTGAGGCCTTCAAATGAAATACGTTAGCGGTGTCAAAAAGACTGATGTGTAACAGATCCGAAATTCTGCCTTTGCGGCCTTCTGGTTCTTTTTGCAGATGAGTGGCATGGATGTCTTCCCCTCTTGCCAGCTTTCCTGCTTTGCTAGGATTATACCAGCTACCCACAGTAGTAGGCAAGGAGCCAGCCAAGAAGCAACATAACAGGAAGACTACTGTTCTGTAGTGCTTGCTGGGAAATGAATCTGCATAGCAGGGAACCATGCAAGCTGCTTGAGTAATTAAATGTTCCTTAAGAGACCACAGATCAGCTGCAGTATCAGTCAAAGGACAGCTCTTTGACAGCTTGAGATTATCAGCCTCTGCCACTCTGAATGGGCTCTTCAGTGAGTTACACACAGGGCTGGTCCTTCTGCAGGCAAGATTTTTCTGGTTTTGTTTTTTTAAAACTCCCTGTCCCTCAAATGATTAGAATCTTCTCCCTTCGGTCAGTGTGCCAATGAACACTGTGTCTCGAAGTAGCTGTTTTTATGCAGAGTGTGAAAGAAAGCTAGGACTTTAAAAAAATTAATGATTTTCTTTCCTGTAAATGCTTTTTTCCTGTAAAGTGCCTCTCTCTCTCTCTCTCTCTCTCTCTCTCTCTCTCTCTCTCTCTCTCTC
>JAJKFI010000024.1:6232367-6265112 GCA_029204185.1 Lerista edwardsae
CTCTCTCTCTCTCTCTCTCTCTCTCTCTCTCTCTCTCTCTCTCTCTCACACACACACACACACACACACACACACACACACCCCAGATTTTTTCAGAGACGCATGAAAATCTGTGTAGATTTCTGCTTCCCACCCCCACCCCCCAAGAAAAGTTAATAAATTACTGTGCTTGAAGAAATAACCATATGCTTCAGATACTGACCTTCTGCTTAGAATTCTCTTTTAAAATCTAGTTTCACACTCCAGGAACACTCCCTGCAATGCATGTGTGTGCATCTCCTTCCATGCACTCTAAATATGCAACTAACACAAGCATACTAACTGCTTGCAAAACAGGCACATGGGTGGGAGAAGACAAAAATCCAGTGTGGCTCCTCCCCTCTGAAACAGGCCAGTAGGTTATAAACTGCAGAGGCACAGCTCTCACGTATCATTTTCTGCTAGCAAAACCCTCCAGGCACGCATTTGCTCGCTCCACAGACAAGAAACTGGAAGTTCCTTTCATGGAGCTGTAGCACAGTGTTCCTCAAGCCTCAGTTGTGGGGTCACGACACCTTACAGGAATAAAAGGTTGAAGACCGGTGGACTAGAGCACTACCAGGTAAACAGGGAGTTCTGGGGTTCCCCTTCAGCTACCAGGAGACTTAGAACGCAATCCAGCCCCAGCGCTGGATTGGCAAGGCCGGCTGGCCAGCGCCAAATCCAACGCTGGGTTGGGGAGGCTGAAACCTCCCTGTGGCAAGGGCATGTTCATGCCCTTACCGGAGGGGAGGCTCCAGCCTCCACAACGCACTCCTCGGATCTGCGCTTGCTAAACAGCAGGTGCAAATCTGAGGAGATGCGCGGCCTGAATTGGGGCTGCACCGCCACCAGGACGGGCTTAGGATTCGGCCTAATGGCCGAATCTGGAGCCCGCCCACAACCTCCCTCCTCCCCGCCAATCCTGCGTCTGTTTGGACATGGTGCCTCCCTCGCGCTGGCTGGCTTCGGCCAATGCGAGGGAGGCTTGGCAAGGACGCAACTATTACCCACTACGCTTTCTGTCAGTACAGTAATGTGCCGGCCTCTCTGACTCAGAGTGGTCCGGACATACTTTACAGTGTCCCTTGTGCTGGCCAAACTTTGCTGGTCTAACTGTGCTGGCCTAACTCTAGGTTAGGATTGTGCTCCAAGAAACCTAATTTGGATGTTAGGTGCAAGGGAGTGGCAACAAGATGCAGGCATCTTGTTATCTTGTGTGCTCCCTGGGGCACCTGGTGGGCTGCTGTGAGATACAGGAAGCTGGACTAGATGAACTGATCCAGCAGGGCTCTTCTTATGTTCTTATGATGTCATTGTCTTTTGGGATGCTTTTTGACCTCCTGGATATCCTCTGCCTGCCCTCAAACCTGCTCAGCTGTGCTTGGATGCCCCACTGGCTGGCATATGCCAATCCAAGCAGGTAGGCTGTCTAGGACCTACTGTTATTGGCAGACCAGACACGGAAGACAAGTGATCCAGAAACTACCTGCCTGCTTGGCCATAAGGTCAATTCCACAGTGCCATAGTGTTGATTTCATAGTTGTCAGAAACGTCTTCCCTCCTGAACCTTATGCCAATGCTTTCCTTAAGGGAAACATGTGAATATTAAAAGGAAACAAGAGGATTTCAATCATCACAATGCTATTTCACAGTATATTCATGAATAATACTAGAGCTACAAAACAAGGCAAAGAACATCCATAGACTGATTTCAATGCTCAGTCTGAAAAGGAAAAAAAATCAACAAAACCTTGAGAATAGTTCTTAATAGTTCTTAAAGTCTGTCTACAATACGCAAATAAGAGTACTCATTTTCTGGAGCACATAAAGCTTTCTTGTGGCACCTAAATCTTTCAGTGTTATTCTGACCTGGAGAACCATTTTTTCTTCATTTCACATAAGACCAAAATTATGAACCTCAAATCTTTCTTGAGAACGCAATTCATGAGACTTCTCACGTATTCTAAATATTCACTGTTTCTTTCCAAAAAGGAAAAAAAGGCAACTACTTCTATTAACTCATCAAAAACCTGATTAGATTGAAAGGGAGGGAGGAAGCAATTTACTAAAGTCACAGACAGTTCTTCACTTGGAAAATGTGTAAAATAAAGTGTCACATTGTGAGGGACTAATAAAAAAAGGAAAGAGTAAGATAAAACTACTGAAGAATTTGGGAGGGAGAACTACATTCAGATGTTGCTATTTCATGAAATATTAACTAATAATGAAAGAAAAAAGCAACAGAACACAAGGAAGTAAAATGGCATGAAATGAAGCCAAAGGAGCAGAAATTGCCACTTCACACTGAAGCAGACTGCTTTCAACTAGCTTCAGGCTTCAATACAATTATCTTCCTCCCGGGACTAGGAATGTCAAAGTCCTATAGGTGAATTCAGGGGACTACCTCTATACTACTTGGAGAAAGGGAATCAATAACACCAAGCTGCAACACACTCGACATTCATCCTGGGAATAACACCAAAGGTCAGGAGTGTTAGGATATCTGTTGAGCTGTTCAGGCCATCACAAGGACGGCTGTGTGGGGAAGTGTGCAAAGGGTTTGATCATGCAAAAATATTTGAGATGGGTTGCCTAGTACAGTGGTTCTCAAACTTTTTAGAGCAAACAGTCGGTATTAGAGTCTTTTTTTTTTTTAACCTGGAGGGGAGTAGTAATTAACGAATCAAAAAACCCAAGCAGCAGCTAGTTTTTTCTGGAAAACCACTTTTGAGACAGGCTCTCATTGGCCCATGGCCACAATCTCAAATTTATTTATTTGAAGAATTTATACCCCGCCTTTCCCATGCCGAAGCAAATGCCCAGTGCTACTTACATGGGCAGGCTAGTCTAAACCACCATTTTTCAATGAGATTTTTTTTTTTTTACAATATACATTATTCACCAAATCCTCAGCCTGAGATGTAGCCTTCACAGTATGGTTTTCTCCTCTGGCTGTGTGCCATCGAGCTTCAGCAGGCAATCGTAAGTCAAGCTTGGACAGGTCCTCAAGGTTGTACTCTGTTCTTTTGCCAGCTGGCCTTCTCACACATTCCCATATTGGCTAATCAGTTCCACAGTGACTCCGTCCTCCCACAACAGGTACTGCAGCTTGTCATAGCCTGGCATTCCATCTCCCATCCAAAAAACAAGACCACAGATTCTCATGCTTAGATTCAGGGAGTACTGGCAGCTCAACCATCAGCACACGTTCCAAAGACTTTCCCATCCATTGCAAATCCAGACTATTCTGAAATCCAGACACTTTTGTACGAGACTTTTTTTGTTACTTTCTGTAGCATGAACACTAGAAGCTCTTGTGCTCATTCCCACATACAAGCTGTAAGTTCTAGTCTGTGCTCTGTGCCATTGTTGAAAATGTCAAAGAGATCAGCAGACACCCCAATGGGTAACAGTGAAAAGAGCAAGAGGAAGCATTCCTAATTACATTTCTGCAATTATTCCAAAATCCAGACAAATCCAAAATCCAGACACCTTCTCATTCCAAGAAGTCCAGATAAGTGATACTCAGCCTATACCAAGAACAATCCACGCATGTAGCAGGTATTACAAAGCAACTTTTATAAGTCTGGAGACCCAGGAAGAGCAGAAAAGGCGTATTTGATAGGGTTATCCAATCTCTCTTCCTCCCTTCCTCTGATCATTTGCAACCTAATCAATAGGCGAGCCAAAGCTGATGCATACAAAATCGTTCTCGGAAGATTTTCTGTCTCATTAAAACAAATTGCACAAGACAAATGCGATCAATGATCATTAGCCCAACTCCAGAAAGTTGATGGTTTCTCTCCCCCAACACTAAATAGATCAAGCTCTGTGGAGCTAAATGAAAAAGAAATGTTATAATTGTATGATCTCATTGGCCTTCCCCCAGTCTTAAAAGGATTGGAAGACTGCTCAAAACGAAGAAGAGCCAGCCGCGGAGGCATCGAAACATTCATCCCTCCAAGCTTTTGTTGCTGTTGTTTTTAATAATTACTTCGCTATTTCCAAACTAGGTTGCTTCCTCTAATTAGTGAGTCAGCTCTGCTAATAAAGATTAGAATGAGACATTAAAACCAATGCTGATGAAGGGAGTAATTTATGCAGGTCAGTAGGGGTTTTCCTAAACATTTTGATTACAACTTTTAACTCCACTGTAATGCATGCAAAAAAAAAATTAATTAATCACACACACACACACACACACACACACCATTCCAAACTATGAAATCTGTCTGGTGACAGCACAGGGCAAGATTGACAGATGTGCAAAAAAGCTGCTTGCTGTATGCCCTACTGTAACACACCTCAGATCCTCAAAAACTGTACCTGAATAATGATAGCAATACAAGGCTGCCTCATACTAAATGAGATCATTGGTTGATGCCACTATATTGGCAGTGGCTCTCCAAGGGTTCAGAGGCTCCCAGCTCTACCAGGGGATTGTACTGAACCTGGGACTTTCTGGAGGCAATGTGCTTTGCCATTACGGAACCTCCCAATAAGGGGAGCACCTCACACATTAATGGCAGCTGTAGTCCACTGCTTTGGAAATTCCCTTGGGTGACAAAATCTGGGACAGGTTGGATCTGCCTCCTTGTGCAACTTTGCTGGCTCCGTGGCATCCACACCAAAGATGATAGAAAGTGACACTTTTAACATCTGTTCGGAAGCAATGTGATAGTAATGAATTTGGAACAGGCAGACCTGGATTCAAACCTCCATTTGCCATAGGCTAGACTGAGAATGGGTGAGGGACCCATCTCACAGACTATTTGTGAGGATAAATAGAGCCAGAGAACCACACTGTGAAGGCTACACCTGACACTGAGGATTCAGCAAATCACAGAATACTGCACTGTATATTTATTTATTCTTCAGATAAATAAATAAAATGTATGTATGTATGTATGCATGCATGTATACAGTTTTACACCAGATTTAAACCCATGGGCGTTGGAGAAAGAGCTCTTTATTTAGATCGGTGGTCTCTAAAGCTTGGTCCTAAGCACTGAGGTTGCTGTTTGTCTTTGTCTTTTTTTTTCCCATCTGAGAAGATTATCTTTTTCCATGATAACTTTGGGGACTCCTAGGAGAATGCCTTTTGTTACTTGGGGGGTTACAGAGGCATTGCACCGCTTTCAGTGAAACATGACTTTCTCAGTTCAGTGTGCGTGAAGTTCTCACCTTCGTACCTTACCCTTCCTCCAATGACTTCAGGACAGTCGGGGCACATGAGTGGGGCTCCTTTTTTCATTTTATGTTCTTATTTGAATAATTTCTATCCCGCCTTTCCCATGCCGAAGCAAGTGCCCAAGGCGGCTTACATGGGCAGGCTAGTCTAAGCCACCATTTTTTTCCAATGGGGCTTTGACAAATATACAATACTGTGTGATTCATTGAATCCTCAGTCCCAGATGTAGCCTTCACAGTGCTCTGGCTGCATACATGTACAAACATTTGTGTGTGCGCACACACACAGACACGCAGACACACCCCTATTGTAGAATCCACCTCCACTAATATCCCCATAGGAAATGCTTTAATTTTCTCTCTTGAGGATCCATGTTCGGTTTTTGCTATTGCCAAGGTTAAAGACTATCGACAAGAACAGGAAATAAAACCTCGAGGAGGAGTCGAAATCTGCAAAGCAAAATAAACTGATGCTGGCTGCCCAGTTGGGAAGAGAGAGATCACTTCCTTGCTGTACCAGCGAGGTCTCGGCAACCCTCAGAGGACTGCTAAGTGCAAATGGAATTCAAGTGGCGAGAAAAGAAACAAGCAGGCTGGCTTTTGGACTGCAGCGAGCATCCCTCCAGCACTTGCTAAAGTCCAGCCTGCTGCTAAACCCCTTATTACAGCAAACAAAGAAATCAGAGCCCATCTTTCCTCCCCTGCGGTCACCCTTCCCTGCCCTGCCTCTTCCCCTATCACTCCTGGAAACAAATAAAAGCCACTGCTTCTCTCCTCTTCCACACCGAACGGCTAAGACACGGCTAAGACATGTTGATCTTGCTTATCAGGAGGCAACACTCACCTGCAAGGCCAGGCCAGGCTTCACTTTTCCTTGCTGAGGTTACAAGCCAGCACAGGCAGACACAGTGAGGTCATGGAGCCCTTCTCTCCTCTCTCCTCCCTTTGTGCAGACTACGTTTGCATTTACTATCCTTTGCCCAAGACCAGACCACTAACCGTCCTTAAAACCCCAGCAAACACTGCTGCGGCAAAGTTTCAAATAAGCGGCAAGCACTTAATTGCCCATTTCCTCCCATTCGATGGTTCTCCACAACCATTGGGGGCTTTTCCTTTGCTAGCTGCTGCTTGTTACACATAACAGGGAATAAAAATGATCCTGAAGTCTTCTGCATTGCATTCCCACACAGGTGTCCTTGCAAGAAAATCCACAATTCCTTCCAACATTTCACAAGTAAAACTACCTAAGGATGTCTGTGTTAACACCATTTTGTCAAGAATCTTTTCTCCTCCGCCTCCTCCCCTCCACCCAGAAGTTAGGCTCTACAGGAGATTGCCAACTTTTCAACCAGCCCTTCCTGCTAAGTCCTTTCTTGGTGGCTCAGTGATGACAGGGAGATCAATCAGTCAATCAATGGTATTTATATACCGCTTTTCAACACAAAGTTCACAAAGCAGTTTACTGGAAAATAATAACAAAGTTAAATGGTTCCCTGTCCCAAAAGGGCACACAATTTTAAAAAATGCAGAATACCACCAGCAACAGCCACTAGAAAAGACATTGCGCAGGGGTGAAGAGGGACAATTACGCTCCCCTTGCAAGAGGAATACCACTTGAAAAAGTGCCTCTTGCCCAGTCAGAAGGGGTTGGAGATCAATGTTATCCCTTGCTAATTGCTGCAGGTTATGGCACCATCAATGGCACAGCAACAGGGTCAGGTCAAAAGTTGGCAACCTGAGCTGGAAAGCATATTTCTACTCTGCAAAAGCCTGCTATACACTGGAATCTGAAGCAGAGCGTGTCAGTCAACTGACCAGAATAGCTTCCTTTTGAGTGGTCAGTTTACTAACACAAGTGAAAGGAAAGCAAGAGCACCCTACAATTTTTACAAATGGTATCACTGTGAAGAGAAAATAGGAAAAAATGATTTATGAGGAACAGATGCCCCCAAACATGAACGGTTTCAGTTAAAATAAGGAGCGTTGGAGAGCATGAAATTCTAGAAGCAGATTCTCCAAACACATTGCCTAAAACTAAAATGGATCATGCAAAGCCACTTGCCTTGCAAAATGTGCATAAAATTAATGCGAATTAATGAAAATTGTTTTTGTGGGGTGGGTGGATTATGCCACTGAGTGTCTTTGAAGTGCAATATGCTAATGGCCCAAGAGTTATAGCAGGTAAACAAGCATTTTCAGGTAATGGGTTTTGCTAATGAAAAAAACAAAACATGATACTTTTGCATTCCCCTTATGAAGTACAACTTCCCTTCACTTCGCACAACAGTATGCAGAAACCTGCTCCAATATAGGAACAGTCCCACTGGATCAGGCCAAGGCCCATCTACTCCAACTTCATGTATCTCACAGTGGCCCACCAGATGCCTCAGGGAGCACACAGGACAACAGGATGCCTGCATCCTGTTGCCACTCTCCTGCACCTGGCATTCTGAGGTAAATTCTGAGGTAAACACACTGGTAGCCAGTCAAGATTGTCCACAGCATTTCTTTTTGACAGCCACCAGAACCAGACACTCTTCTTCAGACATGTACTCATAAGAACAGTCCCACTGGATCAGGCCAAGGCCCATTAGTCTAGCTTCCTATATCTTACAACGGCCCACCAGATGCCTCAGGGAGCACATAGGACCTGCATCCTGTTGCCACTCCCTTGCACCTGGCATTCTGAGGTAGCCTACTATTAACGTATGGAGGTTGAACCACCCATCATGGCCTGTAGCCCATGATGGACTTTTCCTCCAGAAATCTGTCCAATCCCTTAATACAGGCATCTAAGCCAGATGCCATTACCACCTCATGTTGCAAGGAGTTCCACGGATTAATTACCCGCTGGGTAAAAAAAGTATTTCCTTTTATCTGTTTTAACTCTCCCAGTACTCAATTTCTGTGGATGTCCCCTGGTTCTGGTGTTTGGAGAGAGGGAAAAGCACATCTCTTTATCAACTCTATCCCTCCCATGCACCATTCTGTATGTTGGATGTTCCGCTATGTTTAAAAAGGCGTCCCCGGTAGCCACAGTTTCAAGTAACCACAATGGAATCTGGTGGGATCCCTACCCGTCGATAACTGAAACCATGGTTGCTGAATCAGTGGATACTGGGGCATGCTTGTACACCAAGTCTGAAAGAGATGCAACGCTAAAATACTGCAGAATATCAATATCTTAGAGGCTGGTTGTGTTCTCCACTCCCTTGCATGCTGTGATTACAATTTGGTAGGGACAGCACCGGGTTGGAGGGCGGAGATCTTGTTTCCCACCTCTCCTTTAAGCTTGGCTGATCCAAACAAGGCATTTCCCGACCTAAACACAAAGAAGTCTGGTCTCAGCTGCTTGGCAGCAACTGCTGCTAAATAATTCAGAAGTGGGGGACTGTGAACCCTGTTTTGAAAGCCCCACTGCTGCATAAATACAGAGATAAATTCCTCAAGAGTGTCACAGCAAATGCAGCCTCATCCTTCTGATAAGGTTCCTGAGCTTACTGTGAAAACAGACCTTCGAGTACTTCCCCTCTGGAAACAACCACCCCCTACTGAAATCCTAGGATTTCCCACATCTGTAAGTCCCTGCTGGTGGAGCAAATAATATATATAGCCCTTCCATGAACTCAGAATTCTGATTTGCCTGACATTACTGGAGGGGCAGCCGGGGTGGGTGGGTGAGTGAGTGGGGGGAGAAGCACCCTACTAGACAAGCAGCTTAGTTTGCTCTCCATTGCAGGGCCCTCCGGGAAAGGCAAGGAAAGACACTTAGCACCCAGACTGCTTTTCCTTTAGCATCGTCAACCTCCAAATAAATAAATAAATAAATAAATAAATAAATAAATAAAACCTCAACACACATGTAAACAGCAGTTCCCCCAGGGGCTTGCTTTCCATTTACGTTCAGCGCGGGTCAGATTTCAGACTGCCGTCCTCACGTTTCTAAAAGCAGCAGCCCAGAATTCCAAGTGGGGTTCCAATGGTGGCATTCAACTGCGGTTAAAAAGTGGGATCCAACCTCCCTCCGCCAACCTTTTTATTCCCTTGAATTCAGGAGAGAGAAAAAAAGGACTAACACCTAATGAGATCTGAATCTCTTTAACAATGCCATGTAAACAGAGCTGGAGCAGGGCTACTGTTTATCTAGGCATCCATCTCTGTACAACAAGGCACTGGAAAGTAATTACTGGAAAGCATTATTTTCCCTCCTAGAAAATAAAAATAAAATTCTTTTGAACTGTATGCTATTAACTCAATTGGAGCTTGCAGCGTCAGCGAACAGAACTGTCTCTCCTCTGAACATTGGGGTAGGGGGGGAGTTTTCAACCTGAGCAGTAAGTTTTCTTTAATAATGCAAATTACAGGAAATAATGAGAACATTTGCATGCTTTGTCAACAAAAGAGGGGCATTTCAAAGCTTCCAAAATAGTCTCAGCAGCAAGAAGCTCTTCTTGTTCTCATGTGTCAAACTGCTTGGCTTTTCTTCTTTTCCTGCTGACCAAAAGGTTTCATGCTGAAAATGCTAATCACAGTCTCATTTGCCACAGCTTGGTAGCCTGGCTTGCATTGTCCACAGCTGTCTACAGTTCAGCCACCTTTTAACACATTCAGTTATGATGTGCAGCTCCCCAAAAAAAGAGCTTTTCCTCTTTTTTCTCCAATGAGAAACCATCATCCGCACAAACAATTCAATGCCTTTTGGCAAGGTCCACAAGTCTGGAGTTCAGGTCTTGGCCAGAAATTAAATCTAGTAAGCTAGAAGCCTGCAGCCCAGCTAAGACACTTTGAATCAAGGGGTGAACGTCAGCTTTCTATTACTGCCAAAGTTCACTACTCCAATTTTCATTTCTCTCCCTTCCCCGATTCTTATTCAGTCCCTCCACTCAGCATTTTCCCATTCTTATGGACTAGGTCAGTGTTATTCAAACTGTGGGTCAGGAGACACTTGGTGCGTCCTGACATGATGTCAGGTGGGTTGCGGATGGTGGGAGCAGCCCTCTTGGAAGCCGCAGACCTTACTCTTGCTATTTTTGTTGTGAATGTTAACAGTTTGAATTTTCAAGTCAGGTTTTTTTAAAACATGTTTTTAATTCAGTGCTGTTACATAATATTTTGACCTAATTTTGCTTTTTGTCAGGGATGTTTCATGGTTGTGCAATTGCCGTAGTCCAAAAATGCCAGTTTGTATTCCAGGTGTGTCATTTGATTATGTCACAATGACAGCACTTCCTGCTTGATGATGTCACTTCCGGCTATGACATAACTTCCAGTGGGTCCCAACATGAGTACCATTCTAAAAAGTGGGTCCCATTCTAAAAAGTTTGCGAACCACTCGACTACATCATGCAACCCCCTTTTTTAATAGATTGCCCTCCCTTCGTTCCTGCTCTGCTCTCCAGTTCTAGTTGCCAAATCTCAAAAAGATACAGTGGAACTAGAAAAGGTGCAGAAGAGGGCAACCAAAATCATTAATGAGCTGTGGCACCTCCTTTTCAAGGAAAGACTGCAACGTTTAGGGCCCTTCAGTCTAGAACAGTGTTTGCCTCCCCCATCACACCACTTTACATGGTACTTCCTATTGGAAGTCCCACCAGAAATAACTGGCGATGGTGTCATCGCCAGTAATTTCCAGACTGGGAGGTCAGATACAACACAACAAATACCAGTACACAAAATGCCACATGCTGGAATTCTGCCCACGGAGCATCCTACTGCTGTTTGTCGTGTCGTATGGCTTGGTCAGGGAGTGTGGGTCCTGTGAGAACCATCAGACACCACCTCAAGTACCACCTGTGGTCTAGAACACTGGTCTAGAAAGAAGGTGCCTGAAGGGGGACATGATTGTTAGATATACAATTATGCATGGGATGTATGTTAAGTTATCCATGTATATAATATTATATTAACACACTAGAAGGGGATTCGGCATCCAAGGATTTTACCATCCGCGGATGGCAAACCACTTCCCCTCCTCTGAAAGTCCAGAGGCCGCACGCGTCCACCTGTGGCCTCTGCAGGCTTCACAATTATTGGAAGTGAACTTTTTTGCCGTTTTTTTCCTTCCCAGCTTCAGAACCCCTCCAGGACTGGACCGGGGGGGGCGCTTTCTGAAGTGCTCCGGTCATCTTTGAAGATTTAAAGGGCCCCCAAAGTCTGCGGATTCCAACATCTGTGGATTTTGGTATCTGTGAGGGTTGCAGAACCCCTGCAGAAAATGAAGGCCTGCTGTAGTGGATAAACTGTTTTCCCTCTTGCACAGAACCATAAAAGGGAACATCCACTAAAACTGACTGATGGGACTGTTAGAACAGACAAAAGGGAATATTTCTTTATCCGGCATGTAATTAATCTGTGGGACTCCTTGCCAGTAGGTTGTGGTGATGGCACCTGGCTTAGATGCTTTCCAAAAGGGGATTGGACAGATTTATGGAGGGAAAGCCCATCACAGATTACACGTCATGATGACGGTATGCAACCTCCAGGTTTTATAGGATGCATATCTCTGAGGGCGCAATCCTAAACAGCGCCGGATTGGCCAGGCCAACAGGCCAGCGCCATATCTGATGCTGTTTAGGAGAGGCTGGAGCCTCCCCGCGGCAAGGGAGCATGCGCTCCCTTACCATAGGGGAGGCTCCAGTCTCCTCTATGCACTCCTCTGATCTGCGCCCGCTAATGGGCACAGATCTGAGGAGACCGTGTGGCCCGAATCGGGGCCACGCGGCCTCGCTGACGGGTTTAGGAAGTGGCCGTACAGCCACCTCCCAAGCCCGCCAAGATCCTGCCTCCCCCAATCCCTTTTCTGATACAGGGCAGAGAATCCCTTGCGCCCGCTGGCTTCGGCTGACGCGAGGGAAGCGCTGCGTGGGCGCAACTGAACCGGCGCTGCCAGCAGCGCAACGACGTTGCATCCGTGCTCCGCCGCCTCTAGGATTGCGTTGCCCATGTCAGATGTAAGGGCATGGCAACAGGATACAGGTATCTTACTGTCTTGTCTACTTTCAGAAGCAACTGGTGGGTCCCAAAAAGCTGGACTAGATGGGCCCTTGGCCTGATCCAGCAGGGCTCTTCTTATGCTTTCATTGGCCCCTATTCTGAACCTCCTGCTTCTCTAGTCTATAAGAAAAGAAGACTTTCACTGTCCAATTAATATTGTTTCCATTCAATTCTTCCACGTTTTTGTATTGAAGGACACTTAGCTTTAGCAGAAGACTTCTAGCTTGGGTACTTAACCATCAGTATTTGTTTTAAACCTATTCCAAAAGAGCAGCTTTTTGTAACTCAAAGTCTAGTTTTGGGTAATAACTGGACTAGTATCAACTCATTTGTTCACACTCTATAGACACTGATGAACTGGAAAATGGCCTAAAGTAGTGGGGGATATGCATTCAGTAAGATTCTAAGCTTGGTGTGCTTGTTTCGTAACCACATATAGCTCTGATTTTTCAGCTGTATCAACAGATCAATACACACCATAAGTTAACATTCTAAGCCCCAGACTCACAGTTTTGGAAAGGACGAGGCCCTTCTCCAACTCGAAGCACTCAAAATTCCAGGAGGTATCTAAACTGTTTTAACTAAGAGAAATTCCCATCACGTTTCTGATAATGTACAGTGGCTATTTCCTTTGCATTTGGCATCATTAGTATTTCCCCAGAAGGGGAGGCTCAAAAAAAAAAACACCACCCATAATTACAGTTCCTAATAAAACTTCAGATACCCTCAGGAATTCTAGCCTTTCATGTTGTTGTTGGAATGTTTCCAAGACCGCAACATGAAGTCAGCATTTATCATCTTATTTCCACACATCACTGGCTGCCTCCCCCCCTTCCCCTCGCTCTGCTCAGACGGTCATACTTCAGATGCAAAGTGTCTTAAAGGCATGTCTACATTGCAAATTTAAACCAGTTTTAAAACAAGGAAGGCTTGGAAACTGTAAGTGTATAAAAGGCAGCAGCCTAAGCATTTGCACAAATACTGGAGGACCCACCATGGTTTTTCAGACCAAATCCACATTCAAACAACCTATTAGTAGGTTTACAACATTATAGTGTAGGTCAGTGGTTCCCAAACTGTGGGTCAGGACACACCAGTTGGTCGCGAGCAAATTTCAGGTGGGTCGCAAACTACCTAGAGCAGCCATTTTGAAAATATGGGAAGACGGGATCCTGAAAAGGAAAGGGGGAGGGCTGTGTGGTTGTTTTGCTTGTGTCAAGGTTGTAAGTAGGCTTTTTTCCTTTCTGATTCCCTTTGCTTATTGGAAAATGGCAGAGAAATAACCCAACTTATTACTGCATTCTCAGGAAAGCAGCAAGCTTTGGCATCACAATGACAGCACTTCCAGCCATGACATCACTTCTGGTGGGTCCTGGACAGATTGTCATTCTAAAAAGTGGGTCCAGGTGCTAAAAGGTTTGCGAATGACTGGTGTAGGTGTATCCTACAGTCTTATGTGTTAGGGATTTGATCTACTAGGAATGAACTCACTGCAGGCTAGCAAACCTTTCCCATGGCTCTTACCTTCCAGGTAACGGTAGCAACAGGCTTTGATTAGTCCAACTGAAAAAAAACTAGATCCAAAGTTAATGAAAAATAGAAAATGATGACTATTTTGGAAATCTATTGTGCAGTAATGTACTTACAATAGGTGGCATCTACATTTTCTGTGCAATTCTGAACTGTGTCACTGAGAGTGCCAAAACAAATGAATGACGCTTTCCATGCAAGGATAATGGCACCAATCAGTTCTGAAGAAAGTTAGCTGGGGGGGGGGTGGCGGGAGGAATATTTCTAAGGCACGCACCAATGCGTTTTGCTAGAGAAGCAAAAAGTGGGAAAAATGTTCAGTTGCTTCTCTCCCTAATCTAACCCTAATCTATACCAAAAAAAGAAAAAAAAACATAAAAAACGGTGGTGGATAATAAAAGCCTCCGGAGCTTTCCTAAAATGCATTTTGTGGAAAAGGTCACTTACCTTTATACGGTATCTATCTGAATATATTTCTGCTATTGTGATAGGCAAAGTCCCCACTATAAAGAAAAGCTGCATTCAGAGGAAGCACTTATCATGATTAAATTTACATTCTTTGAGGATGTCAAAAGAATCGCTTTCATGCCAACAATTGCTTGAGCTGCATTCACATTTCTAAACATCTCAAGATGACTTTTTGCAAAAGGTTTTTCTTTTTTTTGGAGGGGGGGAATAAAACCCTGCCAAATGCAAAGACTTTGAGAGGGGGACTGACAGCAGAGGAGTTCACACAACAGGGAGGAGGAACAAGATAGAACCAACGCTCTTTACTCCTGCTAAGCTTAATCAATCCATTTGCACAACCCTTTGG
Organism: Lerista edwardsae; assembly: GCA_029204185.1. NCBI lineage: Eukaryota > Metazoa > Chordata > Lepidosauria > Squamata > Scincidae > Lerista > Lerista edwardsae. The sequence continues at coordinate 6,246,916 of JAJKFI010000024.1, forward strand.
GGGCTTGTGTAGTTATTTATGGAGCACCTATAGAAACCAATGGGCAAAACATAGCATTGCAACTTCGTAAATAAATCCAGAAGATTCATTAGTCCTGCCCCATCATCAAACATCTATGCCAGTGGTATTCAAACTTTTAAAGTGGGTCCTCACTTTTTAGAATGGCACTTGTGTCGGGACCCACAGGAAGTGATGTCCTTAATCTGGAAGTGATGTTGTGGCAGGAAATGACATCATCAAGCAAGAAGTGCTAAAACTGCAACGTAATAAAATGACGCTCCTGAAATGTAAATTGGCATTCTTGGACTGCAGCAATTGCACAACCATGAAACATCTCCGACAGAAAGCAAAATTAGGACAAAGTATTATGTAAAAGCACTGCACTGAAGACAAAATTTTTAAAACCCTCACTTGAAAATCCAAACTATTAATACTCACAAAAGGAATACAACAAGAGTAAGGTCTGCAGCTTCCAAGATGGCTGCTCCCAGCTTTCCGTGACACACCTGACATCAGGTCATGACCCACCAAGTGGGGCCCACCCACAGTTTGCAGAACACTGATCTATGCTATACAGCTGTATCCCAAAAGTTTTAACTATTGACATGTCTTTAGTAACATTTAAAAAAAAATACAATCAACAACACTGCAGTGTCCGTGAAGTACAGCGTAATAATGAATTATAAAATGAGACTTGAATTTCCAGTGCATTCCGGGAGATTAAACAGCCTCTGTACACCATACATTAAATTCTTCCACGAGTCACTCCTACCAAAACATAAAGACCTGCACTATAGCAAACTGGGGAAGGCTTCATGAACCCTTGCTGAGGGTTGCTATAGAGTCTACTACTAAGAACACTGCCATTAATAAGTTAATAATTGCTGTTATTCTGAAAGGTTATGTACTTATAAATTGTATGAGAACAAACAACGGCAAATAAAGGCACAAAGCCATGACAGTGAAAGCAACATCCTTATTCAGAGATAATAGTCTAGCTGGTTCCATAACCACAGACTACTATATCTCCATTTTGCTTTGCTTGTGAGCTCCTAGGGGTGGCCCTGTTAGGAGGAGGAGGAAGAAGGGTGGGGTAGTGGGAATGGTCTGCCTCTGGTGTTGAATACAGTAGGTACACCACTGCCTAGTGGTATCCCTGTGTGCAACTGTTTTCCAGCAAAAAGTAATGGCTATCATTCTGTACTCTGTTCTTCTCTGCTAACAGAGTCATCCTCAGGATCAGGCAACTTTGGAGTTACAAAGTCTTCAGCATTGTATAAATCGAGAAAAAAATGTTCTGAAAAAAGGGAGCATCTGGATTACAATTTATGGTGAATTTCATCTCCCATTCACTATGAATACAGGACACTCTGACACTAAGGGTGCAATCCTAATCTGGAGTTAGGCCGGCACAGTTAGGCTAGCAAAGTTTGGTAGCCTAACTACCACCGTAAAGCACGTTTGGACCACCCTCAGAGTTAGGGAGGATGGCGCACGTCAGTGTGCTGGCCTCTCCGACTACGAGAGTGGTCCAAACATACTTTATTATTTATTTGAAAAATTTATGCCCCGCCTTTCCCATGCCAAAGCCAATACCCAAGGCGGCTTACATGAGCAGGCTAGTCTAAACCACCATTTTTTTCAATGCGGTTTTTACAAATCTACAGTATTCTTGTGATCTGCCAATCCTCAGGCCCAGACGTTGCCTTCTCAGTGTGGTTCTCTCCTTTGGCTGCCTGCCATCAAGCCTCAGCAGGCAATCGCAAGTCAAGCCTGGACAGGTCCTCAAGGTCGTATTCCGTTCTTTGCTGGCTGGCCTCCTCACACACTTCACCGCAACTCTCACTTGCGGTGAGCTAATCAGCTCCACAGCAACTCTGTTCTGCCACCACAGCCTGGCATTCGTCTCCCATCCAAAAGCAAACCGCAGATTTTCCTGCTTAGCTTCAGCAGCTCAACCATCAGTCCACACCTCCTGCCCACCTGTCCCACCGTAAAGGGACTTTACAGTGTCCCTTGTGCCAGCCAAACTTTGCAGACTTAACTCCAGGTTAGTACTGATTCCTAAAGGAGGCATTTGGGTCCATCTAGCCAAGTACTGTCTGATCTGACCTGCAGTGAGTCTCCAATGTCTCATACAGACTCTGAATCCTGATACCTGAGCCCTTAATTAGAAATGGCAAAGAAAGAATGTAGGATCTTTTACATGTAAAAGATGTGCTCTATTACTGAGCTATAGCTTTCCTCATTACATGACGAATATACAGGAACAAGTACTCCTCCCCCCTCCCAAAAAAACCCCAAAACACAGAAGAGAAAGAACCACAATACAAAATATCTAGTGTTGATTTTGTTGTATGCACATTCCCTTTTAACACTCCTTTTGTCCCTCTGCTGTGCCACACACCATTGAGCTAATTAGCAAATAGAAGATACAGCATCTAACAGAAACTTGCTGGAGATAAGGGCTCAACATCATTTTCGGTTGGTGCTAGGAGAATTGTGTTGAGCAGGGCACTGCATCAGTATCTATAGCTTTGTATGGCTATCACTGTATTATTAACTCTAGATACTGTATCTAGGAACAGTTACAGTAATTATCTCGTCAGGAAATGCATAATCTGCTGCTCAGGCAAAAAGTGGAAGGTTTTTGCAAAACAGGAGTTTTGCTGAATGGCACTCTCATCACCGAAACCCATGCAACGCCGCTTTCGAAAAGGAAGTTGATACTATCGACTTTTGTGGTGCGGGCCTCCCATCTCAAGGTTTATAAGCCAGATAGCTTTTTGCATTGCTCCTCCTTCTCATCTGGGGATGAACACACCGCCGATAGCTGGCTCTGAGCAAGGCACATCCTGCTATTCATCAAATGCGATCTTTGCCAGGGAAATTCAGGAAGCAAAGAAGTAAACACTGTGTGCTTGGAAACGCATGCATCCAATGCATATATAGCACAGCGACCTGAACATGGGGTCAGGCAGGATTCTTCTTCTACCCTTTCTTCCTCAGAACACTTAATCGTGGCTAGTACTGCAGATACTAGCTGTACTATCAGATACATCATTCCTACCTATCCCTATAGTCTCCGGCACACAATTTCTTCCACCTCCCATCTTTGGGATTAACACTGACCACAGTTAAAGGCAACAGGGTACAGAACATATCCAGGATCAAACCGTGGTTAAAGGTTTTGATTGAGTCATGGGATTGAGTTAGCCTTAATGATAATAGAAAACTGGCCTTATATCCATCTAACTGGCCTTATATCCATACATCCTGTTATAGCCATCTAACAGGCAACCCAATCTTAAACTGCCCAGAGAAGCATCGGCACCAAAAATGGCTACCGCTGCATCCGAAGGCTGCCATGACAGCCGCTAGAATCTTCTCAGGGGACCTTCGTTCCTTTACCCCAAGCAAAGCCCCACTCCCTGCAATGGGTCTACTTGAGTCTGTGCTGGCTATTTGGCCAGCACAGACTTGGGAAGCCCTGTGTTGGGTTGCCCAGCCTGAAGCCGGGCACAGGATCCAGTGTTGGAGGCCTTTGCCAGTCCCACCATGGCCTGGGCCCGATCCTCTCCTCCTTGCACCCAGTTCCACCCCTTCCCTGCCTACCCCTTCCCCCAATACACTTGTTGCTGGCTGGTACTGCTGGAGCTTCAGCTGGGCACTAAGGCCCAGTGCTGACTGGCACTCTCTCCTCCCACGACTGTGCTTTACAGCACATTCACAACAGTTTTAGTGGGCGGTACGAACGGCATTCAGGGTTTCAGTACTGGACCCATAGTGTGGTTAACTCTGGCTGGCAGTAGCTCTCAACCGTAGATCCAGGCAAAAGTCTTTAACACACCTGAAAGATGGAGACTGCAGGAATTAAGACTCCAACCTGTTTATTTCCAGGGTCAATAAATCTCCCAAACGTTGCTAAAAGACACAGGACTGGGTGATTAAACCCAAAATTTTGAATGCAGACAAGAAAAAAAAGAAAAAACCAAAACAACCAACCAAAAAAACACTATGTCAAAAACAACACATAACAAAAGGAGGAACAAACGATGGGTTCGAGCACCAAGGATAAATATATATATAAATAAAGAAGGCACACCTTGAAGCATTAGCAGTACAACTGCAGAAATTAAAAGCTTCCATGACATTGCAACAGAGTCTGTTCTAACAGGGGGAACAAACAACCCAGAATCTTCTTCAGATCCTGCTGTCCTTCTATTCCATGCCAGCAAGCTTTAAAGTCAAACTGCTTTTTGTTTTAATTGCAGAAGCCTCCTTACTACCCGCTCCTCTTTCCACTTTAAACTATAATTGTTTCATTACTCTCAGGAAATTAGTTCTTGCTGTTCAAAACGCTCTAAAAAAGACCATCTATGTGCCATTAGCAATCTGTACCATGACCTAATGCAAATAGTTGAGCACCCACATTTGCATGCACAAATGCAAACAGATTTCCAAATGTGTAACTGAGAGGCACAACGTAGGTTAGGTTAGCAACCTCACACACACTTCCCTCGAATGGAAACCTCACACACACTTCCATTTACCTCTGAGTGCCAGATGCAGGGGAGTGGCAATGGGATGCAGACATCTTGCTGTCTTGTGTGTTCTCAGAGGCACCTGGTGGGCCACTGTGAGATACAGGAAGCTGGGCTAGATGGGCCTTGGCCTGATCCAGTGTGGCTGCTCCTATGAGTACATGTCTGAAGAGGAGTATCTGGTTCGGGTGACTGTCAAAAAGAAATGCTGTGGACAAGCTTGACTAGCCACCAGTGGGTTTACCCAGCGATGGGATTAACAAACGACCTGGGGGAACGCTGGGCGGGACGTACTTGTAATTGGAAGCCCGTGATTGGCAACCCGCGCAATTGGCAGCCCGTCTGTTCCGCCCCGCCGCTGTCCCCACTGGCCGCGCGGGGCTGGGCCCGCTGCCCCCGGTTAGCATGCCCCGCCGCTGCGAGCCCGGGCACCCAGGGGGCCCCCCAGGCAAGCAGGCACCCCCTCCAAGGCCTGGGAGGCCTGCACGGCGGCGGGGCGGAACTGACAGGAGGATACGTTCCCCCAGGTAGTTTGTTAATCCAATCGCTGGTTTTACCTCAGAATTTACCTCAGAATGGCAGGTGCAAGAATGTGGCAAAAGAATGCAGACATCTTGTTGTCTTGTGTGCTCCCGGAGGCATCTGGTGGGCCACTGTGAAATACAGGAAGCTGGAGTACATGGACCTTTGGCCTGATCCAGTGGGGATCTTCTTATGTTCCTATGACAGAGGCTAGTCCAGGGAAAGATAAGACCTTAGGAAAGAGTCCTTCATAGCCAGCACGAACTATCTACACCAGCATTTCTCAAATCATGGGTGGGTCATGATCAAATTTCAGACACTAGGTGGGTCGTAAAGCATATAGGGCAGCCATCATTGAAAATATGGGAAGATGGGACACTGGAAAGGATGAGGGCCGTGTGGTTGTTTTGCTTGTGTCAAGGTTGTTAATAGGGTTTTTTCCCCTTTCTGATTCATTTTGCTATTGGAAAATGGCTGAGAAAAAAGCCCAACTTATTGCTGAATTCGCAGGAAAGCAGCAGGGTCTGGTGTCACAATTATGGCACTTCCAGCAGGTCCCAGACAGATTATCATTCTAAAAAGTGGGTCCCCGTGCTAAAACGTTTGAGAACCAGTATCAGCATTCCAAACATATGCTTGTTCCTACTTTCAGCACGAAGCCCTGCAAACAAAATTTGCTTTCTCCTTATTAAAAAGAATATCCCTCATCCAAATTTAGACAGTTTTTGATACTATTATTTTAAAAAGAGAAGGATATATCTCCCTAAAGCAATGTTGCAATTTACAGTGGATGGAGAGAAACTGTTTTTCTGTCAGTAGAAGGACGATGCTGATTTTAAAAAGGGAGGGAGGAAAAAAGTGCTAAACTATTCCAAAAGGAAATTTGACCGCTGCTGTAAACCGAGACCATAAGGAAGACGGATTAAGACAAAATCACTGCTGACATTCATGTTCCTGTTTTGCTGCAAGGCTCATTACGGGCCTGATCCCATGTGTAGGTGCTCCATCAATGGTGAAGTTACGAATGGCTGTCAACTGACACCTGGAGGCAGACCGCTGACAACTGTTGGCACTGGGCTAGTCCCCGAACTGGGACAGCAGTTTAAAGGTCTTGGTGCCTTTAGAAACAGATTGGACAGATTTCTCATGGAAAAGTCTTTTGTGGGCTATAGGCCATGATGGGTGGTGCATGATGGGCTATAGGCCATGATGGGTGGTGCAACCTCCTTATGTTAGAAGTAGGCTACTTCAGCATGCCAAGTGCAATGGAGTGGCAAGAGGATGCAGGCATCTTGTTGTCTCGTGTGCTCCCTGAGGTATCTGGTGGGCCATTATGAGATACAGGAAGCTGGACTAGATGGGTCTTTGACCTGATCCAGTGGGGCTGTTCCTATATTCCTATGAATACATGTCTCAAGAGGAGCATCTGGTTCTGGTGGCTGTCGAAGAGAAATGCTGTGGAGAATCTTGACTAGCCACAGTGAGTTTACCTCAGAATTTACCTCAGAAGGCCAAGTGCAAGGGAGTGGCAAGAGAATGCAGGCAGCCTGTTGTCTCATGTGCTAGCTAAGGCACCTGTCTCATGAGCTAGCTAAGGCACTGTGAGATACAGGAAGCTGGACTAGATGGGTCTTTGACCTGATCCAGTGGGGCTATTCCTATGTTCCTATGAGGACAAGTCTGAAAAGGAGAATCTGGTTCTGGTGGCTGTCAAAGAGAAATGCTGTGGAGAATCGTGACTAGGGGAAGAAAAATCTAAGATCCAAGAAGTATGAGGGCCTAATCCTACTCAACTTTCCAGTCCTGGTGCAGCAGGGCTGTATCCTGTGGTGGTGGTGATGGTGGTGGTGGGGCTGAAGTTAAAGGAATATTTAGCTTGAGTCCTACAGCAGATTAGGCAGAACACTTTAGAAGAAAAGAGCTTGTCACTTTAACGCACAGCCTCTGCTGGGTTGCTAAACCTAACTTTAACAAAGCCTAGGGATATCAGAGTTGCTTTTTTTCTGTTCATGAACTAGAGAGACAGAGACAGAGAATTATTCATATATTAATTACCCCATTCATTATAGCTGTTTACTCAGTCAAGGCAGCAGTTAATCCAAGCTATTATTTTTTAATAATGCTTCACTTTCTCTTCCAATGTACCGGTTTGTTCAGTTCCAACAAGTGAAGTGTTGGCAACATTGCATCTTTATTTAAAAGCCCCAGAAGGTCACATCCTGCGAAACACAGTCTGCTCTGGAATTGCAGCCCTGCCTGGCTTAGACACAACAGCAAGCCCAGTCCAAGGAACCCAACCTTGGTATCATGTTCATCTTGCTTGGAATCCTACAATGTACATAACTGCTGATCTACACATGCATACATTTCTTCATCCATTATGTTCAAAGCGCATATAGCAGCATGCGTGGTCAGCACTCTGCATTTCCAAGGAGTTTACTCTCCAGGGCTTACTTTTAACATGAGCGCATGTACAATCCAACACACAACACCACACAAATTACGGGCCTATAGACAATATACACATGTGTACCATATAACATGTGAATATTATTATTCAACAAAGAAGTCCACAAAGCAGTTTACCTAGACACAGGTGCACCACTGCAATAAGAACTAGGTTGTAGAGATGCAAGTGCCTGAACTAGCAGGCTCAAGAGCAGTGGTTTCCAGCCTTTAGGAGCCCACGGACCACTGAGGCAAAAATTGGAATAGTTGTAGATCCACACGCAACTGCCACCCAGCTCCCTTGCACACAAACCTAAAATTAAATTTGTCATAATTAGGGAAGATTTATTAGAAGTATTATTTAGAGAGAATATTTGTGGGTTTGCGGCTTTTGTTGCCAGCTGTGGCTGTGGGCGGTCCATGGGAACGTTTCTCCCAAGTGAGTGTATAGGCTACCAGAGAGGGCAGAGAATGGACCACCCACAGAAAACGGACCTCACCAACTGACTATGACTGAACCGTCCATTCTCTGCCCTCTCTGGCGGTCAATGGGAGAGCGCTCACTCAGCGAGACAATAAAATGATAGGTGATTTTTTTTCTGAGACCTTGTGGACTATTTTCAGGGTCTCACAGACCACAGGCTGGGAAACAGTGACTTTGAGACTGTTCAAAACCAAGAAGCCTATTGACCTTGGAAAATTACATTAAATTTCTAAGGGTCAGGGAAATTCTGCAGTATCTCCTGGTCGGTCTTTTACTTTTCCCTGCAAAGGGGGGCATGGAGGATAGCTTGGCCAGGCCCCAGTTTCTCCTGGAGAGAACCCAAGGCCGTGTGAAGTAGGAAACAACCTCAAAACAGATACATATATTAGAAGGAAGCAGAAGAACCAATTTGGTTCCACCCATTTTTGCACGAACAGCTGTGCAAACGGCACTTTTTCCTCGATACACCTGAAAGTTTTAGGTGTCCCTTATGATTAGAACAAAAACATTTAAATCGGTTTGTACAAAGCTAACAACAAATACGTCGGGGTAGAAGTTGCCATATAGGAACTTTAAAAACGCACTCACAATCAAAGCAAATATGAAAGATAATACATCAAAGCATCAGTTGTTTCTTCCTAAGCATATTCCTAATCCTACACAGTTACAAAGAAAGCCTTCAAATGTAAACAGAGGTTACAGTTGATGGCATACGTGATGACAGGGGTGGGTGCTTTTTCACATCTTGCATTTTTGTGATGTTTTCCTTACGGAAACAGACTACTGAAGGAAGCAACCGTATCTTAGTTATAGATGTAAAAGTAGATCAAGGCGAACTGTTTTTCGTTTGAGTTGCAGCAATCCGGCTTCCCTTATTTCATTTTGCACAAAAGATACCCATCACGGAGTTTTGCAGCAATTAATTAAGAAGGTGGAAAGGTCAGGGGTTACACGTCAAGACTGCAAGCCAATGAGCTGACAGAAATTCAGCAGCAGTTTGAAGCTCCCAAGGCGGTAAAGGCCATTACATAGCTCAGGTGAAGGCCCCTTCCTGAAGTTCAGAATGGAGGCTTTGAGGATGACAAATCAGATGCATGCATTCACAGACACACCACTCCCAAAGCACTCAAAGAAAATGTTCCCCAATTAAAAGGTTACTCACCAGGCTGTGTACAGAACTGCTAAAACATTTAAATTATTTGGGCCACTATGGATATTATATAGAGACCAACCTGGGCTTACCCTCAAGTGCACATTCACAACGCAATTCCCCGCCAAGTGAACTTGTGCATACACCTCCTTGCTGTATTCACACTATGTTTTTAAGGGTACACTCTAAATACCTTGACACTTACACGCATAATGTGTGAAGTCATTCACCAGCACAATGTTTTGAGCAGGTCACAGCCTGGGATTTTTCACCTGAGCAAATGCTGTTTATCACACAGCATTTAATTCTTTCACTCTCCGATACTGAATCTGTATTACAGAAGCCGGCTAAATGTTGCATCTTAGCCCACAGCATTTTTACCATCAAACGGAAGCAACTTTGCCCTGCACTTTCTTCTCTTCCCTTCCCCCATTCTCAACATGATTTACTGTGATCTTATAATGGAAAAGCTTTATTTCCCTGACATGTGAGTGGTAAAGGGACCGATAATTTCATCCCTGGGAACATTCCCTCCTCTCACCTACCAGAGGTGTTTTAAAATCGAGAGTGCATTTGCAGGTCACAGTCATTCTGATATCAGTCTCCGGAGTCTGGAAAAACTTCTGTGCACATACACACCACTCTCAATCACGTTCTTATTATTCAGGATTTCTAGAAAATGGAATAACTGCCCCATTAACAGATACACTGCAACCAGAAGACAGTCCTCATGAGCCATCTTTTTTTTCTAACAAGGGTTTGCACTGTTAGTTTGATACTGGTTGCAATCATCAACCATTTCTCCTTTTCCAATTCAAAAAAATATAAAAATAAAAAAAAATGCAGAGAATGATGCAGTAACAGAGGAGGGAGGGGACAAAAGACAACATCCTAATCGATGTCTCATAACATTAGCCCTTTCATTCATGCCATGTTCTGCAAGCGGCAACTTGTACCTGCTAGAGCACCGTTCAGATTTTCTTTTTGTGTAAATGTTTCAAGTTTTATTACATGTGAATCTACTCTTCATCTAAAGCAGTGGTTCTCAACCATTTTAGCACTAGGATCCACCTTTTAGGTATGAACCTGTTGGGGGGAAAAAAAACCCCATAGACCGGAAGTGGTGTCATTAAGCAGGAAGTGACATCATTGTGCCTGTAAAAAACATGTATGTAGATTACTGTAGGTTACCACATGCAATAACTGTTTTCAGGTATGTAGAAACACTTTGAAATTTTTTTTAAAACATGTCTGATTGGAGGTTCCCGGAAAATGTTGCAAAAATGCAATTTCTTTAATTTTTGCACAGACGTATCTATGGTCATAAATGAGGTCTCTGCACTCCCCTGAAAATCAGCTCACGACCCCCAGGTTGGGAAACACTGATCTAGAGATCTGTGTGATATTCAAAAATGTGCAAAGCTGCAATCCATGGCGAGTCCTGTTCAAGAACATAATTGTGCCTGCTATCCTACACAAAGCTACGTCACCTAAATTCCATTGAAGCAAATGGAATTTAAGCAGCTAAACTGTGCAGCCTAAGGCCAGTATGGCTGTTTTGATTGGCAGGGAAAAGAGGTTTCCCTGGGACATTTCCAAGCAGCCCAAATATAGCCTCTGGCAATAGTGCATGCGACATGCTCTTGAATTGCAGGCCTTTCTTACAATTCTCATGAACCCTGGTTTACAGAGACTGGCTGCCATTGGGGGTGGATGGGAGACTTTGTTTGGATGGGAGCATTAATTTTAATCTCATGGATTACAAAACCTAGAAATTCAATTGACTTTGAAGCAGTAACTTCCAAGCCCTATAAACCAACATGATCTAACTCTTTTTGGCTCAGCAAAGCCTGCAAGGAAGCCTCGTTTTTATTGAGGGGCAATGGAGACTTCTCATTTCCGTGCCACTTAGAAACAAAGTCTATTAATATAATGGGAGCTGCTTCTGACCAGCAGCTCAGCAGGGTATTTCTTGGCTGGCGAGGCTTCTGCAAAGTGAACTGGAATGATGCTAAATTGCTGGGAATCCCCTTTGCTTGCCCAGCTAACAATGGAAAAGGAAATTATCTGTTTACACCTTCTTGTAACATCCTCTTCAATCATCTGAGAACAAAAGGCAATCAAGGTTTGCCTGTAATTACTGTGCTGGGTAGCTCTTCCTGGCCTTATGCTGGAGCTCCTGGGTTTATATCACACACTTTTGCTGGAAGGGGGGAAATCATCCGTGCAGGCCCAAACAAGTTGTAACTGAGCTGCTCAGTTGTAACTGAGCTGCTGCAATCTTGCTCACTAGGATTGAGAAAGAGGACAATTCTTTCTTCCCAAGACTGACAAGGCCTCATGTTAAGCAGGGAAAAGTAAACAAAAATGGGTGGGGGTGCAGGGAAGAGTCCTATATGAAGTCATATGTGAGTCATATATAGGTTGTATTTGATGACCTATCAATCAGCAGTATCCATCAATGACCAGTTTTCCATTTCTAAAAGCTATTAATAGGGGTGGGTTTTTTGGTGATACTTTGTCCAAACTTTATTGATTAAAACAGCAAATTACAGTGTTATGCGTTTTTATCTAAACTTTTATTGCAAATTGTACGAACAGCACAATAAATAAGGGTGAATGGCCCTACAAAGGTAAGCAATCACTGGCACATACACCCCAGCCTGAAATAACCTGCTCACAAATTCCTGAAATGCACTCTGATTCCTTTTTGGAGCGTCAAGAAACTGCTACTTAGTACTTCCGTACTAGTAACATGCAAGTTTAAGCAAGCTTCCTCCTGTATCTGCCACTCCTCCTCCTGATCCCTTACTGAAAACTATTTGTGGATTCTGTGTCAAAAATAAACAAAAGCGGTTTTATTTTTGTGAAATTGATCTAAATTTGTGTCAAACTCTGTCAAAATAAACAAAAGCAGTGTTTTATCCGCATTTTGACCTAAATTTCATTTTATGTAGCATTTTCAGTAGAAATTCTCATTATTTAGTTATCTGTGTCGATCACTGAAAAAAAGCCATCCCTAGCTATTAACAACTGAGGGAGAGGGAACCCTTTCTAAACTTTGCATGTCAGGATAGCATGTCAAAACAAAATTACTTCTGAGTCAAGAGAATAAAAATCAGCTCCTGTGAGTCCATAAAAGAGGCCAGGTCCGGCTTCCTTTCACCATGATTTTGTGTTGCAACTTTGCCCATTGCCTGGAAAAGGGCAATTCTGTTGTGTTTCTGGGTGCAACTGGAATTTTCAAGTGGCAAATCTGCACACCACACAGTGTATTGTGCATCCTCCTTCCCCTGAACACTAAGAGCGCAATCCTAACCTGGAGTTAGGCCGGCACAGACCAGCAAAGTTTGGCTGGCCCAAGGGATACTGTAAAATATGTTTGGACCACTCTCTGAGACAGAGGCCAGTACACAGACGTGCGTCATCTTCCCCGACTCCAAAAGTGGTCCAAACACACTTTATGGTGGACCTTGTGCCGGGGAAACTTTGCTGGCCTAACTACGCCAGCCTAACTCCAGGTTAGGATTGCACTCTAAGCGATCAGATGCAGCAGGATCATGCCTGAATTTGTACAGTGCTTTGGAGAGCTGAGCTAATAGGAGCTGGACACTCCTGTGCAATTATCCTCCAAAACAATCTATTAACCTTCACTACGTCAAGTATGTAGTTTGTCTCTCTGACCACTTGGCTGCTGTCTGACCACTCTCTGACCCAACACCAACATACACTCAAAGACAGGTGGGAATCACACTTCAAGGGGCCATTTTATATCTGAGGTTCTTGCAGGGAAGGGCGGAAGCCACTATTTGCATTTAAATACTGCTTGTAACAAGGGGGTACTTGTGGTTTGCCATTGAATCATTTGTTATTCTATTCACTGTAATACAGATCTTGCTCATAGGCTGCTTAGCCAGCTATTTCCTTCATTTTCTACCTGTGCAATCCATTTTGGGTCTGCTTCCCCTTCCCCACAGATTCAGGCTGAATCCAATTGCCTTACAATTGCATTTTCAAATTGAATTTTATTGCAGCACCTTTACTTCCTCGCTCTCTACATTTGATTAAGGTCATTTGATGTAAGGAAGATAGGAAAAAGTAGCATTAAGAGGGGAGGGGAAAACCTTTGTCTTTGAAGACAGGGATAGCCCTGTACAGAGAAGAGGTGAAAAACCACCATGACAGCCTTTAGCACATCAAAAACATTTTGACTGTAAGGGCTAATTGAGGTCAAACTGGACTCTAGGATTTGTAATAATCACACTTACCAAAACACTGGCCCACTGTAGACTACAGCCCAGAGACTGAAGAAGGCTACAGATTTGAAGAGAGACGGGAGGGGAAACATGCAAAAGTATAAAGGTTTACAAACTGGCTTTCAGTTTAAATGAACAATGTAGCTAGTAAAATAAAGGTTTCCCCAGGATGGTCCAGAATGGTCCCCAGAATGGTCTAGTCGTGACCAACTGTAGGGGGCGGTGCTCATCTCCATTTCTAAGCCAAAGAGCCAATGTTTGTCCTAGATATAGGACAAGCTTCCGTGGTCATGTGGCCAGCACGGAACAACGTTACCTTCCCACCAAAGTGGTTCCTATTTATCTACTCAGATTTAAGTTCTTTCAAATTTCTAGGTTGGCAGGAGCTGGGACAAGCAACAGGCGCTCACTCCATTGCGTGGTCTCAAACTGCCAATTTTCCGATCAACAGCTCAGCGGTTTAACCCACAGCGCCACCACGTCCCTAATGTAGCTAGAATTCGGTGCAAATGATGATACCTTACTAAGATGAAGTTTGAAGTTCTATACCAGAGATCACTGCATGGGTTGAGGAAAGATATGATACGAAGGCAACAAGCATAGATTGAAGCCCATTCACACAATCAGTGGATACTGAAAAGAACCTTTAATCTTAGTTAATCTAAAGCCGGTTTAGTCTGCAATTGCAAGGTTTGTTGGATTAGACCATTGATGACGAACCTATGACACGTGCGTCAAGGGCAGCACGCTGCAATGTTCTGGGTGACACATCAATATTCACCAACACCTAGCAACAACTGAAGATTTCTTTGTAATTTGGTTTTGGTTTTTTTTTGTAATGATTTGTAATGATTTTTAAATAACTTGTTTTTTTAAATGTAATGAATAGTCCCACACACGATTAGACTGTATTTTTAAAAAATGAATATGGAAATAATTGTTTCTCTTTTGTTGGAGATGGGGAGTTGACATGCCAATAGAGCAAAGTTAGGCATTTTTGACATGGCAAACCCAAAAAGTTTGCCATCACTGGTTTAGACTATAGAAACTGCTAATTTATTTAGTGCAAGACTCTAGGCTATATGTGGTGTCATGTAAGTGGGTGTGTTGTAATTTCATTAAGAATTGTGTCACAGTTCAGTAGTACTACTATATCTATAGATATAAAAATGAACGTGGGTGGGTATGTATGTGTGTGTGTGTGTGTGTGTGGGTATGTTCTCTATAGGCTCCCCCACGGCTTGACCGATCGCCACGAAACTCGGCACACACGTGTTGTTTATTTGGAGTGTTTATAGCAGAGTTGGGGGCTTGTGGACCCATTCAGCGCTTGCCTAGCGCGATCGAAGCGGAGGAACGAAGCGATCGCTACATTTCAATAACAAAGTCTTTTATTGGTTACAGTAGCGATAGTTAGAAAGTGAGAAGTTCTATTTGCCGGTTAGCGAAAGCCGGCGAAGGCTTGCCGCGTACAAGCGGCTTTTCAACGCATGTTGTTACATTCTCAGTTACAGTCTCAGTCTCAGTTTCAGTGCGCACACAGTAAAAATATAAGTTATATAGGAACAAAGGGGTGTAGCCAGAGCATATCTGGTAGGTGGATACCTGAAGACCCTTGTGCCCCATGTTAACCAATGGGGTGACCCTTTGAACATCATGATCTCATGAGAAAGTGGATGTTTGCTAGCCAGCGCTTCCCGTGAGAAACATTGCCTGCTTATGTTACACTATCTAAAGGGAGTTCAGCTACTGTGTAGCAGGTTGCACTAACAAGCTGGGAAGCTGACCACCTCAAGGACACGCAGGTGCTCTATCTGATCTGGAGACGAAGAGACGGAATGCCAGTTTCCACCAGTTCTGGAGTGTGTGGTGTGAAACTGCAACAACACGTACCTTGCGGCCTGGCAACAAACACTGCGGGGGTCAGACCCCCCTACAGCCCCCCGTTTTTCGGGGAGGGGGGCTAGAACGTCCAGACCAAGGGGATTGCATTGGACTACAGGTCTGCTGCCACCCTGTGGTCACAAACGATTCTGCAGGTTATCTGGTAGGGCTGCATTAGCTCAGCTAATACACAGGGGCAGAAATGAAACCGAAACTGCTTTGCACTGCCTGCCTTGCCCAGGCTGGAAAGAGCAGGATCCAGAGAGTTCCAGCACCCAGTTGAATCTGAGAGGGACCTATTTCCAGGGAGCTAGCTGGCCACCTCTGCCTGTTTCTCAGACTTCACTGCTATCCTGCCACATTACCTGCAGACAGTAAGTGGGACCATTTCATTACGCTCCTTTGCTTGCTTCTGTCCCTGAATTCATTCCTTCTCCTAATACAAGCTGGGGATACTTTGTCCCCGGGGCAACGCCGGGTAACAAAAAGCTAGTAATAAATAAATGTCCACAAAGAAACTGTCACCCGGACATAAAACATTATTATTCACTATTTATTATTACTATTCAGTGTTTTTTTTAACTAAAAAACAAACCCATACACCACAGCATATTGTAACACTCAATTTTATCACGCAACTGAACAAACAAGGCCCACAATCTTCATAACACAGTCAAACAAATTGGACAGCTTTTCAGACCTTCCTTTCCTGAATTTTGCCTTTTCTGAAATGGCCCCAGCAAAATTGGACTCAAGGTGATTGAGAACAAATGCACTGTGGCAAGGTTTATTTGTCAATGAAGGTGCAAAGCTTCTTCAAATGAAAGGAGAAACTACAGCTACCAACACCACATGGCGATGCCCATGCATTTTACAGCAATAGAAGCTGGCGCTACTGGTTTTTTCCAAGCCACAAAAGCTATAGTCCAACCCATAAGGTCCGCAGTATTGTTCCTTGCTTATTCAAACTCACATATCTGCAAGTATAAAACATTATGAGCTTTCATATTTTATTGCACGTGATGTCAAAAATCCCATGGCAGATTGAGAGAGAAATAATATAATAATATAATTAGGGTTAAGTCATAAGAAACACTCCTTAAATAACATTTTTATTGTTTGACTTTAAAAAGGTAAAGGTTTCCCCACGACCGAATGGTCTAGTCGTGACCGACTGTAGGGGGCGGTGCTCATCTCCGTTTCAAAGCCTGTAGAGTTTTGTCCGAGGACAAGCTTCCGTGGTCATGTGGCCGACATGACTCTACGCCGTAGCGCATGGAACGCCGTTCCCTTCCCACCAAAATGGTCCCTATTTATCTACTTGTATTTAGGTGCTTTCAAACTGCTAGGTTGGCAGGAGCTGGGATAAGCAATGGGAGCTCACTCCATTGCGCAGTCTCAAACTCCCAACCTTGCAGTCGGAAAACCCAGCAGCAGCGGATTAACTCGCTGCGCCACCATGTCCCTATTGTTTGACTTTACTATGCATCTAACTGCACGTAACTGTGCCCACTGCAGTTGTGTAGTTTAGGCATGAAACAAACTACCTACATAGGGTAGAAATTTTCTAGAATAATATTTGGAAAGCGTTAAGAGTGAGCTAGATGAACATCCCTCTACTAGGATTTATATCCTCTATTAAAAAGATAGGAGAACATGAAACAGTATCTTCTTTTCCACCTTGTTGCAGCAAAACCACTGATGTTCCCCTATCTTTAAAAAGGCAGCCCCAATATCCATGGTTTCAGGTAACCACGGTGAGGTCTGGAACGGAACCCCGGCAGATACCGGGGCATGCCTGTACCTGACAGACCCATAAAGCAAGTTGCTACAAGATGGCAGAAATTCAGCATTACAGTTTCTTATGAGAAAATCCATGAATTCGGAAAAAAAAGTGTTGATACTAACAAACAAGAGACTAACAATAATTCTGAGAAAAGGAGAAGCAAAAATGTACACATGTATTCATTTAATGGGGATGCACAGAACATCCCAGAGATATGGGAAATGGCCTTGCTTTTCATTCTTTGACAGGTCTCCCATGAGGGAGACAGGCTGCGTATCTGCATTTCAAAAGCAGCCTATTACTGAAGTGTCTCCTACCAAGAGTGTTTCTCAACATCTGATTTCCAGTTGGACATGATTGGAAATCCATGTGATCAGAGCACTCCAGGTCTCTTGACAGGCCATCCAAAGTCGCAGATAATTAAGCACCACACAATTCCATCAGAACAATAAAATTAAAGCTTTCCAAACCACAGGAAGACGATGGCCTTTTCTTTTCCACTTACCGTTCCGCTTGGGGAAGGAAAACGGGAAATATAGTATTCAAGCTCTCATTTATTTTCAAGTGCACAAACAATAACAAAAACCATCCCTGCCACCATGCGCACTAAAATAATGAGAGAGGAAGGCAA
This sequence comes from Lerista edwardsae, assembly GCA_029204185.1. Lineage (NCBI taxonomy): Eukaryota > Metazoa > Chordata > Lepidosauria > Squamata > Scincidae > Lerista > Lerista edwardsae. The sequence continues at coordinate 6,264,621 of JAJKFI010000024.1, forward strand.
GAGGGGAGCACATGGGGTAAGTAAGAGCAGTAAGCCAAGACTTGCTGATACTATCTAGGCAGACAATGTACAAGCAGCTTCTATATATTAGTGATGGTCACAAGGCTTTCATTTGAACTGGCTCCTCTAGGCTGAATCCTATCCTGCAAAGGATGTTTGGGAAGAACCCAGGAGATGGATAACGAGCTCATGAATTAGGACAATTCTCCTCAATGTCTTGAAAAGCATAATCACCAGACACTCCCCCCCCCTTTAAAGACATCCTTTTCACAAATCAGAAAGGTAAGGAAGGGGGTGTGAAAAGGGTCATTCAGTGCACATTTCACATTGAGAGGGAGACATTTGACAGCCCCCAAAGAACCTTCTTCAGCAAAAAAAACCCTCAGAGCATTACAAATTGATGCTTCCTGTTTATATTAGGAGGCTTAGCCTGCTGATTTTCCCAGTTCAATGAGTAGTGCATATTAGCTTTTTACTCATTAGTTTTTTTTT
>JAJKFI010000024.1:6274308-6284850 GCA_029204185.1 Lerista edwardsae
GAATGAATGAATGAATGAATGAATGAATGAATGAATGAATGAATGAATGAATGAGACCTGTTCTGTGGACCTTCAGATTCTTTCCAGGGCCTGTTCCATGGAACAGTAGTTAAAAGGGACAGGAATAATTGGGTCCAATGCCCTTTTCAAATGGCATCAACCACTATATTTCCTTCTACAGTGCAAAAGAACATAGGATAATTGAACATTTCTTCTAAGCTGGGGGTGTGGGGAGTAAGGATAAGGATCAAAAGCTGTGGTAACATCCATTTGAAATTAGCTTGTGAAAAATTGGACTAATTAATCTAACGTTTTGCAAACCAGGAAACATCATTACCACTGTGCTCTGTTTCTGTATGCACAACATCTGTGTGCCTAATATTTGAACAGCTGGTCAGGGCAGCCCACACTGGCCTTGTCCCCTAAGCAAGAATTCTGAGTCATACTTTCCATACGCCCTTGGACTTGCCAGTGCTCCTTTCAGAGTTTAAGAGTGCCTGATCATTTAAAAGCCATGTTTTTAGTTCTTACATTTACACTGAGATGTGACACAAACCACCTCTTCAAAAGTAAACTAGTCGGCCAATCCTATGCATGTTTACCTGGAAGCCATGTTTACTTGGAAGTAAGCAATAGGGTTTATTCCCAGGAAAGTGTACAGAGGATTGGAGCTTAGCGCTCTTCCTTCAAAGCAGTCGCTCCTCCCCTCCCGCCCAGTTTTCCGAGTCAATTCGACCATTGTCGAACGTTAGCATAGCTGTCTTTCAAAGATGTCTTTCAAAGCACTTCAAAGGTGAAGGCAGAAAAATCAACATTTGAAGCAAACCTTCTAAGTTACAACAGCTAGGAAACCATAGACACCTGAAAACAGAATCTGTAAATTCTGTTCCCAGGAACGTGACACAATTGACCATATTCTGTGTTATTGCCCTGCTCACAGGTCACTTCGGGAAATTTTCCTGGACCCAATACAATCTACTTTTGCAATCTACTTTTGCAATCTATTGTTTGCAATCTACAATCTACTTTTACAATCTACAATCCCAGGTGTTTCCTTCTTGAAGACAGCTCTGAAACAATCACTGACTTGGTTGCAGAATTCTTGATAGCAGTGATTAAAAAAGTACCTGATGCTGAGTTCTTACCTGATCAAGTAAGGGGTTAGAACTTTAATGTTGTTTTTTACATCCTAACTGTGTTTTAACCTTGTACTGATGCCAATAAAGGTACATGGAAAATGGAAACCATAGACTACTCAATGTACACAACGGTAATGGTAGCTGCTTCCAGGAAAAGTTCCACTATGCTCACACCCCTTCTCTCAGCTAAATTCATTCTGGGTGCTTATAAATTCTAGGAGAATTTCATACCTCACAATGCAGTAAAAAGTAAGAAAACCACCATGGAGGCGCCATTTTTATTTTCTGCCTCAGGCACCAAAATGTCTTTAGGGGCTTCTGTACTCACCTTACAAAATGTTTATACTCTAAGCCAGGGTTTCTACCTTACAATAAACCCAACCCCTTCCATTGTTTCCTACTCAGCCCTTACCCTTTTAAATTTATTTATTTGAACTTGTATCCCACCTTTCTCCCACACTCAGTGGCATTCAAGACGTGCCACAAATTGTACCTCAGGATATGCAGCCAGGAAACACTATTTGTATTCACACTCTCAAAGTGCTCCATTAAACTTTGATTAGAGAAATTTTAATGCCCGACTGGTCAACAGGTTGTCAGGTGCCAAGGGGGCAGGGATGGGAGGGAAGGAGAGCCAAGGGTCCATTGTACGATGCATTTAAAGTTGTGCATTTCTAAAGTCGTGCATTTCGGCAATTCAAAATGTATTTTTCCACATGTAGGCCTGGCACAAAATTTCAGTGATGCCCAACATTATTTAATTCAAGTCTCCCGTATTCAACTGCAGTTAAAATAATTAGTAATCAAGAGCAAGTTATAAAACTTTGAATTTAATCACTTCTTTTTTTGAAATCAGGAATGTGTAGTTAAACTTTCTCCTCAACTACACATAGTCAGATTCCACCACAGGAAAAAGAAAAATTGTCTTGATTCATAGTTTCTCCTTCAGACACAGCGTACTTAATACAGACCTGAGCCAATTTAGTTTAGAGCCCAGGTGTTCATTTAGTTTCCATTTTCTCATGGTCTCGCCACATCTTAAAACCAGTCTGGATTCATTCCATTCATGTGACTGAGCATTTTACTTATTTCTGGAATATCTTTCCACTACTCGTGTTTCATTTCCTAAACTTTTCAGCAAAAAGAACACCAACCCAAAAAGAAGGAGAAGAAAACCAACCCAAATGCTTCATCTTTCACTGCAATTTCACACATAACCTCCACTCAGAAATGGAGCAGACATAATGAACTAGACGTTTTATATGGTCTCCAGGGGCAGGAACCCAGTTGCCAACGGAAACGTTATTCAGGATTCAGTTGGCAGCAGACTCCCCTCAGAGCGACAGCAGAATCAATGCTTCAGTGCTGTGCCAACAGATCCACGATGACTAACAGCTGATGAATGAAGTACTAAAAAAAAAAAAACCATCAAAAGTTGCAGGAAACCATTCCTTGAGGTTTGCCCCACTCAGGCCTAAACTTGCATACGTTTTGTCGAACCAACAAGCCCCAGCAACCACACGGACACAATTGCATTTGGCACTAGTTGCCGTTTCCAGACCGTCTTTGGAGGCAGCCCCATGAAGCGTGTGTTGCAGTACTCTAATCGGGATGTCCCTAGGGCATGGGTCACTGTGGCTAGGTCTGAGCGGCCTAGGTACGGCCACAGCTGGCGAATCAGCCCAAGCTGAGCAAAGGCTCCCTTGGCCACAGCCGCCACCTGGGAGTCCAGGAGCAGTTGCGGATCCAGGAAAACTCATAAGCTGTGGACCTGCTCCTTCAGAGGGAGTGCAACCCCACTCAGAGCAGGACGATAGTCCAATATCCGAGTTGTGGCCTTCCAGATTCTAAAACTCTGTCTTATCCAGATTTAATAGGTTTCCATATTACTTTCCATAGCATAGATATTCCTTGGATATGTTTCAGAGAATACCTCAAACCTGAGGTGAGTCACTTATTTGGTTACCTGTGGCATGTAAACATTTCTGCCAGGTAACCAGAGGAGTGAATGATTCATACTCACAGAACTTTCACATCTTTTCACCTCAAATATTGTAGCTTCCAATGAAAATCAATTCATCCATACAGCTATAAAGCAGATCACAGTGTGAAACAGCCCTCTGCCTGAGGGAACTCCAACCGAAACCTTATTAGCCATTATGGCATGAAACCTACAGGCAAGCTTCACCAATTTATGCACTGTGTCCCCATGCAATTTCATGATACAACCATTTCACTGTGTTATCATGTTATGTTAACACTCTTCACCACATTAAGTCAGTTCAGGATCAGAAATATCATCTGAACCAGCCCTAAAACTGCAACAAGATGGGGACGTGCAGGCATATCTTTTTTTTCTTCTTCTTTTTCCTCCATTTGATGGAGGGTTCAGCAACTTTTTCAACGGTTCTCAGGATTGGAGACAAAAGTTCTAGACCCTGGCTGCCATTTACCAATATATTCAAGTAAGCAGGAGATCATTATTCCGGTGCTTTTTCTATGTGAAAACAGACCAGTTCCATCAGAGCAATGCTGGCATGCAAATCTATCAGAGCTCAGGAAATTCAGAAGAGTTAATGATACCAAGATCGTTTTGATAGCATGAACTTTAAAAAAGTGTTGTCATTAACTTCATGCTGCTGTTCTTTGGAGCATGCACTGAAGTCTGTTTACATTCCTCTTTTCTTTGGCAACCCCATTGTGCCGTGGGATGTTGTTGGCTTGGATTCTGATCTAGTTTCCAAATGTTCCTGCTTTGCCATGATTTAGTCAGAAAGCAGAAGGTGGAAAAACAAACAAATCAGAAATGCAATAACCTGGATCCACTGGGGTTTTTTTTTTTGGGGGGGGGGGGAGGAGAGAAACTACCTTATGAAGGCAAAAGGCAACGTAGCTATGAGGACAAAAGGCAACTACCTAGCTCAACGTAGGTAATGCAATGCAGTTGCAGCACTGGCCAATGTGCTGCTCTGGGCCAGGACCACTGGCTCACTCTCGTTCTCGCTCACTCACACACACATCCCGGTTGCAGCATCTGCCACCTTCCACCCTCCCCCAGCAACTTGAGGCTGCTCTGCGGGCCCTTCAGAGCAGTGGTGTCATCTAAATGATTTAATAACAGGTACTCACTTTTGATTGGCACGTGTCGGGACCCGCCCACCGGAGGTGATGTCATAAGCCAGAAGTGATGTCGTGGCAGGAAGTGACATGAAAAAAGCCCTTTTTGAGGCCTCAGATGATTTTAAACTGACCCAACAGTTGCAACAGTATTCCACAGCACCCCCAGAACATGTGAAGGAGGCCTGGCATCATGTTAAAACCCCAGAGCAACTCACTTTTCAGTGGCAAGGAAAGGAAAGGCTCCGCTCGCTGCCTGCCTGCCTGCTTGGCTCTGAGAACGTGCAGGCAACCCAAACGTGCAGGAAATTCAAATGTTGCAGAGGGCGGAGTCGACGAGTGGGCGGGCGAATGGGCGGGGCCAGCTGTAATCCTAGAAACCAGTACTCGCGTACCCCCGCGTACCCCCTGCATGACATCACTGCTTCAGAGGCTTACTACAGCCTCTGGAAAGGCTTTAAGCATCTCTTCTGGTTTTCAACAGAAACAACACTAAAAGCCTTTCCAGGGGCTGTAGTAAGTTCCGAAGGGCCCACCGATGTTGTGTACGGCCTGCCTGGCCCTTAGAGGGCAGGCGGAGTTAGTGGCTCCAGCGGGTGGGCTGTGGTTTCTGCTGCTGCCCCAGCCCTTGTGACCCTCTGAATCACCCCAGGCCCGCCCCTGATGCAGTGAATTTTGCAGTTGAATGCAGGCTGAACACAGATCCCCTGCCCAGTCCAACAAGAGTATGATCTAAAGCAGTGTTATTCTAATTGTGGGTCAGGACCCACTTGGTGGGCCACACCCTGATGTCAGGTGGGTCACGGCAAGCTGAGTTCTGCAGCTTCTATGATGGCTGCTCCCAACTTTCTGTGACCCACCTGACATCAGGTCATGACCCACCAAGTGGGTCCTGACCCACAGTTTGAATAACATTGATCTAGAGTATGATCCAGAGTATGATCTAAGAGCCCACGATGCAGCCACCTTGCAAAAGATCAACAGGACTGTGTCTGGAGGGGAATCTCCACGTACAATACCATCTTAAGTTCCACCACAGAACAGGGGTGGGACAGAACTGCAGCTAAACAAACCAAACATTATCTCAGTTCTAGACAATGGCAAGATGAGCACTTTTGTTTCCCTCCAATCCGCATCCTGAAACACTAGGGCAACTTTCAAGGTATGGCATCGCTCTGATAAAGCAGGGGACGTAGGCAACCTTTCAAAGCACCATGTCAGATGCTTAGCTCAGTGCCAGAACTTTGGTCTTCACCCCAGCAGTGCAATGCAAGCTTTCTAGCCTGTCCCACAAACCACAGCCTCAACACCAGAGTTTATAGGTAGCAAACACATTCCCAGCGCATGGGATGTACCTCTCAATTTATGGCAAAGGCAAACTGGGTTAAATTATTTGCCCAAGGCCACACAGAATGTCTCTAGCGAAGCCACAATCCCCCTGAAACGACCACACTTGCTTTAAATTATGAGCACCACGGTGTTGAAAGTTTACAGCAACTCAACTTTTCCTCGTAGCAGAAACAAATAGTTGGTGGATTTGCTCTAAGCGAAAAAAGGCGTCCGCCAAGGAAGTCTCTTGCCTGTTCCTAAACATTATTTACAGACTGCAAGTGCAGCAACAACAGACCCTGGGTAGGGAGGGGCTTCTGCACTGCAGTCATATTTTACCGCCATGCTAATTCTAATTGTGTATTGAACAATATTGAGCAGAAGGCTAATTAAGAGTCTTTGAAAGACTGTTCCTGCACATTTGTTTAATTTCATTGAGGGAGACACGCTCTTTGCAAGAAATCATACGAGAGAAAAGTCCAGAGGCCAACCATCAGTAACATTAAATGCATTTCAGTTTCTGCAAAGGCTTGGTTTTTGTTTTGTTTTTTTAATTTCCACCCCTCCAGGGCTTCAATCCATCTACTAGTGGTTGAAAAGCCAAGTCAGAAACCCTCCAGTGTCTTGCAGCAACCGAATAGAAGGATCTTTTTCCCCTCATCTGAGCATACAGAGAAGCGATGAATCAGACTTCCTCAAGAAAATGCTGCAGGTTGCTTTCTTATATAAATGTGCATTGCAGGCTGAATAATGTAGGCTGTGTGTTAGCAGTGGCAAAGTCAAGTCAACTTCAATGGCACATAATGATTTGCATTAAAATAAAGCAAGCAGGATGTTAACAGTCTGGCCCCCAGTGAGGTTATCTGGTGCAATCTTGGGTGATGCTTAAAGTCTAACACTTTTAAAGAAGCACTTTAGTGTTCTTGCTTCCCACCCTATTTCAATGTGACTATTGACACACCGCCAATTTGCTCTCTGTAATCCCCATTTATTCTCTCTTTCTCCGTAAGGAGCATTTAGGCACACTGTGCACATGGGGGGAGGAGGGGGAAATGTATTTGTGAAATCTGCCAGGCACCACTTTCTGTTCCCTGCAGTACATACCAATACACAGCCTGTTGGCTTTGAGAGGCCCTTTAAAAAAAAAAGGCATTCTCTAAGAATTAAATTACAATGGCCCATGGACTCATTGAAGGAAGATTTCCAAGGAGAGGGATCTGGGCACAAGATCCATTCAAAAGCACTTCCATTTCCTATTCACAAGAAATATGGACTCATGCCACAAGCAATGGTCCTTTAAATAAACAGTCCAAGAATTGGGCTGTTTAAAAACATAGTATAAGAAGATCTGGAAATGTTAACTGTGTGTTGATTCCCAACTAGAATGAGCAAAGGAATACACTGGAAAGCTCTTCTCTCCTTGCCAGTGATGAACTGGTTATCTCAAATATGGTCTATAGCCTTAATCCCCAAAAGTATATACTATAGAAAATGGAAACAACACTTTGTAACACTGAGTTATATAGTCAAAAGAGTGCTGCGGGGGGAGGGGGAATCTAAAGCAGAGATCCTTAAACGTTTTAGACCAGGGCCCACTTTTTAGAATGGGACTTGTATCGGGACCCACCAGAAGTGATGTAATTAACCTGAAAGTGATGCCATAGCTTTAAGTGACATCATCAAGCAGGAAGTGCCGTCATTGTAACATAATCAAATGACACTCCCGGAAGGCAAACTGGCATTCTTGAACAGCAACTGCACCACCATTACCTAAAAGCACTAAAACTAAAAACAAAATGTTAAAAACCCTCACTTGAACATGTCAAGGTTTGCAAAGCACCCCAACCTAGACAATTTGCAGGCCTGAAGAATCCGAGGCCCGACAGAGGCAATCACGAACAGCTGTGATTGGAAAAGTGCTGAATCACAGCACAGGTACTTGCCTCGTTAGGCAAATCGGAGCGTTCTGGTTGGAGCAGAGCTGTATTTAATCAGAACGCTCCCAACACTGGGTGCGGGTCGTAGTTGGTATGTAGTGTTTGACATCGGTGTTTGCTGTGCAGTACTGCTGTAAATATCTTCAAGTAAAGACTGAGTTGGTGGAGGAATCCTTCACTTCAGTGCGTTCCTTTTGCTCGGCGTCCTTGGCTGCAAATTCCACTACTCCGCCTGGATAGCTTCACATCTATCCCTGACAGAACATTCAAACTGTTAACACTCACAAAAGGAATATAACAAGAGCAAGGTCTGCAGCTTCCAAGCTTTCCGCAACCCACCTGATATCAGTTTGTGACCCACCAAGTGGGTCCCAACCCACAGTTTGAGAATCACTGGTCTGAAGCATTGTTTGTTTGTATGAATAATAATCATCCAGCCTGATTTATACAGAAAAGGGGAGTCCCTAGTTAAGCAGATGTAGTTCAGTTGATTTCTGCTTCATAACCCTCATTCCAGAATCCCCAGAGCCTTTTGAGTTAACACAGATGTTCTACGGATGAAGCAGGAGTAGAGACATAATATGAAGTTTGCAGACACCACTAAGCAAAAAAAGGTGCAGGACTGTAATGCAAAGACCCCCAACAGTGCAGATGGTGCTGGCTTCCTGTCTAAAATAGCTTGAAGTAGTTTATTAATTCAGAGAAGGAGATCAATAGCCGCTGGTTTTCAAGATGCTCCATGCCAGCTTTCACAAGATCAATGAATACAGTAACAGACAATATCAAATTATCATGTGTCCGGAAAACTCAAGCAACGAAGAGAATTGTAACGCCAGTGACACAGAAAGGAAGAAAAATGGTTCAGATTAACATAATGCTACAAAAGGGGTGCTCATCCCATTTGCCTGAGCAGTAGGAAGCTCCAGGGTGGCCAGTTTAGAAGGTTGATTTCCATGTAATGAGAGTGCGCACTGGAGATCAGTGCCTATGATATAATATCCGTTTATTTACAAACATACAGGCAGAGCATATTGGAAGCAAGCAGGCGCCTACATCCAGCAACAAGAAACTGCTCATTTTGGATCAGATTCCTGGCTGCACATGCTCTCTCCAAGGCTGCTTCCCCATTTTAGCCAAGCCCGGCTAAAACGTCCAGCTTCCCAAATCTTCCAGAAGCAGGACACTGATCTTACACCCCACCCTACCTCTAGAGCTTGTTGTTGTTCAGTCGCTAAGTCGTGTCCGACTCTTTGCGACCCCACGGACCACAGCACGCCAGGCCTCCCTGTCCTCCACTAACTTCTGGAGTTCACCCAATTTCATGTTCATTGCTTCGGTGACACTATCTAACCATCTCATCCTCTGCCACCCCCTTCTCCTTTTGTCTTCAATCTTTCCCAGCATGAGGGTCTTTTCTAAAGAGTCCTCTCTTCTCATGAGGTGGCCAAAGTACTTGAGCTTCAGCTTCAGAATTTGTCCTTCCAGGGAGCAATCAGGCTTGACTTCCTGGAGGATTGACCGATGGGATCTCCTTGCAGTCCAGGGGACTCGCAAGAGTCTTCTCCAACACCATAATTCGAAACCATCTATTCTTCGGCGCTCTATAGCTAGAAGCCAGTTTATCTGAAGGACGACCAACTCAACTATGACAGCAGAAGAGCAAACCCTGCTCGCTACTAACAGTTGCCCAGTAAGAGCTGAGCTCTCCAAAAGGCAATACCACAAATTTTCAAGCTGTTACATAGGGACTAGCATCATATACCATTCTGACATCCGGTTTTTGTCCCTCTCCCTTGGTATTTTCACTCATGCATTACATGATTTGCCATGAGCCAGCATCATAGCCAGAGGTGGGGATGGCCATTTAAGCATGCATGTATGGAAAGATTGCATGATTTTTCAACGGGAACTAATGTTATTTTAAAGATAATCTACCCTTCTTGGGGAGTCATGGAAATCCTTACAGGTGAATACTGTATGCCAGTGGTTCTCCAACCTTTTAGCACTGGGGCCCACTTTTTAGAATGACAACCTGTCCAGGACCCACTGGAAGTGGTATCAGGGCTGGAAGTGCCGTCATTGCGATACCCGAGCCTGCTGCGTTCCTGAAAAAGCAGCCATCAGTTGGTTCATGCATTTAGCTGCCATTCACGGCCAAAGCAGGACCTTTTCACGTTTGCTTTTTTCTCAGACATTTTCCAATAGTGAAGTGAATCAGAAAGGGAAAAAGCCCATTGACAACCTTGACATAAGCAAAACAACTACACAACCCTTCCCAGCACCATCTTCCCATATTTTCAATATAGCTGCTCTAGGTGCTTTGCAACCCACCTAAAATTGGCTCGTGACCAATTGGCTCATGTGGGTGGATCGCAACCCACAGTTTGGGAACCACTGCTATACACTATTTACATTAAGAATCCAGTAAATTTCTTCAAATTTGAGTGGTGAACCACCACCACCACCACTTCAGTTCCCAGGCACACAAAATCTGTCAGCCAGGTGATTCAAAATTAGTGGCTAACGTTTGCCTAGGCTTTTATTCTTCCTTACATAGGAGTTACACTTTAAGAGGGAAAGGTAATGTCTCTCTGGATAAGAGAAGATACATTCCTGCCAAGTTGGGCCTTTTAAAGTGAGCAAGTTGAATAAGAGTATTTAACCAGGTGCAGCAAATGTGTAACATGAGGAGGCAAGTGAAAGTTGGCTCCTAGAAGGCAGACCAGGCAGGGAAGGAGGCTGCAGAGAGAGGCGGGCATGGCTATGGGGAAGCTAAAAATCCATATAGAAGGCATAAAGGTGAAGAAGCAAAAGAATGGGGGAAGTGTAAGGTTTACACAAAATCTAATAGGAACGGGTGGTTTCATAGGGACAGGAAATGGCAGCAATCAATCGCTGTTGGGATAGATAATAATAATAATAATAATACATGTATTTATATACCGCCTTTCTTAAGATCACTAGATTTCTCTCGTGATTACAACTCAAGGCGGTTTACATAGGCAGACTTTTTCATAAAC
>JAJKFI010000024.1:6294850-6348377 GCA_029204185.1 Lerista edwardsae
TCTGTTCGCTTGTGCTGGCCTTAAAGGGCCGGCAGGAGCAAACAGAATGCGGCGCCGCCCAGCGCCCCGCCCCCTTGAGAAGCGGGAGGGGGCGCTGGGTGGCAGCGCGTTCTCCTCGCTCCGGCTGGCTCTTTAAGGCCAGCCGGAGCTAGGAGAATGTGGCGCAGGGAGCGGGCGGGCCGTGGGCGCCATTTTGGGGGGTGGGCGCCATGCGAACGGCGCCCCCTGCAAGATGGCGCCCATGGCTCGTGCCACACCCTGCCACACCCTAGTTATGCCCCTGTTTGTCAGTCACACCGAAATGATTTCTGATAACCAGGTACAAATGGGAACAACAGGCAGCGAAGCATCTTGCTGGTATGATCTCAGATTAGTTGCGTTGAGTTGCAACTTAGATCAAATTCACAACTGCCATCTCTGAATGAACCTTAAGACCATTCACAAAGATCATCCAATAGTCTTTATGAAAGCCAATGCTTTCAAGGTAGGCAGAGAAGACACCAGGTAATCAATGGAAAGAAGTGGAAGTTATGAATGAGGTAGCGACATGGTCCCAAATTCTGGGCTGCCACGAGATCCAACGCGAGGCACTCCGTAGAGGCTAGCTGGACAAGTGTCCACATTGCCCAGTATATGGAGATCTGGGGTGATGTTTCAGAGCCAACCCAATTTCCCCATCAGAGGGACTCTCTGGAGCTGAAGCCAAGACAGGCCCAGAGAAGAAAAAAGTAAAGGAAAATAGAAAGAGGACAGAAAGTAGGAAAAAGGAAAGAGAGAGAAGAAAAATTAAGAGCCTCAACGCCAAGCTCTATGGAGCTCAGCCCAAACCAAACCTTGCTCTGTAAAAGGCAGGGCTAGACTGGGAACAGGATGCCTGGCCACAGGGGAGGAGCCTCGACCTTCCAGCCAACCCTGCCTTCTGGAGTGGAAGGGGCATTTCCATAGGTTACAAATGCCTCTCCACTTCCTCCTCCCAGAGAACAACATGTATAAGCACTTATGGTGGAGGAGTGAGTTTCAAGCACTGCTTTTTTTCTCTAGAATAGCCAGAAGTGGCATACAGAGAAGCTACTTTTAGGGGCAGAAGCAGTATTTGAAAAATTCTGCATCCTCGATGAAAAAGTACGCAGTGCATAATCGGCGGGTGAGAAGTGGGCTCCATTTTTATTTTGCATTTCTTTGGGTAAAGATTTGGGAAGAGGTGGGAACAAACACGTCACTGCAATACCAGCCGACTACATTAAAATCCACAGACACACTCTTCATTAATATACGTTTTTCAGTTCCGTGCCTCTGCGCTTTTTTTTTTCCAGCTGTCACTTCTCACTTCAAAGGGTTATTTCAAAATATAAAATATTTATGTTATCCAATGTGAAGAGAACACACTCAACCACTATTTCTCAGCACACGGGCTTTCCACGCCCTCTTTGGAACTTGCCATTTTTCACCACCTTAACGCGCTTGTGCAAAGTTCAAACTGGGAAAGGAAAAAGAGTGATTAGAGATCAAAGCCCTGCATAAATGAACAACAGAGCTCCAGTGGGCAGAGATAGGTCAACCTCTCGTGGCATACAATTTTGGCATGGCTACCAAAATGGCCATTGGGGAAGAGGAGATCCAACACAGAGGATACAATACAGAGACTGATAAAAAATAAAAGGGAAGAAATCAGGTCATTTGGTGGGTGAAAAGGGCATTTAAGAGGAATTGCTGGGGCCACAGAACATACTCGCATAACAGTTCTTGCCTCGGGATCAGTGGTTCTCTATCTTTTTAGACCAGACCCAGTTTTTAGAATGGCATTCATGTCAAGACCCTCCAGAGGTGATCGCGTTACTCTGGAAGTGATGTCATAGCCAGAAGTGACGCATAAGCAGGAAGTGACAATCAAATGACACTTCTGGAATGCAAACTGGCATTCTTGGACTGCAGCAATTGCACAACCATGAAACATCCCTGACAGAAAGCAAGATAAGGACAACATATGATGTAAAAGCACCAAACAAAATTTTAAAAACCCTCACTGGAAAATTCAACACTCATAAAAGGAATATAACAAGATGGCTGCTCCCAGCTTTCCATGACACACTTGACATCAGGTCATGACCCACCAAGCGGGGCCTGACCTACAGTTTCAGAAACACTGCTCTAAATTATGCAGCATTGCACTGACGGCAAAATAAAAGATTACATTGGCCACGCCAACTCAGATTTCTGTTAAAACAGCCCGGATGTTAGTCTCCAAAAGTTAAGGCAGCACTGTTAAAAATAAAAAAGTGGCCTACTGTAGATAACTCACATAAATAGATTCCTTGACACCAGCTATTTAAAGCAGCCATACATGCCGAACTGGGTTAAGGAGACCTGATCCTGTTTCCAGGGAAGTCCATCCATAGCTTCCTACTGAAGTCTTGTTTCATGCTAGAAACAAGTGCTAGAGAAAGTGGCCTCATAGCTCCACAGTCAACGGCAGATTATACAAATTCATCACCAATACAAATTCATCACCCAAACTGTAGGTTGGGAGCCACCAGTGGGTTGCAAGTCAATTTCAGGTGGGTTGTAAAGCACCTAGAGCAGCCATATTGAAAATATGGGAAGATGGGGTTGCTAGAAAGGGGGAGGGCTGTGTATTGCTTGTGTCAAGGCTGTAAATAGGCCTTTCCTTTCTGATTGCTAGTGGAAAATGGCTGAGAAATAACACAACTGATTGTTGCCTTCTTAGGAAAGCAGAAGGCTGTAGTGTCACAAGGATGGCACTTCTGGCCATGACATCATTCCTAGTGGGTCCCAGACAAACTTTCTTCCAAAAAAATGGGTCCCAATGCTCAAGCTTGAGCACAACTGGTGTAAAAATCAAAGATTTCCTTCACCCAGGAAAAGGAGTGGTAGAAATGTCCCCATGTCTACAGAGAACAAGAGAAGTCTGCCCCCTTGTTGCCAAACACTCACCATGTTCACCATAAACACGGGAAGTGGAACTGTGCCTTTCTGGACCTGTCGACACACCCTATGGCCATGCTCCTAATAGACACACATTCAGCCTTTATGGGCGACTGCATGAACCATGTAAGAACCCCAGTCATCCAGACTGTGGACTGCACAGGTCTGCTTCCTTGCTCATGGACACCAAACGCACAGGCACATGGGGAAGGGACCAGTGGGTGCAAGAGTACAAGGAGCAGGGTCAGTTGACAAGGTCCTCCCTTCCTGCTCCCCAAATTCAGCAAACATGATGAAAAAAAGTAGGTGGCTGTGTTTGCAAAATATTCAGCATACAAAAGAGGATAAGGGAGAGAGCTGTCGTCACGGAGGAGCGGGGGACTGTGGGGCCCAGTCCCCCATTTTTATTTTGCTTGCATGTGTGTTGCTGCTTTTCCAGCACAGGAAGACCACAAGTGTAAGGACCAAAAACAACATGCATAAAAGTTGGTACAGAAACACCATTCCCTGGACCACAGCCAACTGATAATTTTCCAGCTGCCCAGAGACCTTGAACTGTAGGATTGTGGGGGGGGGGATTGTTCTGTGTAGTTGTTGCAACCATTAAACTTTGCATTACATATCCTGGTCTTGGCAGATAAATAGGAATAACTAATACCTTTTAAGGAACAGCTCTCTTTGGAAACAACCTTGTTTGAGACCAGTTAAAATGTTCAAAGCACATGAATGCAAGAAGTGATATGCTTGACACAGACACCCTTTAGTCCCGATTACGTCACTACTTGGACAACAATGCCCCGTTTTTGCCTCTTAAGAGACAGAACTTTTAGACTACATGATTATTCGCATTACACTCCGTCTCCCCTTTCCTGAGTTTTCTTCGCTTCAAATTCCCTGCAGAGCTGCCGTTGACATTTCCCATGCACCTATTTTGTAGGCCCTTTGTCTTATGACAAGATAATCAGCCGAAGCGAGATAACCGCTGGAGAGAGAGGAAGTTAAACTGGCTCGCGGTTCAGGGTAGTACGCCTGCAATAGCAATGAGATTGCAGAGGGCCTGATGACATGAGAACAGACAGCTGTAGACCCTGGATCTATCCGCGAATTTCCCTTGACAAGATTGCTTCTCCCCTCACTGTGGCGACAGTGTCCAGGATGACAAGAAGCCGTTTCTCGCGTCTTCGCTGTCAGTCTTCAAGCTCAGCCTTTCAGGAACACGGACAGCATCTTTTGCAGTTTCAAAATTATGCCAAAGGAAAAAAATCTCCCCTTTTGTATCAGAGGGATACGTACAGGTCTCGATTCAGACGTAATTGTAGGCTGATTCACTGGCAGGGCCAAAGATCCCTTCCCAAGTGAATCCTGCCCAACAAAAAGGGAGGTGCGCTTTCATGTGGGAAGGAGATGAATTCCTGGTCCTTTCAGTGCAGCACCTTCAGGAACACATTTCCAATGCAGCGTGGGAAAAACCCATAAAGGCTCCGAGGGCACTGCTGGCAAGAAGAGTGAACCAACCCAATGGTTTAATTAGTGCAGACAGAAGGCAGCTTGCCCTCTGCTACTGATCTCCTCACTGCGGCCCAAAGGCAACATTCCAGGGCCTTGATATTGGGTGGTGGGCAGATCCAGCAGGTACACAGACAAAAGAATTTGAAGACACTCCAGCCATACACTCTTGCTTGGTCAGAATCTCTCTCTGATCAGGACTGTCTCTCTCATGAACACTTTCCCTGTGCCCTGGATCTATCTATGTTTCAGAGGTACTGTTCTTCACATGCTACTTTGTCACAGTTTGAAAGAAGAATGAACCAAAGGATCCTGATCAATTTATATCAGTGGTTCCCAAACTGAGCCGTAGCTCCTGGGCGAGCCGCAGAATCCTTACAAAAAAACCACGCTGCCCTATGCACGTATATGACTGTAGCACTGATGGAGAGCTGCGGCCAGTGGCTCAGTGTTTCAGAGTCGATGCCTGTCCAAAGAGTTTGGGAAACACCAGTTTATATTATTCAAATTGAACGAAATAAAAATATGGGAGGCTGTGTGTGACTCCCAATTACATCAACCCTAAAGACAAATCCCTCAGCTATTCGATTCATTACCTTGGCTATCAGTAGAATTAAGATAAAACGGTAAGAAAGCAATTGACTTCACCGAAGCAATGAACATGAAATTGGGCAAAATCCAGAAGCTAGGATAGGGAGGCCTGGCGAGCTGTGGTCCATGGGGTCGTGAAGAGTCGGACACAACTTAGCAACTGAACAACAACAAATTGCCACTATGAGTCCAGAAGACCTAGTTATGGTGCAAGAAGAGAGCAGATAGTTTCTATTGGTGGGGCGCGTAATACTTTTCAAGTCAACCTCACCATTCCAGCCTATAGAATTATACAGCCATATGATTGGGAAGGACCCAATGAACAATTTTGCCACAAGTGAAGATGAACTCCATCAAACACTACATACAACCACCAAGATACTTGTTCAACCTTTGCTTCAAAGCCTTAGGGAGTCTGTTCCAATGCTAGACTCTTATCACATTTGTATCCCACCATCCTCTAAGGCAGTGGTTCCCGAATTTTTTTTACTGGTGGCTCCATTGTCCTATGGGGCCCCATAAGAGCTACAATCCTATACACTGCATAGGACAGCAGGATTTTTTGCAAGAATTCTGCAGCCCCCCGACTGCCTTCCACAGCTCCCCAGGGAGCCATGGCTCACAGTTTGGGAAGCACTGCTCTAAGCACTGCACCGCAGCTTGGGGGTTCTCCTGGATCCGCAGCTGCTCCTGGACTCCCAGGTGGCAGCGGTGGCCAGGGGAGCCTTTGCTCAGCTCCGGCTGATTCGCCAGCTGCGACCATACCTGAGCTGCGCAGACCTGACCACAGTGAGCCATGCCCTAGTGACATCCAGATTAGATTACTGCAATACGCTCTATGTGGGGCTGCCTCTGAAGATGGTCCGGAAATTGCAACTAGTGCAGAACGCAGCTGCTCGTGTGGTCACTGGGGCTCGTTGGTTCGACTCTGTCGGGCCGTTACTTCAGCGGCTACACTGGCTGCCAGTTCCTTTCCGGGCCCGATTCAAAGTGCTAGTTTTGACTTTTAAAGCCCTTTATGGCTTGGGTCCGGGGTATTTGAGGGACTGCCTCCTTCCATATAATCCTACCCATACTCTTAGGTCATCTGGGGGGGCCCTTCTGACTGTGCCGCCACCAGGAGAGGTGAGGGGGATGGCGGCCAGGAATAGGGCCTTCTCGGTGGTGCCCCCCCCGACTTTGGAATACCCTCCCCTTAGAATTAAGAACTGCTCCCTCTTTGGCAATATTTCGGCGGGGGCTGAAGACTGTTTTATTTAAACAAGCCTTCAATTGTTGACAGGCTGGCTGGCATTTTACATTCTTCATCTCATATTTTAAAGGACCCACGGGGCTTGCTTGTTTTAAATTTTTAACTGTTTTAATATTGTTTTTGACATTGTTATACTTGAGGTTTTTAAAGTGATGATTTTAAAGTTGTAAGCCGCCTTGGGTGCCCATGGAGCAGAAAGGCGGGATAAGAATTAATAATTTAAATAATAAGGAGCTACACAGCAGGCTATCCCATTTTATCTGCTTTGCAACTCTTGGTCAGTTAGTTGAGAGTGACCACCCAGACAGCTATGTAACTAAGCAATGGCTTTGAACTTTGGTCTCACCTGTCCAAGTCCACGACCACCCTACTAACCCTTTTCCTGTTGAATCTACCTCCTTGTATACTACAGTCATATGCCTCTGGCAAGACATTACTACAGAATGAAATCCATTTATCTGCTGTCTTGACATTTGTGTCAAAGGCTAATCAAAATCTGATGACTAAATAAGCGTTGGCAAAAGCTCACTTTAAAAAGTTATAACATATATCTTGAGTACCAGAACAATAAAACATACTGGCTTACAGACGGGAGATCTTTTTATGTTAAGTCACTGTGTGATTTATATCGATCAGAGCAATCTCACTAAAATCCAGTGCAAACAATTCCATCTAGCCAATCCAGTTCCCTTGAGCCAACAAGGTTTAATTTGCTAGAGGAAATGCTCCTCTTACAGTATCTCATACATCTGGCAAGAACTGAAATGCATCTAACTTAGTCAACAGTCAGATGTGATGAAACAGAGCCAATGCTTTTTTGTTGATTCCCCCCCCCCACTGGGGCCAACGTATCACTCTGCAGACAGAGTGTTCAAATTTAAAACCTGAGCACTACTGAGCATCAGATGTTTCGGTGTTCATTTTCAATTAAACGGGTTTCGCGCAGCGTGCAAAGATAAATTGGCTGTCCAGGAAGTGTGCAGCAGTAGAGAGGATATTTAGAGAATTTCAAAGGGGGCAGGGGTATTTTTTAAAAAACACCAGTGAGCTCTGCCAACATTGTTTCCATAAAGGAGGTGCATCCCGGATTTTATCCGAGTTTATTTTAAAACCATGAGGTGTTTTTTTTTCTTTCAGGGGAGGGGGGCATTGGATCAGATCAATCAATTAAAGAGAAGACAGTTCCAGAAATCCTGATCAGCACTTAGGTCTTAATCACCCATGTTAAGGTCACAACATCAGCTTTCCATCTAGAGAAGATGCTGGCTAGGTTGTTGAGTTAACCATGGCTTGGATTTACGTCTCAACCCAAAGCCCTCTTCAAGCATTCATCTCTGTGCCCAAAAATGGTTTCTCTCCTGCCCCCACCCCAAGAGCACACCACCAAGACCTACTCCTCCATCAGGAAGCCCACCACCAGCAACAAACACTGAACGCAGGATGAGCTTCTCCCCGTAAGTGTCATCTTGGACATTCCAGTGTTGCAGTTATGGAGAAAAAACAACAACCCTGCACTGTTTGTCACTGCGGAAAATGATGAATGGGTGCAGGGGAGACACTTTGCTAACTTATTGGTGCAGGGACAGAGCTTACTGGTGCACTCTCTGGGCGCATCACTCCATGGTTTTTGATTTTAAATTTGGAAGAGGAAATGAGCCTGTCCACGAAGCACAGCCTGTTTAGGACCAGCAAATCTGGCTATGTCAGAATTGACCGTTTGCTGACAAATCTCAGGCAGGGCCCACTGCTCCACTTCAAAAGGCTGCATCATGGAGACTAAAGTGAACTTTGGAAGCAGATTCCTGAACAGACAATTGACACAAGCAGACAGGAAGTTCTAGCCCATGGTTTGCCTGTTGAACATCTCAAAGCTTAAATGATACATAGTACAGTGGTTCCAACACGTGTTAGCACTGGCACCTGTTTTTTTAGAATGACCATCTGTCGGGACCCACCGGAAGTGATGTCACGGCAGGAGGTGGTGTCATTCTGATGCCAAAGACTGCTGCTTTTCTGAGAATGCAGAAAGAAGTTGGGTTATTTCTCAGCCACGCTCCAATAGCAAAGTGAATCAGAAAGGAGAAAAAAGCCTATTTACGACCTTGACACCAGCAGAACAACCACACCCCTCCCCCTTTCCAGGTGCTTATGACCCACTTGAAATTGGCTCACAACCCACTGGTAAGTCCCAACCCACAGTTTGGGAACCACTGATGTAGTGGGTTCTTCACTATGGTCAGCACAAATCACCGTTTCACATTCTGTCTGAACCCAGCCACTGGTGACGGTTTGTTTCCATCTTAACCAGAGACATGCACTGGATGTATGCAAGTCAGCAACCAAAGAGCATTATTTCTACTTCCTGAGCCTTTCAGAGCAACCACAGCCCCTAGGACTCCAAGTTGCTAAAATGGAAACATGCTCCGCAAAGCTCCATATGGAGGCACGTAGAACAGATTGGGCAATATTCCCTGGCTGCTGGAAACCATGACTAATAAGTTACTGGGAATATTCCAAAACTGACTTGCTTCTCCACTGGAACAGAAGCATCAGTTGTGAGCGTGGAAAACCTGAACTTCCAATCATCATGCTTAATTTTCTGATTCATTCTTTCTGGCACAGGAAGGTTTTCTTCTCTTATCAAGAGACTGTAGTGATGCGGGGAGGGGAATGAAGAGGAAAATGTCATGGAGAATTTCTTTTTTTTAAACTAGCATTGGGCTGGGTGCATTTTACATTAGACAATTCAGCCATTTAACATTCCCTTAACAGAGTAAGAGAAAATGAACATTGTGACCCGAACATTAAGACCTAAAACATCAACAGTGAGATAAATTACTCAAATATGTAACATTCAGTTCTTGCAACATATCCTGATGATTTTTATTTGCACCAAAAACAATGCTCTGATTCGCGACTGCCCCCACCCACCCCCGAAACGTGGCAGCTTAAAGTGTATCTTATTGGGAATTCTTCATGTCCATGCAAGTGAGATAATGCCGTACACTCCTCAAAAACTCTTCCCACACAAGCTCATTAGTTTTTCTTTTTAAAAAATAGGTAAAATAAATAAATCAAAACAGTTCCAACACACTGAGTTCTGTCCAATGAATAAGCTCGCCTGTTCCAGATGCATAATGAAGAAAATTATTAATAACAGTTGCATTAACATACAGTATTCAAGCAAAGCAAGCCCATACACTTAAAACTTGAGATTGCTTTTAAATATGTCTATCCTGTCCTAATTCCAAGGTGCTTAAGGTAAAATGTGCACTCCCTCTCCCTGTTCATTTTATCTCCATGTCAATCTTGTAGGTGAGGTAAGGCAGTGACTAGAAAAGGACCACCCAGCAAACTTCTTGACCAAGCAAAATCTGAACCTCTAAAGAATGTCATACATTCAACCAAAATTACTGTTTTCATTTCAGACAATACCAATTATAATGAAGAAAAGTATCTTTGTAGAGTTGAATAAAATGATGACAAAATTTATCTGGAAAAGGAAAAAAGTCAAGAATAAGACTTAAATTGTTGCAGGATGACAAGAAAGGAGCCGGTTTCGGGTTACCTGATTGGGAATTATATTACCAAGCAGTTACCTTGAACTGGATTAAAGAATGGATTACATTGCGAAATGAGAGAGTATTGAATTGAGAAGCCCATGACATGCAAACTGGATGGCATGCCTTTTTGATATATGATGAGGCAAAATATTTCGGATGTTTTAAACGACATGCCTTGAGGAGGGCCTTGTTGTGGTCATGGGAACAAATAAGATACAAGATATACAATACAATACCTAGATGGATCAACTAAACCGGATGGGTTGAGAGAAGACCAGAGTAAGAGTGATGATGAACTTTTGAATGAGAAAGGAGAACTGCTACAGGATGAAGACTTGGAGAATAAAGGAATAATTCTGGACTGGTGGACAAAAGCCCAAATCAAATCAAGAATAAAGGAAGATGAGAAAACAGATTTTCATGAAAAAGGGATGGACTTTGACAAACTATTATTAAATATAAAGATAAATATATAAAAAAGATGTATGAATTTTTCTTGAAAATGAGAATGGAAGATGAATCGGTAAAAGATGAAATGGTACAGTGGGTTAGAAATTTTGGGTATAATATAGAAATTGATGAATGGGAAAAGATTTGGGCAACGAATATCGGACTAACTAAAGCTACACATTTGAAAGAAAATCTTTATAAAATGTTTTATAGATTGTATTTAGCACCTGAGAAGTTAGCAAAAATGTATCCTGGTACCCCAAATAAATGCTGGAAATGTAAAAATAAAGAAGGAACATTTTATCATATGTGGTGGACTTGTGAAAAGGCGAAAAAAAATTGGCATTTAGTACACAATATGTGACGAGAAATGTTGAAATGTGCGATGTGAGATACATGCCAAACAAGCATTATTTCTTCTTAATATGGTGGGTAATATCCAAGATAGAGGGGAAAAAGCATCTTATTATACATGTACTTACAGCAGCAAGATTATTGTACGCACAGAAATGGAAAAATGAGGAAATTCCAAATGTGGACCAATTAATAGAGAAAATATATGAAATTGCTGAAATGGACATTTTGACTGAAAGAATGAAAGAAGGTGACATAAATAAGATTCAAAAATATTGGAAAATGTTTTATGAATGGATAGAAGAATTGAAATAAAGACTAGAAGTAAATGTACTAATGTATAGAAGTGTTAGGTTGTTGACAATTATGTAAATAAGAATGAAGAATAAGAGTAAGATTTGTATACATGACAATTAAGATGAAGATAAAGATAAAGATTGTATGCAAACAGTAATTAAGTGAAGATGATTAAGCTGTAATCAATGTGTACCTTTTGTGTGAACCACTGTATCCCTTTCCTATTTTTTATCCTTTTACCCTATACCTATATATAAAATAAAAAATTTCTATAAAAAAAATAAAGAATGTCATGCATTCGAACCTACCTACATGTCACACCAGTATTTCCCAAACTGCAGGTCAGGACCCATTTGGTGGGTTGTGACCTAATGTCAGGTGGGTCATGGAAAGCTGGGAGCAGCCATCTTATAAGCAACAGGCCCGACTCTTGCTATATTCCTTTTGCAAATGTTAACAATTTGAATTTTCCAGTGAGGTTTTTTTCTTAACTTTTGTTTTTAATTCAGTATTTTTAAATAATATTTTGTCCCAATCTTGCTTTCTGTCAGGGATATTTCATGCTTGTGCAACTGCTGCACAAGAATGCCAGTTTGCATTCCAGGAATATCATTTTATTACATCACAATGATGGCACTTCCTGCTTCTGGCCATGACATCACTTTCAGGTTAATGGCATCACTTCTGGTGGGTCCTAACACAGACACCATTCAAAAAGTGGGTTCCGATGCTAAAAGGTTTGAGGACCACTGCTCTACACTTAAGATATCGAGAGAATCTACCTCTTACTTTGTGTATTGTTGGAGCTGTATTCAACTTTCCTGAAACTTATTTTCACTCATCATCATCATGATCATCATAATCACTGATACTGTCTTGCAATCCCAGGGATAGCAGAATTGAAGATAAAGAACATTATGACGGTCACAAGACATCAAGGAGATGTGAGGAGAACTTGAGAACGTGAGGAGAACAAGTAAAGACTGTGAGGAGAACTTGGGAGAAGAAAGTCAATATTGTATTAATTATCCCTACAGCCCTTGGAGCACATTCTGAACCAATACCTCAATATTTTTGGCCTTGAGCAAATTAATGTTTCTTAAAAAATTTTCTTACTAAATTTCTTACTTTCTTACTAAAAAAATACTACTAAGGGCCCAATCCTAACAGGCTCCAATGCCGGCACTGGGTGTTGCAAACATACCATAAAACACTTACTGCACCCAAAGAGCATATAGTGTTGGTGGGGAGGCCTGCACCACCCCTTGGACACAACCAAAGATGCCCTGGCTGACTGGTGGCAAAAAGGTAAGGACCAGAGAGGGTGGCAGGAGGGCGGGGGAAAGCAGAAGGGGGGAGGGATCGGTGGAGGCTCCTCTGTTGGATCCTGTCCCCTCTGTCAGGCTTGGAAACCCGTGATTTGGCAAGTGCCGACTTAAGAAGCTCCATTGCAGAGGCTGGGGCTTTACATGGGGTAAGGGAACAAACGCCTCCTTCCCCTGAAGAGACCCCCTATGGTGTCCCAGTACCTGCAGGATACAGTGGTGACTATTTTGGCACCGCTGTTCCTCTGGGCACTAGGAAACTTAGGACTGGGCTGGAAGGTATCTCTGCGAACTTGGCTAAATCCCAAATTGCAAATTATAACCAGCCCTGCATAGGCTGTGTTGAGGTATAAGAATAATACCCTTTGTGGGCAACATTTGGGAAGCATGCCATAAGATCATGGTACAGTATTTAACCGCCTTTCATAAAGTGTATAGATATTGCTAATGACCACACACAAGTTCTACAATTTCTCTACTCCTTAACAAAAGGAATTTCTCTATTCCTTATACAAAACCCAGTTTTGCCTTTTTGGTTCCAGCCTATGGACTGTTCCATCCATACAGAGGGCTTTCTCCCTTTTAAACAGCCATTGAAGTGGTGTCAATTCTCCCTTTCTTTGAGTAGCATTGAAGACAGATCCATTTTAGCATTGATAAAACAAACATTGAAAGAGACCCCTTTTTTTGTGAGAAAGTAAGTTTTGCCACTGGGAAGGAGGCAATATAAGAACTTCTCTCCCACTTATAAATAAAGTGTCTTGGCTAGAAAACACAAAAACTGAATTGAAATTTTGTGTCGATCACATGAACATAATCCACAGCACTATTTCAAGCCAGGCAACAGTAATAAGAAAAATGTTCCAGCTGGAAAAAGAAAGAAAAAAAGAAAGAACAGGCTATTTTCAAGCTACATTCTTGTCTTTCTACATTCAATCCCCCCCCCCCACACACACACTTTCTCATTCAACAACATGCACTGTATGCAAGAAGGAAAAATAAATAAAAGCCTCACAGCATCTGTTTGTCAGGTACATTTATTCTATTCCTATAGCAGCAATTGGCTGTAAGAGAGTATTTGAGCTCCAAACAGATGTTGCATCGTGAAAAAAAAGGGGGGGGATCTGTATTTTTGTATTTGGCCAGAGAGAAGTGGAACCCAAGGGTATCCCAACAGATGCCCAGGGGTATACTGTGCTTGTTTTGATAGCATATAAAGAATATAAGAAGATGCCCTTGGAGGCTGCCCTTCAGCAATAGAGTTTTCATTCCCTGGAGACGTGGAAAAAACATTGTGTGCCTGTCTGTGCGCATGCACGCACACACACACACACACACACGGACACACACTGCAATGTGCAAGCTGCTAATCTGCCAGGATGCTCATGTGATCAGTATGACCATTTAAGGCATAGCCAATCAAGTGGGTCTTTCCCATAGAACTGGCACCTTGCCTGGAAGAAGGCGGACAAAAGATCTGCCATGGCGGAATGGGCAGAGAGAGTCCTGGACAGTGATATCAAGGTTCAAATTTCTACTCAGTTATGAAGCTTAGTGAATTTCCCTGGACCAGCCACTCCCCTCTCACTGCACAAGGCTATGCAGGTCTACTCAGAAGTAAGTCCCATTGTGTTAAATAGGGCTTACTCCCAGGAAAGTGTGCGTAGGATTGCAGCCTCAGTCTAGCCAAACCTCAAAAGGTCATTGTGATGAGACCATGTCCACCATTTTGGAGAAAGTATCATCAACGGAAATAACACTGTGAGAGAGTTTGGAAGACTGGCTTTGCCTCTACGATTCTCCACCCGGGGCTCCTGATCACGTGGCATCATCTTACAGATAAGTGGTGCCAGCCTGCTTTCAGGGAGATCCAAAGGCTACCTGCTTCTAAGAATACTGTGGATGTACTGCAAGACGTTTCCCACTGGCTTTGGCATCTATGGTGGTACGTGTTGGACTTTTACTATCTCTAAGCTGGGATCCATGGAGATACGACCAATGGGATCTTAATTCTGTTTGTTTTGCTTTGGGTTTTTTTTTAATGCAGGCCACCATGGCATACTACAAGGAGCTCTTGTGATGGTCCTTATTTGCTATGCAGAAGGGTACGAGAGGGACAGCAAGTCTTTGGGCTTACAGAACTGGTAAAACAGTTCTTTGGAGCTTGGCTGTTTGAGCTACTTTTTTAAGAGGCAACGAGAAAGCGATGGACAAGCAGAACCCCAGGCAGGGGTTAACAAGCGGCAGCAGCTGTGGCCCTGGGTTGCTGTGTAAAGAGGGGGGTGGCCAGGTCCAAAACTGCCTCAAAATAGTTTTATACGGATCAGCCACTGGAATTTCAAGCCTGAAGCTACATCCTCCGACTTTTCCACCAGCCAAATCTGCATTCCTGCTTTCCTTCCTTACGAGTCTTAAGGGCAAGGACCTACGTGATTGTTTCTTGGGAAGATAGTCTCATTTCCCAGAAAGCAGCAGCAGCAGCAGGAACCTACATAAGTACAACCAAATGAATGACAGGCGTAGGCTCAGGTTTATGGACATACTGAATGGGAGGGGAAGGGAATCGATCCCGGCCAAACAGATTGAAGGCATATATTCTGCGCTGCTCCAAAACTTGCTTCACCCCCGGGGGATGCTGGCTTCACTGCTTATTCTTATATTATTCCGAAGAGAGTTTTGCAAAAAAAAAAAAATCGTTCCATCTGAAGCACTGCTCTGCAAAAAGCCAGAGAATAAAAACGTGTGGTATGCTAGTAATGTAGATAACGTTTTGTGTCTCAGCAGAAGATCTGCCTTGAAGGAAAAGTCTGAAAGGGAAACGGATGCAGCTTCCATTGTAAACGGACATTCCTCTACCACCAACCAGAAAAAAAGGTTAGATAATGACAAATCCCTTGAGAAATTAAGGGCGCAATCCTAAACCGAGTTAGACTGGCATAAACTAAGCCAGCAAAGTTTGGCCTGCACAAGGGACACCGTAAAGCATGTTTGGACCACTCTTGGAGGCAGAGAGGCCAGCACACAGACATGAGCCATCCTCCTCGACTCCGAGAGTAGTCCAAACACGCTTTATGGTGGCCCTTGTGCTGGCCAAACTTTTCTTTCTTAGCTTATGCCGGCCTAACTCCTGTTTAGGATTGAGTTCTACTGTGCAGGGTTGTCGTTCAAATTTATTGAGTTGCACTCAGACCAACATTTCCGTAAATGCAAGTTTCCACCAAGAACAAGTGGGGCTTGCAGTCATGGACATGTTACTGAGGTTGTGACTTAATAAATATTTTTTTCTCCGTTTTCTAAAATTATTACCTATGAATATCCATTTTGATTTAGGACAATGGTTCTCAAACATTTTAGACTGGGACCCACTTTTAAGAATGACACTCGTGTCAAAACCCACAGGAAGTGATGTCATTAACCTGGAAGTGATAACATAGACAGAAGTGACATCATCAAGTGGGAAGTGCCAGAATTGTGACAATCAAGTGATACTCCTGGAATGCAAACTGGCATTCGTGGACTGGAACAATTGCACAACCCTGAAACATCCAGGACAGAAAGCAAGATTAGATTAGGACAAAATGTTACGTAAAAGCACTGAATTGAAAACGATTTTTAAAAAACCCTCACTTGAAAATTTAAACTGTTAGGAAAAAACAGGAACAAAGGGATCACAGCAAGAGTAAGATCTGCAACTCCCAAGATGGCCAATCCAAGCTTTCCACAACCCGCCTGACATCAGGTTGCGGCCAGCGGCGTCATGCAGCTGGAACTCTGGGTGGGAGGAACGGGTGAGCAGTAGCCCGCCTGTTGCGTACTGCTCCGTTTCACCATCTTCCCCGCCCCCGCGGGGGCAGGGAAGATGGCGAAACAGAGCAGTACGCAACGGGCGGGCTGTCGCTCACCCGTTCCTCCCGCCCAGCGTTCCGGCTGCATGATGCCGCTGGTTGCGGCCCACCGAGCAGATCCCGAGCCACAGTTCGAGAAACACTGAATTACAACACAATGAGCATTTAATCAGGCTACCAGTTTCCAATGCCTTGTGGGGAGATTAAAAAGAAATAAAATTAAAATATATTGGCGTAAGCCAGTGGGTCAGTGTGACAAGCAGAGCTGCAGCTCCTGTAATAAAAGGGGGGGGGGAGATGATCACATCTGGACATGCAAAAAAAGTAGCATTTTCCATTGGCACACAATATTACTTTGGCTTTCTTCCACTATGCCAGATTGAAAGAAGTCCTACCCAAAAGAGATTTATAGAAGTGAAGATTAAGTCTTGACTTTCTCATTACTTTGTACACACTGTTTTGTTTAAAATAAAAACTGAAATAAGCTCTTATTACAACAGATACGTATTTTTAGGTCAATTTCTGGTTAACCTTTGCTTTACCTATACAGGCAAGCTACCTTAAGGAGCAATAGAGTAGGCAATGGTGCGCGCATGGAAGGCAGCAAAAGAGGTCCAGACAAATTCAATTATTTCCTGCAACATCACCCCTAATCGCCATGCTGTTTCTTGTGAACACAGAAGAATGCTAATGATTCTAATTCTTAATAACTTAAATATCCCATTTCCACAGCCTTTTTAAAAACAATGCCGTCTCCAAATACTCTTTCTGACCCAATATATGCAACAATTCCAGGAAATTCCATTTGGCTTACAAGAATGGCAAGCAGTCAAAATGCAATGCCAAAAATCATTTGCCGAAAGATGGAAGCCCACGAGGCTACTAAATGCTACTAAAAGCAATGTTCTGAAAGGAAGAGCGAGCAAGTCGGACATTCACAGTACACTGTTATGAACCAATAACATTCCTCCAACAGCGAAATGTTAGCAGTTTCCTTATTAGAAAGAAAAGGGCTTAGAAATGGCCAGTGGTTAAGAAGAACCAAGGTGTTCCTCTTAAAAAGCCAGACCATAAATTCTCCAGTTATGATGCTGATGCGCTTTCCCTTGTGAAGATGTTCACATTTACGAAGATACAGAGGCATGGGACTCGATTTTCTCCATAACTGCTTTGTGAACTTTTTGTGGTTGTTGAAAAACAGTATATAAACGCTAATACTAATAATACCATCATTGACAAGAATGATAAGAAAATCTGGATGGTAGGCATTGTAATACATGGAGACAGTAGAATAGAAGATTAAGAAATGGGAAAAAATCACCAAGTACGGAGATCTGAAAATAGGAATTGAGAGAAAGCAAGAGTAATACCAATGGTCATAGGGGCTTTGGGTGCTTAGCCAAAACATTGGGAAAAGTATTTTAATACTATCAGGATGAGTACAAATATCATCAGTCAATTACAGAAGGCCACTTTATTAGTAACAGTATATATATCATGATATTTGTAATGCAACAATATAAAATTGAAAAATAGCTATCTATCCTAGGTCCTTGAGTAGGAATTGATAGGTTGATACATAAAGAATCCAGTTAAAAACAACATGACTGTGCAAAAATTATTATTAGTAGTATTAGGGCTGACTAAAGAGGCAAGAGGAACTGGTGATATTTTTCACCTACCACATTTGGGTTGATACTGGAGAACATTATGTTTGTTTGGTGTTTAAAAAAATGAACAAAAAAAGGACAGAATGCAGTACCTATTACACCTTAAAAAGCAAGAAAGAAGGAAAATGGAGTTGAAAGTTTTTTTCCTTGAACTGATCCCCCCCCCCCGCCACTCTGGTTCAGGAGATGAATGACACGGTATCAGATTTACAATTGAAACCATATTTTTTCCTTCCTCTAAGCTGGCCTCCAGAAGTACATTTTTGCTATTTGATCAAGTTCCTAATTTCAACTCTGAGAATTCCCCCCCACTTTCCTGTTTGAAGAGAGACAAATGCAAGAAACAGCCAAAACAGACCCAACCCACTTCACTCTTCACCATTTCACACTCCATAGATCTGTAATTTTGAGAACTTTCTACAAATGACAATCAATGTTCCCAGGAATGGTTGAGAGGCAATTGACAGGGATAGAAAATAAATTATTCCAATGCATTTTGAGCGTATACACATTTAATCAGGATATTTGAGATCCTACAGAAATATGAGTCTTGGGGGGGGGGGGGGAAGGACACACACAAACTGGGGAATCATCCTAAAACATATGCCTTAAATCCCCTGAACTGATTTCCATTTTGAGACCCACTCAAAATGATCAAGATGTATTTTCTATTCCTATTAAACTGATTCTGCATGTCCTTCGTGAATATTTGCTGTCATCTGGACCAGGTTTCTGGCTTATTCTAGAAGTTTCTTTGGCTCAATGCATTGACACTCTGGAGGCCAACTGAGATCATTTTGAACTCTCATGGAAGAAATGCAAATGAGTGTTTGGTTGGTGGGGTTGTTGCTGTTGTTTTTTAACACAAACATGCACAGTGGTGGTGATCCTTATTTTAAATCAACTTCTACCTACTTTATTTTAAAGCCATAATAGTTTATATAGTCCTTAGCTGACAAAGAAACAAACCAATGGAGTGGGTTTGGATCGTCAATTTTCTCTCCTTCAGAGAGCTTTGGCATTCTGACCAGATGCTGAAAGGCATTCCAAGGCCCATCTGTTTCTGAGTTTAGCAACATAAATTTTAGTTCAACATGCTGTAGTAACAAGATATTTAAAAACCCAACTTGCAGCTTTTCTAAAGGGACAGGGTAAAGCCAGCTTTCGGAGTTGTGTGGATGCCAGCGATTGCACAGAAACGTGTCGTCTCTAAGGGACATTTCATCAAGTATCCCTTGCTGGCAACAATGAGGTTGCATGATTACATGTTAATTGTTCATTTCCAGGAATCTAATTACGCCATTTATGTGGCGTGGGCCAGGCCCCACCAGTGGATTGTGAGCCAATTTCAGGTGGGTCGTGAAGCACCTAGAGCAGCCATATTGAAATGGGATGCTGGAAATGGGGCTGTGTGGTTGTTTCACTGGTGTCAAGGTTGTAAATAAGCTTTTTTTCCTTTCTGATTCACTTTGCCATTGGGAAATGGCTGAGAAATAACCCAACTTACTGCTGCCTTCTCAGGAAAGCAGCAGGCTCTGGAGTCCCAATAACGGCACTTCTGGCCATGACATCACTTCCGCTGGGTCCCAGACAGATTGTCATTCTAAAAAGGGGGTCCTGGTGCTGAAAAGTATGAGAATCACTGATGTATAAGGCACGGGGTTCCCCTTTGCCTTTACGTTTTCACCTGCCATATATAAATCAATTACAATTAGGGCACAATCCTAAACTGAGTTAGGCCGGCATAAACTAAGCAAGCAAAGTTTGGCCACCACAAGGGACACCGTAAAGTATATTTGGACCACTCTTGGAGTCAAAGAGGCCAGCTCACAGACATGAGCCATACTCCCCTACTATACTCCAAGAGTAGTCCAAAAATGCTGTATGGTGGCCCTTGTGCTGGGCAAACTTCGCTGGCTTAGTTTATGCTGGCAAAACTCCAGTTTAGGATTGCGCTCTTAGGCTGGAACAAAAAGTACCACTTAACACCAAGCAGAATAGAGGGACAAACCAAAAGGAATTCTTAACACCCTTTTCGCCAATTTTTTTCCTTCTTTCTCTCCCCTACCCCACTCACCGGCCATCTCTTCCCTAATCCCCAGCCCTGCTAAGAATTAGAATGGAGGGGCTACACACTGATTCTTCCTTCCTTTGTTAAGGATGCCAGTCCACTTCAAAATTGCTATACATGCATGCCCCGGTATCCACTGGGGTTCCATTCTGGACCCCACCATGGAAACATGAAACTGCGGATACTGGGGACACCTTTTTAAAAACAGGGGAACATCACTGGTTTTGCTGCAACAAGGTTAAAAAAATGTTTCCCTTTCTTTTTAATAGGCGTCCTGATACCCATGGTATCCTTGAAACCGTGGATACCAAATTAGTGAATACTGGGGCACACCGATACTGCCTGGCACAGCTTTCTTTCTAGCCTCCCTGTTCCAGTTCGGATTAGGATCAGGCTGCCCCTTAGCTTGCTGCAGTGTCCAAAAATATTTCAGGAGGAAACGTAAAAAATAATGCAGTATAAAGAGGGATTCATCTCCCCATATCTTTCCTCCTGTAAGAGTAAATAAACCATGGGTACCACAAGAACCCAGTTCACAAAACCCAGAGGGTGGCCTTGGGCAAAACAATTATCCATCAGTCTAACCCTTCCACTTCTGTCTTTCTGCTTTTCAATGTTGCCCTGAAGCTTTGAAAAGGCGAAGGTGACAAATGCATAGAAGTTTGCTTACATCCTTGTGAGGAAGACAATGAAAGCATCTCTGGCACCATTGCTGAATTCAGACAATGGTAAGAGCCACTTACAGAAAAAAAAATGCTCTTGAGCGAGGCGTGGACGCTGTATATCCTTTGTCAGGCAAATATTATCTAAAAAAAAGAATTCTGGAAAAGAAAGGGGGGAGAGTCATATTCATGGTTTTGAACACCAAAAAGCTGGCCACATTCCCATGGGCTGTCCATAGTAGCAAAAGGTACAGAGAAAATCGTATACTTTGATGTTTCTATTGCTTTAACGCAGTGAGCAACATGTACCATTATTGAAGAATGCCTTTCAACTCTTCTTTATCACTGAATTATAATAAAACATTGATAGATTGAGAGACTTACGATAGTCTTTTAAAGAAGAATGGAAATCAAAGAAGCTTATGCGTTTTTAAAAGGTCAAAATTTTTCTGCATAAAGCACTTCAAAAGACAGAATAAAAAGAACTTTTGCTACAACTTGCTCTAAATTTAAAAGAAGGCCTCAGTGGTACTCCCCCTTCCCCCGAGATCTTGTAACTTCTGAAAAGCAACATTCCAAAAATCAAACGGGAAGCAACAGGCTTGTGCTGGGTGCAAGAATTGCAGCGCTGAAATGCAGCCTATCTTCAAAAACAGGCAGAGCTAAGATGCAAGGGGAGGGGGGCTTCAATACCTCCCTCCTCTTTTCCTTTCCCGGCTTTCCCTGCAAAAAAAAGTCCAGAAGAAATCAAACGTCAAGTTTCCTCTGACACAAAACAGTCCACCACATGCACAAGGAGAGGCAGAGGCTCAAATACCCAAGATGCCATCAGAATGTGTTTAGGTGATGGGAAAATGTTCATTTATTAGCCATGATGGGGAAAAAAAGTGCACAGATGAGTATGGAATTTTGTGAAAGATGCCAGACTAAGAAATCTGTTCCCAATGGTACCACACCATCAATACATTTGGAAGGGGAACTTCCCTCAAATACACATTCCTAGTATGGAAGGCTAAAAAGGAAAAATGGATTTCCAATATTTTGACAAGACAATTTCTACCACAAATCTCAAAGAGCATTTCCATCCTTCCTAGATAGTCAAGTAACACTATAAGAATTAACACCGTCTACCATCTTATCCCTGCCTATAAAGACAAGGCAAGAGCTGTAAGACAATCTTATTTTTCCTTTGTCTGGTAGGAAAAATACATTTTCCATTTTTCTATTTGCTTGCATTGGGCTTCATGAATGGATCAGAGATATCCTCTCATTCATCAAAGACCAAAACAGAGGACAAAACTGGATAAATGCACCTTTATATAAAAACAGTAAGCTACATATTGTAGATCAGTGATTCTCAAACCTTTTAGCACCGGGACCCACTTTTTAGAAGGACAATCTGTCCGGGACCCACCAGAAGTAATGTAATGGCCAGAAGTGCCATCATTGTGATGCTGGAGCCTGTGGGTTTCCTGAGAATGCAGGAATGCAGGTTGGGTTATTTCTCGGCCATTTTCCAATAGCAAAGTCAATCAAAAAGGCTACTTACAACCTTGATACAAGCAAAACAACCACACACACTTTCCAGCATCCCATCTTCCCAAGTTTAAGGTTTGGTGGCTACGCTCTAACAACACTCTACACTCTAAGCACATGCTAAACACGTATCAAACTCACCACAAATTTGACAATTGTCCAGAAGGAGCTATGATCAAAAGGGGTGGGTGGGTGGGTCACATGGCAAGCATCCTTACCAACTGTTTGAGAATGCATACAAGTCTAGTACTACTGGGACATGGTGGCACAGCGAGTTAATCCGCTGTTGCTGGGCTTTCGACCGCAAGGTTGGGAGTTTGAGACTGCGTGACGAAGTGAGCTCCCGTTGCTTGTCCCAGCTCCTGCCAACCTAGCAGTTCGAAAGCACCTAAAATGCAAGTAGATAAATAGGGACCACTTCGGTGGGAAGGTAATGGCGTTCCGTGCGCTTCGGCGTAGAATCATGCTGGCCACATGATCGGACAAAAACGCCAGCTCTACAGGCTTTGAAACGGAGATAAGCACCGCCCCCTACAGTCGGTCACGACTAGACCATTCGGTCGTGGGGAAACCTTTACCTTTTACTAGTACTACTGCTTGTAAAATAATACCAGTTTGAAGGGAAGAGTGCTTTCTTAAATCTAATTTAGAGAGAGGGGAAATGGATCAGGAAACACAACCATCACCCAGCTATGGAGACAGGCATGCCCTTGAAACCTGCCTAACCTGCTTCTCTTCCCCCCCCCCAATATTAGTTGCCTGCACTGTTATACACTTCTAGAGATTGTTATTAAAAAGGTCACGAGTAGGAGGGCAACAGATGAGCTAAATAACTCAACAGGCAAAAACAGAATGCTTTTTTGCCTCTGAGTTCTGCAAGGAGTGAATGGCCAAAAACCAAGCACAGGATACAACAGTGCTAGCCCACACTTCAACAGTTTGAAAGCATCATGTATGTCACTGTACAATAAAGCAAAATATGCCAACTAATGGTACTGTGGCACTTACCATGTTCATTGAATTGCGACGCAACTTATTTTAATGGCACAGATCAAGGATCACAGAAAAAAATGTAGCCTTCTAGCTTATATTTGCACTGCAACACTCAAAGCTGTGCAAGATGCCCACTCATATGCCATATTTTATCTGGTGACATTGTGGCACTGTAAATATGCTCAATGCATCCTATGCAAGAGAGCAGGGAAGTTCAGCCCTGGAATCCAACCCAAATGGCAGTTTTCAGATCTTTCATTCGAGAAACAGACCAGCTCATCCAACACTCTGTTTGGGAGAATTTGTGTCAAATTGACATTCCAATTTCAGCAGCGTACATAAAATTCTGCACATTTATTTAGCCCTGTAACAGATTTTACATAACTCTTGAAGTTACTGACTCAATTCATTCCCCTTCCATGCGAAAGACGGATTAATCTGAAACGAACTAAGACAGGCAACCAGAAATAATGTTACTACAGCCAGTAAACATTTCCTAAACTGCTGTATCAGTAAGCTGCTTAAAAACCTCACTACCATTGTACTCTACATCTGCTTCATAATTACTACCTCTCAAGACATGGATTATGAGTATGCACAAGAGGACACCAGTACAGCACTATAAAGCACTGAGGAAGACAGCAATCCTACATACTGCACCCCCACCCCCACCCCAATAAGCAACACTTGAAAATGTGTTGGCGGACTATAATTAAGTGGAAGCCTAGTTAGCACCAGTGCCAAACTCTAAAACCCTAGTTAGAGTCGGGATATGGGGAGGAGTGCAAAAAAGCCAGCATTATGTCCACTAGACCAAAGAATAAATGAAGAATGGAAAAAGGATGGATTAGTGGATAATTAGAAAAAGCATAGAGGTCAGGTAGGGCTATGGAAGTAGATTGTCTTCTGCCTCAAAGACCTTGAAGAGAAAAAATTACAGGGTATCCACAAAGTCTCTTTACAATTTCAAACTTGCATTACAAAAACAAATGAAGAGATACATGTATGGAAAGTACACAATATTAGGAGTATATATTGAAGTTTATTTTGCATCAATTAATAAACCTCTATATGTGCACCATTGGTTGCACGCAGCACATCAAGGCAATAATCGATTTCCTGCCATGTTCGCTGTAGCATAGTCTCATCAATGGTGGCAACGGCCAGTAATGTCCCGTGTCTTTGTTCTGTACACGATGTCTTTAACGTTGCCCCACAGAAAGAAATCTAGGGGTGTGATATCATTAACACATCTCATCATTTGCATTTTTCGTGATTTTTTGCAATTGTAAAGAGAATTTGTGGACACCCTGTATATTAGGCCTAACGTGTTGTAATGCAGTGGTTCTCAAACGTTTTAGCATTGGGACCCACTTTTTAGAATGATAATCTGTTTGGG
This sequence comes from Lerista edwardsae, assembly GCA_029204185.1. Classification (NCBI taxonomy): domain Eukaryota; kingdom Metazoa; phylum Chordata; class Lepidosauria; order Squamata; family Scincidae; genus Lerista; species Lerista edwardsae. The sequence continues at coordinate 6,319,308 of JAJKFI010000024.1, forward strand.
ACCCACCAGAAGTGATGTAATGGCCGGAAGTGCCATTGTGACAACAGAGCCTGCTGCTTTCCTAAGACTGCAGCAATAAGTTGGGTTATTTCTCAGCCACTTTCCAATAATAAAGTGAATCAGAAAGGAAAAAAGCTTATTGACAACCTCGGCATGAGCAAAACAACCACACAGCCCTTCCCCTTTCCAGTGTTCCATCTTTACTTCCCATATTTTCAATGATGGTTGCACTAGGTCAGTGGTCCTCAAACGTTTTAGACCAGGACCCACTTTTTAGAATGGCATTCATGTCAGGACTCACCGGAAGTGATGTCATGATCCTGGAAGTGATGTTATAGCCAGAAGGGACATCATCAAGCAGGAAGTGCTGTCATTGTAACATAGTAAACTGACACAACTGAAATTCTTGGACTGCAGCAATTGTACAACCATGAAACATCCCTGACAGAAAGCAAGATGAGGACAAAATATGATGTAGAAACACTGAGCTAAAAACAATTTTTAAAAAACCCTCACTTGAAAATTACATAAGAGCCCCGCTGGATCAGGCCAAAGGCCCATCTAGTCCAGCATCCTGTATCTCACAGCGGCCTACCAGGTATCCCAGGGAGGCATGAGACATTGTTAACTAATTCACAAATTGTTAACAAATTCACAAATTCACTCACAAATTGTTAACACCCACAAAAGGAATCTAGCAAAAGGAGGGACTGCAGCTTCCAAAGATGGCTGCTCCCAGCTCTCCGTGACCCACCTGACTTCCTGTCGTGGTGGGTCCTGAACACAGTTTGAATAACACTGCACTAGGTACTACACGACCCACCTGGAATTGGCTCATGACCCACCTAGTGGGTCCCAACCAACAGTCTGAGAAACACCGCCCTAATGCAAAAAGATTTTAAACATACTTATTGGTAAGATCTAAGATTTGATGGATCAGTCACTCAGTATGGTTAGAGACAGATGACTCATCTAGTGTGTGGCTGGCTAGGGAACCATTTTCAGTCTGGCTCTGCTTTTCAGTCATGTATGGACACGTTGCAACCAGCTGGCATTACAGTATCTAGATTTTGTTCTGAGCAGCCAACAGAGTGTGCCTGGAAAAAAGCACAGCAGGTGCAAGGGAAAGGGCTGCCTCTAAGGATTTTCTGTACGCTGGTTTATAGCATTAGCGCTTGTAAGATTGCTTCAGTGCAAAATGTCACAGGAAAATTAGTTTTGTTAGCAATGCCCAAGATTTAGTAGAATCTTTGGGGAGATTCAAAGCAGCCTGTTCCATTTTCATAACCAACACACACAACAAATGTAATGGGAAGAAACTCATTAGGCTTGTCCCTTTGGCTCTAGCAAGGCCAATACTATGTACAGGCAGTCCTCATTATCCACCAGGGTTAAGTTCCTGGAAATCCTCGTGGATAGCAAATTCATAGATAATGAATTACTGATGGGATCAATGAGGTTAGGTACAAGGGATACCTAATCTGCCATCAGAAGAATCCAACAAAGATCCCCAGGAAGCCAGCAGAGAGCAGCAGGAAGTGCCAAGAGATCTGTCAATGCTGCAGAGACCTTCCAGAGATTGCAGGGATCTTTTGAATGGCACCTGCACCCAGCATGGACCCCTTAAACATGGTCGGTGGATGCTTCTGCTGGCCATTGTAAAGGGGTCTGAAGGTCCCTGCAGCTTTTGGAATATCTCTGCATAGTGGATAACAGGAACAAAGTGCAGATAATGAGGAAAGTAGCAATTCTGCCCCTTGCAGATAGCGAGTTTGCAAATAAAGAGGACTGACTGTATTCATCACCTGGTTGAAGCAATCCTCTTATCTCACAGTTTTGGATTCTGTTAAAACACAGAGACACAGACACACACACACACACACACACACACACACACACACAATCAGAAAGAGCCAAGTCTGCATAAAAAAATTGAAAGGAATCATTACCATCACCAAACAGTAATAAGAGAAACAAACACGTAAAGCACGATGCAACTCACCTCAAGTGCATCCACACAAACCTAAAGGGAAAAAAATGCCCAACTCCCTTTGAAAGCCATATTTCACAGCAACAAATTTCAAAGACTAATTATATGCTGGGTGAAATACCATCAGTCCTCTTTATTTACAAATGTGTAATCTGCAAAGGGCAGAATTGCTACCTGCCTCATCTGCACCTTTGTCCCTGTTATCCCCTATGCAATGGCTCCCGGGACCTTCAGAATGGCACCTACGACCAACACTGACCCTCTTAAAATGACCGACAGAAGAATCCGCTGGCCATATTTAAGGAGTCCATGCTGGTTGCAAGTGCCATTTTTAAGATCCCTGCAGCTTCTAGAAGGAACCTAACCCTAGCCAATAATGAGGACCAATTGTACCCATTTTCAGTGGGAGATTTAAGATGGACAATCAATTTGACTGGACAACCTGTGTTTCTAGTGTTGCGAGACAAGCAGAAAAGCTTCACTGTCTACTCTCCATCTTTTTAGGCCTTAATCACCCACCCAAATCACAATTTTCCCCCCAAACTAAAAAGCTACAAACACTGTACGCTTTCCTCATAGAGCAGATGCTCCAGTCCCAATCACTCGGTGGCCTCTTATCTTTTGTACCTTTTCCATCCCTATTGAGGTGTGATGGCCAGAACTGGACTCATATATATAGGGCCCAAGCCTATCCAAGTTTCTGGTGATGATGCAGCTGCAATGCAGCCCCAGGTCAATGAACAAATATTCCCTTACCTTGAGGAGGCCTCCATGACTGTCCCCTCATCTCCGAATGCAGCACACATCCCATTGGGACGGCAACATTAGGGCTGGAAAACTGGATAGGATTTGGTCCTTATTCTTGATCTTCTTTGTAATGGCCCCTCTCATGTCAACTTCTACAATTACTGATGCAGAAGAAACAGTGAAGAGAGAGTGGACAAGCTGCCAACTGGGCAGTTAGAAAAGGACAGTAGAGTGTTTACTAAGAGCCCAGCTTCATAACCCCCTCTAAAACAGCCTGATTTGTGTGTCAAATTTTCCAGAAGACTCAGTTGCAAAGCCCAGAATCATCTGTTCTGTATATAGAACCCGTTTGAAGACCTCCATAGTCAAGCTTGTTTTGAGCACATCCCCCAAATACCAGCATTTCCATTTCTCATAAGACTTCACCTTATTCCAGAGAATACAGTATTTTGACAATGAGATGGACACTCATTACATCTATATAAATCCTAACTAAATAAGGAATATGAATTGTCAGGAATGCTTAGTAGGAAGAACTCAGAACTGCATAGATGCAAGCACAATCAAATGATTCATACATTAGCCTTGTGCCTTCAGAATCACACTCCAGTCTCCAGAAATTACAAACGGCAAAGCCAGTTTATATGCACAGGCCTTTGTAGTCAAGTTGTACTCCTAGATCTTCAAGGTGTCCATGGTTTTCCTATAGAGGAGCCTCACATAGATAAAAGGAACTAACTTCACTCAGTGACTCCCACCTACGCCTTCGTTAATGAAACCACAACATTTGCATTCCTGGCTCGCTTTTTGTATTTTTTAAAACTGTGTTTCCAATTTAAATGGCAGGACTGAAAAGCAACTGAAGACTTCAAATAAACCACAAAAACGCTGAAATTTTATTATCTTCGCCGCACTAGCAAAAGATGGCTACCGTACGGAGGCGCAGCGTGGAAATCTCATGATGCTATCTGATCAAACAAATGCGAAATTCTTTCAGAAAGGTTCAGCTGCAAACGTGCTGGAAGAAAGGCCAACATAATAGTACCTCCCTATGGCTTGAAAGCCGTTTTCTTTGTTTAAATACAACATATGCCCCGTAGCATTAACATCGTCAGATCCTAAAAGCTTGAGGTTATTTTGGGACTCGGTGACTGATAGAATAATTACATTACTACAGGGTTTAAGCTATAATGTCTGCATGCTTTAAATAACTTCCTGTTGCCAGTTGGTGATAAACTACACAACACATCCTACAGGAGCCAACCATCATGAACAGCAGAGCAATATTTATGAGTTTGTTTCAAAGGTTCTCAATTTTATGCAGCATGTTCAAAGATATGACGCTTACAGAACGCAATACATTAAAAAAAACCTTCCCCATAAATCATTCACCACAGACAAAAAAGGAAGCTTTCATTAAAATAAGAAGCCCTTAACAGGCGGAAAATTCCTGCCTGTAAACTGTCACTCAGCAAGCCTCCCTTTAATGTCTATCTTCAAACAGGTAGATGGCTGCTCAGACTGCCCAAATGTTGGAAGCTACCTTGAACTACCTCGCTGGCGAAAGACTTGATCGCTTCAACCCAGAAATGGAGAACAGCCCAGCACTCATCTGGACACTGAACTAACCAAAGGCACTTTTTAGTTCCATAATTCAGCCAGAACATGTTATACCACTTAGGGCCCAATCCTAGCCAACTTTCCAGTGCTGATGGAGCCACAATACAGTCCCATGGGAAGGGAACAAACATTCCCTTACCTTGAGGAAACCTCCATGACTACCCTACCACCACAGATTGTAGCGCACTCCCTGTTGGCAGGTCTGCATCAGCACTGGAAAGTTGGATAGGATTGTGCTCTTAAAATAGTTATCTCCTAGAAAAGGGACACAAAGTATATACCAATGGCGTATGCCGAGACCCATCTCAGATGATTCAGCAAACCATGGTTTGTCTGATTGCCCGAACACACAGTCGGATTGTGTTCAGTGCTAGCCTGAAGCTGTCTTGAATCCCTCCACAGCTCAGGCACAAAAACAGGTGAATCCTGGCTTGTTAAACCACAATGTCGCTTCAACATTGTTCAACATACACAAAGGTATCTTCCAAACCTGTGATTTCATTTTGGCTTTCAAACCAGAATCAAGTCCTGGCTTATAAGCCACAACTCCAGATTTGAATGACATGCAGAGGTGTGTTTTAACAATCGAAAATTCCCTCACACATGAGGTAAGGAGGAAGAGCATGCACACTTCTTCCTTATTTATTAATTCAAGATAGTCATCTCTTGCCATTCCCAGACTCAAGCCAGTTTCTGTCAGCAAACAAATACCACCATATAAACCTCTAGTTAAACAGGACAGCAAACTCCACAGCCAGCACATGGTAATTCAAAGTAGCCCTCCTTCAAGTCAGTCCAAATGGGTGGTCTTGAAGCTCTACAGGAAGGCCATAAAGAAGAAGCTAATCCTGACCTCCAATAGGAAGGTCAGTCCAGAGCCTCAGGGCAACTTGTTCCTAGCAGTTGATGGTTTTACATCCCCGATACCTATGACATGCAATACCTTAAGACAGTGGTTCTCAATCTTTTTAGCATGACAGTCTGTCCGGGACCCACCAGAAGTGATGTCATGGCCAGAATTGCCATCAAGGGCTTGTGGCTTTTCTGAGAATGCAGCAATCAGTTGGGTTATTTCTCAGCCATTTTCCAACAGCAAAGTGAATCAGAACAGAAAAAAAGCCTCTTTACAACCTTGACACAAGCAAAACAACCACACACCCTTCTCCCTTCCTAGCAGCCCATCTTCCCATCTTCCCATAATGGGTGAAATTGCATGACCTTGTGGTCCTGACCAACAGTTTTAGAAACAGTGCCTTAAGATCAGTGGTGTCATCCTACCAGTACGCTGGGCAAGACATCCAGGTGGTCGGCAGCCTGCCCGTCACGTACCGCAGCGTTACGCCGTTTGCGTAACGTACGCAAGCGGCGTAACTGATTATGCAAATGGTGTAACGCTGTGGTACGCAATGGGCGGGCTGCCAATCACCCGGATGTCCCGCCCAGCGTACCAGTAGGATGACACCACTGCTTAAGATACATATTCTTAATGTTGTGTAGCAAGACTCCATACTATACTATTATGTACCAAAGCCTATTATGTACCAAAGTATTTCTGAAGACTCCTCCATTGGTAGAAGGCAAAAAAGAACAAGGACAGTTGTGTGGAGAAGCAAGGAAGGCAATATGGGACTCGGGGAAGCATCTGGCCTCCAGCCCAGGCTACTATGATCAACTACAAATAAAAAAAGAGAAAAAACAAACTTCTGATCTTCAGCTGTCTGAAAGCGGTACTCAAAACCTCAGAAAACAGGCAAGAACAAAAAGGAAAAGCTGTCACAGACAGACAATTCTGGAATGAATTGTCCTTTGATAGATTCTGCTCCAGACAGCTATCCAAGGTCTGTTTGTAAGTGAAACAGGAACACATCACTGCCAAGAAGGAGAAAACTCATTCAAGTAAGACAAATTAGTTTGCTTCCACCCCCCCCGCGGGGGGGGGGGAAATCACACTCTGTGGTCATTCTGCATGGTGGCCACAGGATTTAGTTTCCACTAAGGAAGTTCACTGCATGCATCCACTATTTTGTTGCTCATTCATCCATAAGAGAGAATCTTTTGGAGTTCCTTGCAATCTGTTTTTGTTTTCACCACCCTGAATAGTTTGGAATCAGCTGCAAAACTTGGCCACCTCACTGTTTACTCCGAATGCCAGACAATTTATAAACAGTCCCAAAACAGAATTTTAAGGGACTCGATGGTTTACACCCCTATATTGCAAAACACTTAGTGTCAGTTTATTTCTGCAAATCTCTATAGTATGGAGAATAACCTATGTGCATGCACCAACCCACTTGCCAAAGATCTTAATGCACAAATGCATCTAAATGGGAGAAGAACTGCAAGAAGTGTAGAAGAGAGAGGCAGGGGCGTAGCTAAAGAAGTGCAAGGGGGAGCAGTTGCACCGGGCAATGAGTTTTAAGGGGACAACAAGCTGAGCTTGACATTAGTGGTCAAAATTATGAAAACCTTGGTATGTATGAATAATACCATCATGTTATATATCACTGGAAAGGTATTTTAATGAAGAATGCAATTAAACCAATCAGTGTGTAATATCTTTACTCTATCAAATGTTATGGCCAAAAAACCAGAGAAAACAAAAATACAACGGTGATGTCACTTCCTGTTGTGATGTCATTTCTGGGGCAACATTTTGCCCTCTGCACTGGGCTATACTTTCATTAGCTACGCCTCTGGAGAGAATCACAGCCCAATTTTATGCACGCTTCTGTGAAGTAGGCCACTTTTAAGCAGGATAGTGTAGAGGTTAGGGAATTTGACTTAGACCTGGACGATCCAGGTTCAAATCCCCACTCAGCAATGAAATTTCCTGGTGATCTTGGGCCAGAGATCAATCTCTCTCAATCAATCAATCAATAGGTACTTATATACTGCTTTTCAACACCAAGTTCACAAAGCGGTTTACAGGCAAATAGTAATAATAAAGTTAAATGGCTCCCTGTCCCAAAGGGCTCACAATCTTTAAAAAAAAAGGGCAGACCACCAGCAATAGCCACTAGAAAAGACACTGCGCAGGGGTGAAGAGGGACAATTAGTCTTGGAATTACTCTTGGAAAAAGTGCCTCTCTCTCTCTCCCCCCCCCCACCTCAAAGGGTTGTTGTAAGGATGAAAAGAAGGGAAGAACCATACATCATCTTGAGCTCCTTGGAGGAAGAGTGGTATAAAAATGGGGAAATGAAATTTTTATTTCAAAATTTGAAATAAATTTCGTCGTCAATGGGACAAGCTCACAAGCAATTGTGTACAAGACTGCAGCCAAAGTACGCTTTCTATTTTCCTCAGAAGTAGCCAATATTACCTGCCAACTTGTTTGTAATGGTAACTGCAGCCCAGAGCAAGCATTAGCCCTTAAGTATTCTTTTCACTTTGAATTAGCAGTGCATGTTGACAGTAAAATATAGGAGGGTTGCTCCCCCCTTAACCTTACCCTCTAGAAAGAGACTTCTCAAGCATGCAAGGCAATCTCTAAATGGAGACAGAATATGCAGCTAAACACAGATCAACATTCCTTAAAATACCAAAATACCAGGAGATAAACAAATACCAGGAGATAAACAAATAAGCAGAGCGGTTTTACGACCCACCATCAGCGAGGATTTTAAGCGATGAACCACAGGGATTAGCTGACTTTTGAGGAATTATAGGAATGCAACTGTCAACATGAGACTTGTCTGATGTCTCCCTGGGCAGACTGACCTGTTTGGATGCCAAGGTGACAGTTTCCTACAGAAAGAGAAAGCCCCTCTTCGTGGCCTTAGGGCAACTGGCAGCAGAACAAATAGAACAGCTTTGAAGTAGAACCATGGTGGTATGCGCGTGTATACTTCAGGGAGCAAATAGCCCAGATTAAAGAACTGTCAATCCATGTTTGACAAGGTCAGGGCTGGTCCATCCAGAAGGCCGACTGGAGCAGTTGCCTCAGGCAGCAGACTGGAAGAAGGCACCCACCTCTGTCTACCCATTCATCACCACTGCTCCTCCTCTTCCCAGCAATACAAACCACCTGAATGACTGGCACTGGCGTTATATCACCTCAAGTGAGAGTTGCGGGGGAGTGGTGAGAAGGCCAGCCGGCAAAAGAACAGAATACGACCTTGAGGACCTGAACCTGGCTTGACTTGCGATTGCCTGCTGAGGCTTGATGGCATGTAGCCAGAGGAGAGAACCACACTGGGAAGGCGACAGCTGGGCCTGAGGATTTGGCGGATCACAAGAATACTGCAGATTTGTGAAAACCCCATTGAAAAAATGGTGGTTTAGACTAGCCTGCTCATGTAAGCCACCTTGGGCATTTGCTTCGGCATGTGAAAGGCGGGGGATAAATTCTTCAAATAAATAAATAAATAAATAAATAAATAATATTAACGTCAAATAGATTCTCAATGCAGAGCCCTTCCATTTTCAGGGCATAGCTGTTGCTGATCTCCAATTAAGACTGGTTATTAAAAGATAACCAACAGGCCATAAAATAATAGGCACCCTTTCCACGTCTTGGGTTAAAAACCCATTTTCTACCAATGATGCGCTGGAGATTGCATTTCTACCAACGTTGCTGTAATGCATCATTGGTAGAAAACGGTTTTAAAGGTTCCCAAAGCCGTGGGTCGTGACCCACCATTGGGAAGAGAAACTGGGCCATTCTCACTTAAGGGGAGTGGCCCAGCAATGGTCGTTCCCACAGCACTGCAGCTATTGGGGCTCTCTCCCTTACCTGGGGGGGGTCACAATGGCCTCCAGGAGGGGCTGGGAGGCCCACAGCACTCTCTGCGGGTGTCCCCGGTGCTCAAAATAGCTTTGTTTCAAGACTGGAGTGTGTTTTTCACACAATTTGTGATCAAATATCCACTTAGTTATGAAATAAACCAGGTGATCCTGAGCAACTCACTCAGTCCAAATTACCTCATGGGGTTGCTGCGTGGATAACATCCTGGGGAGGGAATGGAAGAAAAGAATTAAAACACCACATGTGCTTCCTGGAGGAAGGATAAAAATGTCACAATTAATTGAGTTGCAGAGGTTGAAAATCACAGGCGTATAAAACTGGAAAAAAAATATACAATGCAACTCTTCCTCCCAACAGCTGCCCAGAGTCCAGTGTCTAACTTGTACTCTGTTTTTACGGACCAAAGCTAGTTCACTCATTGCAAGCAACAGCAGAGGAAGGACAGATCACAAGACCTCCATGCTCCTATTCAGGGTACCTACACTGACTGAGTCATAAACGAAGCAGCAATTCCTAACCAGTTACCTTGAGGTGTTTTGAATGAATGCCTGCTCAACATACTGTAGCCATTAGAACACAAACAGATGGACACAGATGGCATTTATTTCACCTGCTGCCAAAACACACACAAAAAGCAGCATTCTGCACATCATGTCGACCAAACAGAGAAGTAATATTTTAATGGAGACCAGCAGATCTTGGCCCAAGCTGTAGTCATGATGCTTCACTCCTCAAGCTCCTGTTCAGATTTTACATTACAGGGAACCTCTATAAAGCCCCTACTACAGCCCCCAAGAGTCACCGTGATTAGCCGCGCCTTCCCAGAAATCAAGGTACACAGCATGCTGGGATGGCAGAACCCGGATACAACTAGATGCAGTGACTCTTAGTCTTAGCGGCTGTAGTAGAGGCTTTACAGACATTCACTTGAAGAACAGTAAGCGCCAGTCACACCAGGGAAGATTTGGCATGGAGACAGTACTCAAATGCAGTTTGGAAACAGCTGGGAGTAACAAATGGTTACTCTGCTGGTGGAGAAAGAGGACAGAATTTGCTACTCCAGACAATTGCCCTAGAAACAAAGCCACAGAAGCAGGAAGAGGCTCCTAGAAGCTGGTAGAAAGATAACAAGAGGCGAAGACCATAGAGGCCAGGGTTCCTGGAAAGAAAAAATGCTGAAAATAGCTGGTGTACATTGTACAGCATACATTAAAATGTTGATAATAATGATAGGCTTCCTCGACTTTCTCCGCAGACACCCACAAGCATATGAATTTTCCTTGAAGGAAGCTAGATACAGTTCTCAGAGAACTCTGAGTAAGTAGGTCTTAGACCCAGAAGGGACACCAGGATTTCATAAGTACTGTCTTCCCCCAAGGCTCGACATTTCATTAGAGAAGCCTGACCTTCAGTCAAGTTTTGGCCAGCATCATAGTCTCCCCCAACTTGAGTCTCCCTTTGTTATTTTTCCTATGACATTCTCTCCCTACTTTTAACTCTAAATATTAAACTACTACATCTTCTCAGCAGAACCCTCCCATATGGAAACTAATGACCCCTGAACTTCATTGGCCAAACCAAGAGAGCAGATGGTTGTATTTCATAGCTGCATATAAACGATAAAATACAAGTTTTTCCTTTCCCCGGTTTGTACTTCTAGCCATCCGTCAGCTTCCTTCAGTTATTGCTTTGTTTGGCTGCTCTCAGATATGACTATACGAATTTGGAATGTTGTGTTTTCATCCATTCCTGAAGCCAGCAAGATCAGGATTTGAGCTTTGTCTGCATTTTCTTTTCCATTTCATCAGCCCTAATTAATGACAGTCTATGCAGGTAGACATCTGACATAGAGAAAAAGGAGTGGGGGAAAAGGTCCATGCCATGTTTTAGCCTTGAGAGATCATTCCTCAATTACATTTGCAAGCAGTTAGTCTTGAGGGGAAGAGCCTGATCATTAGAGGTCTAACAAATTAAGAATGGGACAACCCAGTAATCTTTAAATGCAGATTTTAATGGTCTCTACAAATCACTGCAGGCAACATCACTTACCAAGTGCCAGGAAATACTTTGATAATGTCTTTTTGAGGATCCAACTAGCACAAAAAGCAAAAAATGGAAATAGGTTTGGTCTTGGAAATAGGAGGAAGAGATTATTCCTATTAGGGACCCCTTAAATAAATAAGATGTTTTTGGCAAATCCAATTCCATCTGTGGTTCACATTTGGACAGTAAAGGCACAGAGAGAGGAGATCGACAGTTTTCCAAAGATGCTGAGCACTCTCCTTTATTTGAGCTAAGGATTAGGTTTTTAAATATTGGGGATTTTAGCTAATAACTTGATTTTACAGTACCGTATTTGTCGTTTAACACTGCAACCTAGAGCAAGCCCTAGCTATTTGGGTGGCAAAACCAGGAGGATAAATTAAGTTAATTAAACTGCTCCTTTTAAATATTCGGGTGTGGGGTGTGATTTCCATGGAGTTTTTGGCTCTCTTGTCTATTTGTGCTAAAGGGAAAAAAAAAGGGATGGGTGCTAGTTTTAGAGGCACGCACGCACATCACCAGAGGCATTGCTATGCCTACCCTGAAGTCTCTATCCGTCTCCAGAACCCAAGACGATCTGTAGTAGGTCTGAGTAAGTCACCCCAAATTCTCCTCCCTTTCCCTTTTCATCCACTCTGATAAAGAATTCTGGAGAATCTGAAAGTTTATTTCTGTTTGGTTCTCATAAAGGTATTACCATAATTCAACTTTTATTTTTTTTTCTTATGAGGTAATAATGATAACCTTCAATTTTTAGGTGATGCTTAAAATCTCAAAACATGCCATTGTAAAAACACTTGACTAAAAGGCAATTTTGTAACAATTCCAATGATACGTCTCAAAGATTCACGTCTTCCTGCCCTGCTTCTTTCCAGATTCCATCTGAGGAAGGCCCATATGAGGATGAACAAAAAAAACCCACACAGAAATTTTCTTCCCCCACCCTTTCCCCAAAGGCTAATGCGAAGAGTTTGTGAAAGATGAAACACCAGGCAAAGCTAGCATCAACCTCGAGCTACACGGAAGCACAATTTCTTTCTTCCCTCAATAATTCTTCAGAAATTCCACCTCGGATCGAAGGTTTGAAAATTACCAGCCACGTCCACAGACCATGAAAATTTATCAAGTATGTCTTATGTGACAAGAAAAGAGTGCCTCGCTGCCAAAATTAGATGGGCTTCAAAAGTTACTGACAATCACTGCCATACATCACACGAACAAACCATCATCTTTTGACACATAAGGTGTTTCAAAAGAGTGATATTTTCATGCAGAGAAACAAAAAGTTTGTGTACCGGTATAACTTTAGGATTATACCTAAAGCCACTAATATGCCAAAATATTTCAGAGGAAGAATGATCTTCCATTTCTGTGGATGCAAATGCAGACCAAAATTTATACATGAAACAGATGGTGCTTCCACCAATCTCCATCTCATCAAGCCTCTACTGAATATCTGTATTCCTCCAGCAGTGCAGCGAATGGTGTCAGGGGTAGGTAGCATTTCATAACACAATATTTAAAGGCAGTAAAGAGAATTCAGAAAATTTGAGACTGAGGAAAAAACCAAAAAACAAAGGAAAAAGGACCAGATGTGCAAATTAGAACCAAACCAGTCTAGAAAGCTGCAGCGATAACAAGTGAGATAATTTGACATAGCAGAATTATAAAAACATGGGACATTCCATAACAGGCCAAAAGGAAGAAATCTGAAAAAGAATGTTTGGCTACCTTTTCGAGCTTAATTTACACACACACACACACACACACACACACACACACACACACACACACACACACACACACACTTTATTCTTTTTAAAAAGATACACAGCTAATGACGTATGGTGTTACAATACAAAAATTAAATCACAGAATCACTAGCTGGCATTGCCTTGCGAGGGTCGGTTCTCAACCAGAGACCTAGGAATCTCGCAGATATCGGCAAAGAATCGAAGTAGTTCCAATGATAGCAGTCCTTTGTAGCTCAGCAGGTATTATTGCTGGTATTTCTAGTTGTGTAAAATATGTATCAAAGTTTGTGGATATTGTTCCTAGTGCACCAATGACAATAGGCAGCACTTTCATATGTTTAAGCGACAGTCGAGTAGTTTCGAGATTATATATATATATATATATATATATATAAAAATAAATAATTGGGGCAGAATGTGGCTGTGGCTTTAGAAAGTTCAAGAATTAACAAGAAATTGATTTCAGAGACAGTGTATGACAGAAAGGCACACATCAGATATTGTCAATGGCGCCCAGCTATGAATTATGGGAAATGTTAATCTCTGCCGCCTCTAAAATGACAGAACATATTTACATTTCTTTTTCTAAGAATTATAGGAAGATGGAATTCAATATAAATGCATAACCTATTTCAACATAATGTAACAGCCCAATCCTAACCAGCTTTCCAGGGCTGATGAAACTGCAGTGCACCCCAAATAAAGGAACATACCTTTACCTTGTGGAGGCCTCTGTGACTACCCCCCCCCCCCAAAAAAAAAGAATGAGGCATGCTCCATTGGCATCAGGGCTGGAATGTTGCTTAGGATTGGGCTGTAAAAGGAACAAAAATAGTCTGAATTTTAGGGGCTTAAAAGTAGGGTTGAGATTTTTTTGGTGATTTTTTTCCAAAATTTCTTAAAATAGCAAATGGTGGTGTTTTGCGTTTTTATTCTACATACTCATTCCAAGTTCTTATTTTTATTAATTTTAAATACTTTAAAAGTGTACTAGGTAGATGATATAGGTGATAGAGCTGACACTATTTGTAACTGGAAAAGCAATCTATGTTAATTTCTGGAAAATACCACACCAAAATGCAGCATTTTGATTCAAATATTTTAACCCCCAAAAGGTGGTGTTTTGTGTTTTTATGCAGTGTTCAACAACAAAACCACCCCTACCTATGCCCATCAACTCATGCTGCTGAAGTCATCAAATGTTGAACAAACTTGTGACAAGCAATCCCCTGAGATGAAAAATTCTGCTTAATAAAGGGGGTTTTAAGCTAATGAGGAAAGACACAAACTATGAGGAAAGATGGCTGCCTAATAGAATTCTCTGTACCAGCACTCTCCCTCCCTTTCCCCCCCTTTTTTCCCCCTCTAGCTTGGCAAATTACAACTATTAGTGAAATGATTTACCCTTTTTTATCCCTGAACAACAAAGAAACCTTTTGGCAGTTACAGAGATCTTTTTTGACTGTTTTCTGTGAGTAGTTAGGGAGGATTGATCTGGATTGTGGAACCACACCCATGTCTAGGAAAAAGAGGCAACAGAGGCAAAAGATGTCTCCTGGTCTGAGCCCTCCTCTAAGGCTAAGTCAAGACAACTGTCCTTGATTGATCTACCAGACTGGATAAACTCCGAGACAAAAGGACCACAGCAAAGACTGGGAAGGGAGACAATGACAACAACAACAAAATTGAGCTAAGATTGGGAATAGACTCATAGCTCATAATCTCAACCACTATTGTAACCAGCTCAGGCCCCAACGGAATATTTGCTGCACTGTACGCATCATGACAGCATTTCTGGGTGGATAGGGGAATACAAGGGACATGGTGGCGCAGCGGGTTAAACCGCTGCTGCTGGGCTTTCAACCGTAAGGTTGGCAGTTCAAGGCTGCGCGACGGAGTGAGCTCCCGTTGCTTGTCCCAGCTCCTGCCAACCTAGCAGTTCGAAAGCACCTAGATGCAAGTAGATAAATAGGGACCACTTCGGTGGGAAGGGAACGGCATTCCGTGCGCTACGGCGTAGAGTCATGCCGGCCACATGATCACGGAAGCTTGTCCTTGGACAAAATGCCGGCTCTACAGGCTTTGAAACTGAGATGAGCACCGCCCCCCTACAGTCGGTCATGACTAGACCATTTGGTCGTGGGGAAACCTTTACCTTTAGGGGAATACAGTCCAGGCCTTCACATGAACCTCTCTCAAGTACATCTCAGCATCAGGTACAAAACATGCACTCCAACGGAAAGCCTTATCTGAAACAAGACACCATATTTTCCTATCCGCAATGTTAACAAAGAGGCAGCAAAACCAAACAGGCGTAATTTCCCAGCTGTTTATGACACACAAGTGTTTCAATTTAATCTAAATCTCGTCTTACTGGGACGAGAAACAAGCAAACAATTTTCTGTTCCACACAGTAAATTGCAGGCTGCTTTACCAGTGGATTGTAAATTCCATATGCATCAAGCTACTAAGCCTAACAGCTGCTTCTGCATGTAGACCAAAATAAAAATGTTTCCACATTATGCATTTGTAGGTAAACCTGGAAGGGGGGGGGGAATGGAGGAAATTACTCCAAGCAATGGAAATTACAAAATACACAGATGACTTTGATAAGCACCGAATAAGAGCCACTGGTTCACTCAAAATCCAGTCAACTATGTCAGGTACGAACTATTCACACTGTAGTGGGCAATTAGCCATGGTGAAAAATCCTCTTGATTTCACTCAAAATGTACATATAATCTGCATCCAAAACTAGTTATGAAGAACTACAGTGAAATTACCTGGAATGTCACACAATGGCTGTTACCAGCCATAGAAGAAGCTTCTGTTGTCAGGAAAATGAAAAACAAAAAAGCTAAAGGAAAACAACAACAACAACAACAACAAGCACAGTCAGGTAAATGGAGCTCTTTTCTTGGGAGGAAAGGCTAATATAAAGAGTTTGCAAATCTCTACATGAAGGAAGGACAATGGGGTGCATAGAGATAAGATTTCTGCCCCTCCAGATTACACAAGAACTGTGGTTCTCAAACTTTTTAGACTGGGACCCACTTGGCGCTCATGTCAGGACCCACCAGAAGTGATATCAATGTGGAAGTTATGTCATAGCCGGAAGTGACACCATCAAGCAACAAGTGCCAGAATTATGAAATAATCAAACACTTCTGGATTGTAAATTGGCATTCTTGGACTGCAGCAATTGCACAACCATGAAACACCCCTGACAGAAAGCAAGTGTAGGACAAAATATTATGGCGAAAGGGCTGAACTAAAAACAAAAATTTTTTAAAAACCCTCACTTGAAAATTCAAACCGTTAACTCTCACAAAAGTAATATAGCAAGAATAAAGTCTGCAGCTTCCAGGATGGAACACACAATGAAATGAATGGCGACCCACCTGAAATTGGCTCACAACCCACCTAGTGGATCCCTACCCACAGATGAGAAAGAACCAGCACTTTAGCTTGTTCCCCACCCCCCAACACAATCTCTCTCTAGAGATCATCCTGGATCCATGTTATTCATTACCAGGATAGATAAATATATAGATGTAAGTGTGCATATATAGATATAAGTCTCGCGAAGAGTCGGACATGACTTAGCGACTGAACAACAACAAAGTGCGCAAGCGAACAGCACAGTGACACAAGCAAACTTTTACAGAGTGGTGCTTTCCCTTGCAACATTAGGAATTTGCTCTTAACCGACACATCAATGCAATGTCATTGACAACCCAATACCAGACATTATTTTCTGGGATGCACCATTAGATTTCAATAGGATGTATTTCCAAGTAAATGTGCTTAGACATCAGCCTCTCTCTGCTGCACAGAGTGAGTGGCAAAAAGCAGTTAAGGCTTGCTACTCTCGACTTCCCCCAATTTAGCGCTAAATGAAAAGGCATGAAAAGAGGTATTCCAGGAACTGAGTTTGATGCGGCATTAGACACCAACAGGTACACCGAATGTGTCAGATGATGGCAGACAGAACTGCCTATGCAAACCTTCCACCAATCTGCTCTGCAGACCAGATACACAGAGGGAGCAGATCAGATTATTACATACATATTATTACAAATTACATACATTTTATGATCCATGGGATTGGCTGTTGTACATTTTATTTTTAATATTGTTTTTAATTATTGTCTTTTAATTATGATGTATTTTATTGGTGTTTTAATTTTGTAATGCCGCCTTGAGTGCCTTCGGGCAGAAAGGCGGGGTAGGGTAGAAATTTAATAAATAAAATAAATAAAATATTATTTTTATTAAATATTTTTATAAAATATTGGGCAGAAGATTTAGCCGAGAGGGTTAATGCCTCCGTTTGCCCGAAGATAACACCTGAAGATCTCAAGGTCGTGAGCTCGGGACTGCCGGAAGTCTCTGCGAGCAGCAGACCTTGGAAACTGCGGCTGATTACAAGCTGAGTTTCAGCTGCCTCGTGGGAGGAGGAGTGTGCTGAAATCAGCTGCATCTCTGGTGGCAGCAGGGAAGCCACATCAGCCAGCAGACGACAGACACGTGGCTAAAGAAAGAAGGCTAAATCCAGAAAGAAAGATCTGTAGGAGTGTTGTTCTTGGAAGATAGAACATTCTGTAAATTGTAAAAACCTTCGGGTTTGTGAGAAAGTCTGCCTATGTAAACCGCCTTGAGTTCAATCATTAGAGAAATCTAGTGATCTTAAGAAAGGCGGTATATAAATAAATGTATTATTATTATTATTATTATTATTATTATTATTATAAAATAATAAATTATGCCCCCATGCTGCTTAGTCATGGCCCCCCCATGCCCCATCCACGCAGACATGTCTTCAATGGCAGACAGTTACCTACTTCTTCCCTTTATGATACAGTGCATACCTATCAATCCATACAGAAAAAAAAGGTAAAGGTTTCCCCACGAATGGTCTAGTCATGACTGACTGTAGGGGGCGGTGCTCATCTCTGTTTCAAAGCCTGTAGAGCCAGCGTTTTGTCCGAGGACAAGCTTCCGTGGTCATGTGGTTGGCATGACTCTACGCCAAGGCGCACAGAACTTCCCACCAAAGTGTTAGGTGCATTTTTTAGTGCTTTAGTGCTAATAAAAATGCATTAGTATGCATTTTTAGGTGCTTTCGAACTACTAGGTTGGCAGGAGCTGGGACAAGCAACGGGCACTCACTTGATTGCATGGTCTTGAATTCCCAACGTTCCGGTCAGAAAGCCCAGCAGCAGCGGTTTAACCTGCAGCACCAACACATCCCTGGCAATCCATACAGAACCAGTAAACAATTCCAAGTTCTGAAATTGACGTTTACTGAATTAATCCCACCTTTTCCCTTCCGACACGGGATTCTCCCAATACAAAGCAACTTGCAACGTATTAAAAGACTGCAATAAAAATAAATTAACCCAAAGAACCAAAAATGTCTGCATGGGTCTCCGGGAGAACTGCAGATGTACGTGAAAACATGCTACAAACATCATGAAATGTGCTTTACTAGCTTGTACACTCCAAATAATCAGTCCCCCCTCCCCGTAGCACCAACAATGCCCATCAACTACACCATGCAGCCCCATGCAGTCAAAGCACTATAATCTCCCTGAAAAGAAGCGGGCAGGTGGGTGCCTGCGTGCATGTTATGTTTTATCAAACACACTCTTGTGCTTTCCCATGCACTCAGCACGGGAAGGAGGAGTGCCAAGTCTCTTGAGTTTATCTGCAAGGGAAATCCTGGCCCAGGACATAAGCAGTGGTGTTGAATTACAGATTGGAAGGAGGGACACGTCCTCCTGTGCTTTGAAACGCTCCATGAACACAGATGTTAGCAGCAACATTAATAATCCCCCTTTCCCCCCCCAAGGAGTTTAGATTAGCATATAGCATTATTTCCACCATCACCACCCTGCCACTTCTATCTTCACAGGCTGCAGGGCTGCGAGAGAAAGCCACTAACCCACAGGGTCACCCAGTGAGTTTCATTGCAGAGTGGAATTTCAAACCTTCTGGTCCTAGCCTGACACTCAAGCCACTACAAGGCAGAATAAGGCATTTCTACAGGACCCAAAAGTTCTGATCTGATATTCCAACACTTGTTTCTATTTACCCCAGATCCAGCATGGCCATTTCAAAACCTTCACCATTTATCCATGTGCCACCCTCCCCACCCAGGTCCACACGCATCCAGGCTCACATGCTTTCTTCTCCATGCCACATAAACTGCAGCACATACTAAAAGTCATGCCAAGATTTCCTCCTTCCACCCCCTTTAGCAGTCCTGAAATGATTTAAGACGCTAGACTTCGACACGATTACAAAAAGTTTCCAAGAACTAAAAACGTCCATGGAAAGTAAAGAGCTTTGTGCCACATTAGCCGAATGATTTGTTTTCCACGTCTCCCTTTTTGGTCTATTGAATAAGAAACTCGCATCTGACAACAAGTCAGAGGACGAGTGGGGAATTCCTTTGGAGAGCCAAAGAATGCTGCTTGACATTGAAGCGCTGAGAAGGTCGCCAAAAAACCCAAAAAAACAGCAAAGAAAGGGTTAAAAAACAAAACACTGGATGGACAGAAAGGGTTGTTTTTATTTAGAGGGTTTTTCTGCCTTATGTTTTAGCATGCAAGTCAATTTGGTTAGAAGATTAATTATGAATCAATTAACAATGGCGAATTTCCAAATCTTCAATATAGGGTCTTTTGCAGATACACAAGTGTGAGAACTTACAATGTAATAAACAAAAGTTGCCATTCGTTATCAAATCCTCATATGGCAGCCCCTTAGGCTCATGCAGGATGACCAGATGTTCTCTTTTTCCAAGACATGTCCTCCATTTCAACTATCCGTCCTCAGTGAATTTGAAAATGTCCTACATTTCAAGACATACCAGAAATAACACTGTCAAGAGAAACTGCCTGAATCACTTGCTTGTCCTGTATTCCTTCGTTCGTTGAGTTGCATTAAAAGAGGACAAGACACTCCAAAACCCATATATATGAGTGTTTTTAGCTTTTACTTTGTAACGTCCTACATTTTTCTTGAATGTCCTACATATTGAGGTGCTGTGACCTCCTTTTTTTTTTTGGCCAGAAAAGTTTTAAATATCATTATTTAAATATCATTATGGGTAAAGGGATACAGAAAACAAAGGGAAGGGGTTCACAAAGGTACACACACAAGGTTATCACTGTCATGTATCTGAATGTATCTTACCTGAATAAGCATATTTTCCATTATTAAAAGTTCGGAGGCTATTAACACATCTTAACACATCTATGTCTACTACTCTGTATATTCAATAATCTTTTTTTTAACATATTAAAATCTATCAACATTGCATATCCATCCACTCATAGAAAGGTTTCCAGTAATGTCTTATTTTGTTCAACTTCCCTTCTTTCAATCTTTCCATCAAAATATCCATTTCAGCTACTTCATATAATTTGGCTATCACCTGTTCCAAGTTTGGAATTTCCTCATTTTTCCAATTCTGTGCATAAAGTAGTCTTGCTGCTGTCACAACATATATAATAATATGTCTCTTATCTACATCTTGTATTTCAGTTAAAATGTTTAATAAAAAAATTTCTGGTTTAAGTAAAATTCTACAATTTAACATTTCTTGTAGCAATTCATGTATTTTTTGCCAGTATTTTTTAGCTTTTGGGCTGTGACCTCCTTAATGGTAATGACATCTGGTCACCCTCGACTCAAGACAGATTCCCAAAAAGTCAAGTCAAGTTCTAGTTATCTAGTCAACCTACTGCAGTTTGGTAGTTTAACTATCTCTAGTTAAAAGTGTGCCGTGGCAGTCAGAATATTGTACTGATTTTGGAATGAATGAAATTGGAAAGGAGCCAATACTATCTTGGGTAAGAAGAGAAATGCAGGGGAGCATTTCGTAGCAGGGGAA
Organism: Lerista edwardsae; assembly: GCA_029204185.1. Classification (NCBI taxonomy): domain Eukaryota; kingdom Metazoa; phylum Chordata; class Lepidosauria; order Squamata; family Scincidae; genus Lerista; species Lerista edwardsae. The sequence goes on from JAJKFI010000024.1 coordinate 6,340,110, forward strand.
AAAAACCACCATGGTCAAGAAGGGAATATGGGCCTAGCACTGGCATAGCTAATGAAAGTGTAGCCAGGTGCAGAGGGCAAAATGATGCCCCTGAAGTGACATCACATCTGGAAGTGACATATGATATGTCACTCCAACATATGGTATTGCCATAACTTTTGACAAAAAGACGATATTATAATCTTATTTGTTTCACTAAATTCTTCATTAAATTCTACATCGAATGACATGGTAATATTGAATGACATGGTAATATACGTGGGACGTGGTGGTGCAGCGGGTTAAACCGCTGCTGCTGGGCTTTCCAAACAGAAGGTTGGGAGTTCAAGACTGCGCGACAGAGTGAGCTCCCGTTGCTTGTCCCAGCTCCTGCCAACCTAACAGCTTGAAAGCACCTAAATGCAAGTAGATAAATAGGGACCACTTCGGTGGGAAGGGAACAGTGTTCCGTGCGCTACGGTGTATAGTCATGCCGGCCACATGACCACGGAAGCTTGTCCTCGGACAATACGCCGGCTCTTTAGGCTTTGAAATGGAGATGAGCACCACCGCCTACAGTCGGTCACAACTAGACCATTCGGTTGTGGGGAAACCTTTACCTTTATTATTCATACATACCAAGGTTTTCACAATTTTGGCCAATAGTGTCAAGCTCAGCTTGTTCCCCACCCCCAAAAAAGCTTGTTGCCCACTGCAATTATGCAAAGGCTCTTGGGGCACCACCAGTAAGTATACCGCAACTTGCACGGATGCCACCTGCCCAACCCCATTTCTCCGGTGCAGTTGCTTTTCAAAGAATTGGGCTACTGATCATTTCTTTTCCATTCCGACACTGATAGCTCACCTTAACAAGCTTTATTAGGCAGAGCAAGCACTCTGCAGGAACCATCATGCCAAGCTCACCAAACGGCAACCCAACAACCTACTGCTGATTTAATACAACTGGCAACAGTCTTGGCACTAAAGTGGCCACCGCAGTCTGCTCCAACAGAGGGTGCTAGCTGGGGGCTGCAAAATATTAATAAAGGAACCTATGCAAGACAAACCCGACACCACCAAATATTCAATTAACGCTTCCAGAATCACAGTGTATGGGAACACTGGGACAGTTAATCTCTGGCAATTAAAACCTGCTTCTATAAGGGATGGAAACAAGTCCCCTGCAAAAACAAAGGCAGGCAAACCTATACTGTATTGCCTCCACATAAACTTTAGCCTTAGGAAACTGCTTCCATTTTAGAACCCTATAAAAGTTGCATTCCTCAGAAACCAACGCAGGGCTGGTAGGCAAAGAGGAATCAGGACTATTCATCTCCTTCACCTTCGAAAGGTTTAGAAGCTTGAAGATCTAAGGCTGCAAGATCTAACATCTGCCTTCCACTATTTGCTCACCCAGCCCCTTCCTGTCCCATTACTGGCTCCTCTTGTATAATCAAGGACCACAAAACTGAAGTCTTGGGCAGTCGGCTCCATAAATTTGCTTTAGTAGCTCTAGGACAATCGCATCATTTGTACACACCGCAGCAATGAAAAACAGCAGCCTATTTTTTTGGCATTATATGCAAGAGCCATTCAGGTGCCTTCCTTGTCATCACTGCATGATACTCCAATAACTGTAAACTCAGTGCCAGGGAAATATAGGAATTCTTGATGGGCCCACTCTAAGCACTGCAGGACTGGATTCTTTCCATTTTCAAACACCAGCATCCCACCCTTCAGCTTTATAAAGGCCTTGACGGGTTTCACCTGGCTAGGGATGGCAGATGAAAGGTAGACTCTTATGCTTTGAGTAAGTATGTGTGTGGGGGGGGGGAGAGAACTGTGCAAAATGAAGACATTTGGAAGATACAGCTTGTCCTACCATTACTCCACTGAGACAGAAAATGCACTGTCTTCAGGGGTAGCCCCACATAGAGTACATTACAGTAGTCTAACTGAGATGTCACTAGTGGTAGGTTTAATGACTGCATAGTTGCCTTCCAGATGAGGAGGACCTCTGTCTTGTCTGGACTGAGTTCATTAGCCCTCATTCAGGCCCCAACTGCTTCCAAACAGTGCCCCAGAACAGCCCCCTTGGAAGGAAGTGGAAAAGAGAGACAGGGCTGGGTGTCATCCACATATTGGTGACACCGAACTCCAAATCCCTGGGAAGATCTCCCCAGGGATTTCATGTAGATGTTAAACATCATGGGGAACAAGACAGATCAAGACTTCCTGGTTTGATTCTCATCTCGGCCATGAATTCTCTTGGCAGATTTAGGCAAACCAGTATTTCTCTGTTTTCGCTTCTCAGTTGCAATACCGGGTATTGCTCCTCAACTTACCTTACCGGTGTTGTCATAAGGTAATACAGGCAAAGCACTGTGGAGGGCTTGAAACTGCAACACGGCTGCCAATTATTATGCTGTGCATCCAACACACACTGTAGCGGGATGTGAAGTGTAAACAAAACGTGTCCCAAAATTATCTACCCACAAAAAGCATCACAACTGAGCCTGGACAATAAAGCTAAATTGTCACATTGCTCACCTGAACCCCAAAAGATTGCATCCTTATGGCCTAAGCAAAACGTTACTTTTCATGAAAAAGACCATCAGTTCATTTCCCTAGCAGATGCCACCCACCCACCCTTACTCCAAATGCACAGTACAGACAAGTGGCTGGTGGTGGGCTCACTCAGCTATGAACACTCCACTAACAGCATCAAGGAGATCAATCATGCACTAAATTGCTACCGAAAATATACTCTCTTTTCTGCTTTTATTTCTCCACATGGCTGACCTGCAAATATTCTTTACATGCTGCATTCTGGCAGGTCTAACTCAAACCTGTCTCCTGATTGGCCGTGGCAGACAGGCAGGCAGGCATCCGCCCCCTCCCCAAAGCATAAACCCCCCAAAATCCAGGTTCTCTCCGATAGTCAGAACTGATCACTGGAGATATACTGTACTTGATCTTGTTTTTCTTAATCTTGAATCCACTTCAGTATGGGAGACAGGCAGGATGAAAATCCTGCAAATAAATAAATTAAATAACCTAGGAATAGTACGGCTTGACCAGTAACTGGCCAAGAGACCCAAGCCACAATTCAGGCACCCGGGCACTTCTGTGACCCAGGCTTTGCTTTGGCCAGTCTCCTTAAGTAACAGGATAGCATGTCAGCCTTAGTTACATCAGATCCCTGCAAGTCAAAAGAGAAGAAACTGTGTCTGCTAATGATATTCTGTACACAGCAGCTTCTGCTACAGTACAGGTTAACAGGGCGACGCTACCGGCAGAATTTAGACTAGAGAAAAAGATCAGAGGGCACAACTTAAGTGTTCTGTGCTGAAAAGTGGGGGGGGGAGCACAAAACAGAATCAAGCTTGGTCAAAGCAATCCAAATTCTTTGTCTGCGCAGATTGAATTCTGCAGCCTCAATTAGACATCTTAAAAGGAACACTGCAGATATTTGCGTAATTTATTCTGCTTCTACTAGTGGGGGGGGGCAGCCCAAGACCACCTGATGCATGAGGCGGCATGCCCAACACTACCCCTCCTACCCAATGATGCACCAGCCTCTGCTCCTCCAAAAGCCCAATCCTATGCATACAACTCAGAAGTACATTAATCAATTGGGCTTATTCCCAGGTAAGTGTAGATAGGGTTGCAGCTAGGGTCCTAGCTCAATCTAATCCTCCTCTCTGTTTCCCCTTTTCCAAGGAGAAAAGGAGTCGGGAGCAGTGGAGGCCACTAGGAAGACAGACATGAATGCCCCCCCCCCCAAGCTGCTACCAAAAGTGACTGCTTCAGTTGACCTCATTGATGGGCTGGGGGGGGGGGGCAAAGAACTATGCAAAAATACACACTCATATTAAATAACAGAAGCTATCCAAAGACACCTCCCCAAGCTTTCAAAATTTCATCCAGCAGAATCCACCATTGCTTGATAAGTGCTTTTTAATAGAGGTTTACATATATATTATATATGCACATATGTACAAGCGTGCTCATGTGCACACACACGCATGTACAGAAGTGTAAAAGTTGATTTGTTTTATTGGACTAATTACTTGATGCATGAACACACAAACGTTCAGGTTACAACAGGGATCTGGAAGAACTTTTCCTAAGAATGCTCAAGGGAGCACATCGCACATACTTTGGAGGGAACCAAGACGTCAGAAAGATAAGTTCTGTGCATCGGCAACAATCAGTCAAATCACAGAATGCCAATAAACCCAATTAAAGGACAGTTTCACAATGGCAACAAAAAAACTGAACACCTTGCTTTAATTTTGATGACCACAACTCTTTTAGTTGGGGAATGATTTCTATTAGAAAAACCATCCAATCCTGGGGCGCTAGAAACAGAAAGAATATCTTAATAACCAGACTTAACACCATATAATCTGAATTTACAGGGTAGCCACAACACTTCCCAGTAGCAATGTATGGCTGTGAGAGCTGGACCTGAGAGCTGATAAGAAAGGCAGAGCGCCGAAGAATAGATGCTTTTGAATTATTATATGGTGTTGCAGAAGACTCTTGCGAGTCCCCTGGACTGCAAGGAGATCCAATCGGTCAGTCTTCCAGGAAGTCAAGCCTGATTGCTCCCTGGAAGGACAAATCCTGAAGCTGAAGCTCAAGTACTTTGGCCACCTCATGAGAAGACAGGACTCTTTAGAAAAAACCCTCATGCTGGGAAAGATGGAAGGCAAAAGGAGAAGGGGGCGGCAGAGGATGAGATGGTTAGATAGTTTCACCGAAGCGATGAACATGAAATTGGGCGAACTCAGGAAGCTAGTGGAGGACAGGGAGGCCTGGCGTGCTGTGGTCCATGGGGTAGCGAAGAGTCGGACACGACTTAGCGACTGAACAACAACACAACACTTCTGCTATGCTTTTAATTATTTTTGGGTAAAAGTTGAGAACATGCCATTAAAGAATTGTAAACCTCAATCACTTCGTTAGATGCAATTTTTCACTTATTTATACATGCAAACCACATACAAATGTACGTGCATGCACTAGCATAATCCTTTCAAAATTATACTGCCAGGAAATTCCCTTGAGCACAATGCTGAAGAATTAGGAGAATTAGAATCTCCTCATAAAGAGGATTGAAAAAACATTCCCTCTTTCTCTCTCTTGCACTGAAACCTTTTAACTTGGGGACAGGCAGAAACACCATCAAATTGATTTGTTCGACAGCATAAGGATGATGACGGCCTTTGGAGATTGAAGCATGTGCAAATATGATAATCCTTGTCAAACATCTCATCATCTGTGACCTGTTTGGGTCTAAACATGCTCCCCACAGATGGGGAGACGTGCAACCACTTAAACCAGTAGTTCTCAAATTTTTAGCACTGGGACCCACTTCTTAGAGTAACAACCTGTCCGGGACCCACCAGAAGTGATGACAGGGCTGGAAGTGCCATCGTTGTGGTGCAAGAGCCTGCTGCTTTCCTGAGAATGCAGGAATCAGTTGGGGTATTTCTCAGCCATTTTCCAATAGCAAAGTGAATCAGAAAGAAAAAAAAGCCTATTACAACCATGACACAAGCAAAATAACCACACAGCCCTCCCCCTTTTTCAGCATCCCATCCACCCATATTTTCAATATGGCTACTCTATGTCCTGCTGGTACACAGCTATCTAACTTTGAGAGCTCTCTATTACTATTATTACTATTATACAATTGTGGATTACCATACACACACAGGTCTGTATGCCTGTACATACATGTGAGCACCCACAACATACGTTCACATCAAACATAAAAAAAAATAAGTATATGCACTTCAAAACAGTTTTTAAAACAATGAAATTTAGGCACAGGGAAGAACAATATACTGTACATTCAAGCAGTAGAATTAAAATGCCTTCTGGAATAGGAACGCCCTCAGTTTCCACCAATGTCTCCAATGCTGAGGAACTGGCACAAAAAAGGCCTGACCCTGCTACTTGCCAACAAAACTCTGTTAACAGTGCAATTCTAACTCTGGGCTGAGCAAGCGCAGCCATAAGATCCTAAGAAGAGCCCCACTGGATCAGGCCAAAAGGCTCATCTAGTCCAGCTTCCTGTATCTCACAGAGGCCCACCAGATACTAACCCTGTGCCAGCTCCAAGTGTGGCAAACATGTTGTAAAGCGCCTTGGACAAGTGCCAGCTGGCACAGGAGGCCCCACTGCAACAGCGCATTTTAGGACTGGACTGCCCATGGGCCAGAGAGCAGAGCCATGATCAGATGGGAAAAAGCAAAAGAATTGTTATTCCTAATCTCTTCCCTCTGCTACCTTCTAGTCACCCAGTTCTAGTCAACCAATTTTAACCAATTCTTCTATATCAACCATTTGAAAGTTGAACCAGGTTACATTACGCTACATATGTATGGACCAACACCCATAATTTATCCCAACAGCATGTACTTCCACAGAGCAAAAATTGGGTTCTTGCATCACTAAATAGACTTGTCCATCTATAACCCCAAAGCAGGCAGTCCCTGGCCCTTAGAGTACAATGATGGAGGCAAGAGCCAAATGTTATGGAGCAATACCACGCGAAGACAATGACTGACAAGCGAGCAATAGTCTACTGTTTAGCGTCATGAGTATTCTGAACTGGGGACACTCAAATACACCATTACCCCATTATCAAACTGAACAACATCAACAGCAGCTTTTATTTTTTTAGGAGTCACACAAAAGGAAATTATACCTTCCCGGTGCTCTCCCAGTAGAACAGGAAGGCTATTTTTAAACTGTAGCTTTATAGTACGGAGGCTTTCTAAGGCTTCAAATTCTGTCTTTTCATCAGAATTAGAAATCTGGCAGAGCCCTGTGGAGCTGGGTTGAAAAGAGAGTAAGTAGTAATCATTTCAACTGCCACTGCAAGGTAAAAGGGAGAGAAGACGATCTTTAAAGCGGCTCCCTAGGAGCAGCATTTGCAGAGAGAAAATTTCGTTTTAAAATCCTATTTTGTGCAACAGGAGAAGGGAAGGGGTTGCTACGTCTAGTTTCCAACAGCCCTGCTTTATTGGTAGGTCGGTCTCGGTCTCACACACACACACACACACACACACACACACAAATCTAATCAGCACAGGAAGGGCGCTGAAATAACCAAGCCAAACCATTTCTTAGCAACTTTTGTTACATATATTACCAGCAGAGGTCCTGGTCTGCACACCCACTCTTTTCACTAGCATAGAATATTATGGGGGGGGGGGAACAGATTAAAATTTCTGCCAATAAGCAGTGAGATTTGCCCACAACCACCAATATAAGAACATAAGAGCCTTGCTGGATCAGACCAAAGGCCCATCTAGTCCAACTTCCTGTATCTCACCGTGGCCCACCAGATGCCTCAGGGAGCACACGAGACAACAAGATGCCTGCATTCTGTGGCCACTCCCTTGCACCTGGCATTCTGAAGTAGCCTACTCCTAATGTAAGGAGGTTGCACAACGCATCATGGCCTATAGCCCATGAAGGACTTTTCCTTCAGAAATCTGTCCAATCCCCTTTTAAAGACACCTAGGCCAAATGCCATCTAATCACCACCTTCCGCGGCAAGGAGTTGCACAGATTTTTTTATCCCGCTGGGTAAAAAAATATTTACTTTTATCCATTCTCATTCTCCCAACACTCAATTTTAGTGGATGTCCCTGGTTGTAGTGTTGTGAAAGAGGGAAAAGAACATCCCTCTATCCACTTTATCCATCCTATATATAATGTTGTATGTCTCAATGTATGTCCCTCCTCAGGCGCCTTTTTTCTAGACTGAAGAGCCCCAAACACTGAAGTCTTTCTTGATCAGGGAGGTGTGTTTATTTCCCCCAATACCCTCACTATGTTTCACCCCACACTGTCACAGCAAATGCTCACACTTCCAGATGACAATTACACTGTGTATGCTTTTGCAACTAATGCTCATGACACAAGGCACTACCTGAATATGAAAAAATTACTAATTTTTTTTTTTAAAAAAATTGATTTGCTGCAATTTCATATATTAAAAAGGCATTCCGTTGGCTATTAATATGCCAGTGCATCATACAGAGGAACAACAGAAAGTTAAGCAGTCTTATTGGCTGAACACAAATTTAAGCAAATGGATTCATTTTCAGGCAAACTGTTAGGTTGGAAAAAATAAGCAATTGGAAGGAAAAATTCTGTGTGACATGTTAAAATTGTGTAGGGAGGATCCAGGGTTTCCAAAGAATTTTCCTTTTATGAAAGAAAGAAAGAAAGAAAGAAAGAAAGAAAGAAAGAAAGAAAGAA
>JAJKFI010000024.1:6348387-6371520 GCA_029204185.1 Lerista edwardsae
AGAAAGAAAGAAAGAAAGAAAGAAAGAAAGAAAGAAAGAAAGAAAGACATTTCTTCATCAAGACATCTTCCATGTAATTTTTTTTAAAGAGAAATAGCCAACTGTTTACAGTTGCACTTAAAAGATACAAAAGGCTAGGAAAGTGGTAAGAGAGAAATGCATTCGACCATTTCCTTTCCTTTCCTCCTACTCAAGGTGTTAATGGTTTATAGCACATTTGTGCTCCGTAAGTCAAAAGAAGCTTTAAACAAATTGAACTCTGCATGCAACACAAAAGAAAAACTCCATTATATGGGTCAAGCGGCCCCTCCTTTGATCTTTCAACATCTGGATGGCTATTACATCAGGAAAACCTGAGCTTCTCCAATCAGGGAATGCACTCTGCCAAGGAACAAAACCTTCATCTTGCAAAAGCAAGGAGAAATAAGGAACAGAGAGGTGATGCTGAACATATGTTTATGCAAAAGAGAAGTCAGTGGAATGGTAATGAATACTCTTGCAACAGCACAATATCCCTCAAATTGTAGCCACGCAGCACTAAAAAAGAACCGATTCTTCTTCTGCCTTTCAAAGGAGCCAAAGGAAAAATGTTTTGTAACTAGACAGACACTTAGGAAAGAATAGGGAGCATTATGTACAGTCGCTTTAAGAGTCAGGACCAAAAAGGCTGAAAGAGGTAATGCAAGAGAAGTATTTGCATCTGATTGAAGGCATGATCTTCTCAGGGGCTAGTTAGTCCCAGGATGAGAGGCCAAGAACTAAAGATAAGAAGTAAGAAGAGTCCCACTGGATCAGGTCAAGGGCCCATCTACTCCAGCTTCCTGTATCTCACAGTGGCCCACCAGATGCCTCAAGGAGCACACAACATGAGACAACGAGATGCCTGCATCCTGTTCCCACTCCCTTGCGCCTGGCATTCTGAAGTGGCCTACTTCTAACGTAAGGAGGTTGCACATACTCATCATGGACTTTTCCTTCAGAAACCTGTCCAATCCCTTTTTAAAGGGCATCTAGGCCAGATGCCATCACCAGCTCTTGTGGCAAAGAGTTCCACAGATGAATTACCTGCTTGGGTAAAAAGTATTTCCTTTTATCTGTTCTAACTCCCCCAAATCAGGACATGTATGCCGCCAATGGGAAAAAAAACACCCTTTATCTTGCAAAAGCATGGAGAAATGAAGAACAGAGGTGATGCTGAACATACGTTTATGCCAAAGAGAGGTCAGTAGATAAATGCAGCTTATATGAAATTCCAACAATCTCTTTCTGTTACTTCCCCCCCCCCGTAATGAACTGTAAACAATACAATGCTGAGATATTAAAAGTGGTCCACTGTGGGAGCGGAACACAGAGCAAGCAGCTTGTAGCCATATGGCAGCTGATGAGCTAAATGGCACTGCAGAAGCTGGAGGAAAAGAACGCACACCTGGGCACCTTCTTCAATCCTCTCCTCTGCAGGATGTTCGTCTGTCACTGGCAGCGATGCGATTCGATTCGATGTGGGAGAACTGTGGCACTGCCAAATGAGGCAACGTGGCAACAGAAGGAAGTGTAAGAAATTACACTTGCAGAGGGGAAATGGCAATCATGCGAATAGAGGGGTATTTCCGTCTCAGAGAGCCAGAGAGTATTTGCATGCAAAGGACTAAGACCGAATGCCTCTGAGAAAAGGACCCATGAAATCAAACATGAACTCAAGAAACAAGAATGATCAGAGCAATGGGAAAGCTCCATGGTTTTAGCACAGGCATTCTGAATTCATTGCGGCGGAAGACAGATGGCAAGAGAAAATGCCAGTAAGTAGTCTAGACAAGGGGATTCTCTCCCCCCCGTGCAGCAGATACTCATTCCAACGCCCATGCAAACAAACTGAAAGGAGCAGGAGATACACACTGACAGCTTCTTCTCCCTTTCCCGTGTAAATCTGCAGCATCTAAATACAGAATCACGTTTCTTACTGGGTTATACAGCCAGACCTCTCCTTCAAATGTGACTGGGCATCCTCTAAATGTTCAGGCATGAATCTTCAACCTGTGGGCTATCAAAAGCCATCCAGGTTTCAATTCTGGTTATCAAAAGCCAGAAACTATCCATGGGGGAGAGGATATGGGAAAGGACATCCCAACCACCTGTTCACAGTAGCCACAATTGTGAGTCTCTCACATGTCACTCACACTGCCATGCAAAGATTGCCGAAGTTAGCTGTCACAAGCAGTTGACGACAGGAACTATATGAGTTGGGTCTTCTGTGGGTCCTTCCCATCTGAAGGGGTCTCCAACTATGGCCTAGGGGCCCACATCTGGCCAGCCCTAAGATTGTATAAGGCCTGCAGCAATTTAAAATATTTGACATTTTTACTTACAATATATCATTTCTCAATTGAAGTATAGCATTGTGTCTTTGTAAATTTCACATTTCTCTGTTGAATCATATCATGCTGATTACAAGAAAGATCCAAGTAAAACTTATTCATTCATTGGAGTTTCATTCCTAAAACTGATTTTTTTTGGCCCGCAAATATACAATGTGGCCCCCATACTAAGAAGTCTGGAGACCCCCGACATAGACCAACACACATTTTGCTATCTTAAAAGCCAGAACTATTCCTGGGCGTATTTGGGGCACTGATTCTAAAAATGACATCTGTTTTGCCCCGTCATGTCAAGTTTTGGAGAGACAGCATACTCTCGTTAATGAGTGGTTCAAGCAGCTTCCTTATTAGGAAGCCTATGATGGCTTCCTCAGGAAGAAACTGCTTGAACCACTCACTAACGAGGCTATGCCGTCTCTCCAAAACTAGATGCGATAGGGCAAAACAGGTGTCATTTTTGGAATCAGCATTCCAAATTCACATAAAACTTCAATGAGTTTTGAAAACAGATTCTGACCCACAATTCCACAAGCGGAACTGAAGGATGTGCCATTAGGGTCACATCCAGTGAGTGAAGCCACTTCGCTTGCATTTAAAGACGGGCAGGCAGCCGTGTGGGGGGGGGGTCCATGTGAGTTCCTGGACCCCCTGCCAGGCATACTAGTTCAACAGGCCTGTATAATCCTCCTCCTTCCTAGTTAGGCAGAGACTGGGTGGGAAGGAGATAGGCAGGTGGCCCTAGGCATGATTTCCTAACACACTTTCCACAATGGCACAGAAAGCTGTCATAGGAAAACAAGCATCTTTCAGAGCATCATCAGTAAACATGAACCACAATGGAAGCTCTTAATGGTGCAACGCAAACTTCCTTCAATTCCTAGTCTAGCTGAAGAGTTAGTACTCAGCATTTTTGGTTAGGCGTAACAAGGGCATCGTTCATGCCAATACTCATTTACTGGGCATTTATTGAGTATATTGGTTTTCAGGTAAAACCTTAAACAATAAGCACTGATTAAAAAAAAAAACTAGACAGCAAAGATGAGCAACAGAAACAAAAACAAACATAAGAACTAGATCTTTTCACATTGCGAAGCTTACTTTAGGTTATGCCATCAGGTTATCCCAGTGGACCCCAAACCCTTTTTCGACTGGCAGATATCTTGACCTACTGGGCCATTGGCCATGGCTTCCCATTAGAGCTACAATCTAGCTACAAATTGCATAACATGGGGTTTTTTTTGCAAGGGAGACATCGCTCACAGTTTGGGAACCACCAAGTTGCCCAATACTCCTCTCCAAGTAACAGAAAGATGCTGTTTTCCTCTCTGCTCCTCCTCCACATTCTTGCCTTTCAGAGGTTATGATGCCAAATAGTAATTTCACTCACTCACACTTACTTTCATTTCTGGACGTTTTCCATCAAGAGACTGATTAGCACACATGTATATTTCAAGGGGACGTGGTGGCGCAGCGAGTTAATCTGCTGTTGCTGGGCTTTCAACCGCAAGGTTGGGAGTTCGAGACTGCGTGACTGAGTGAGCTCCCGTTGCTTGTCCCAGCTCCTGCCAACCTAGCAGTTCGAAAGCACCTAAAAAATGCAAGTAGATAAATAGGGACCACTTCGGTGGGAAGGTAACGGCGTTCCGTGCGCTACGGCGTAGAGTCATGCTGGCCACATGATCGGACTAAAACGCCGGCTCTACAGGCTTTGAAACGGAGATGAGCACCGCCCCCTACAGTCGGTCACGACTAGACCATTCGGTCGTGGGGAAACCTTTACCTTTTATATTTCACTAAGAAAAACAGCCCCGGTATTCTCAGAACATGCATCTTTGAACCCTTAGCAGCTCATTAGCGCTGGCTATTGATCCACAAGCAGAAAGCCAAAGGAGCTGTGTGGAAGGAAGTGACTGTTTGCTACCCTGGCCCAGAGCAACAGAATTTCTACTACAAAGTGTGTCGTGTCCATGCCAATCGCCCCTGCAGGCTGCCTCCCTCTTTCTTTCTCCCCGAAGACACAGTAGCGCCTTGCACCCCAGCGGCAGGCTGCTGGGAGTCGATTCCTGAACTATTGTCCTGCAGGGCTCCTTTGGAGAGGCTGGTGTTTGGTTGGGGGGGGGGGCTCACAGGCACCGGCAAGATGAGAAGCCAGACTTGGAGACAAACAAAAGCCAGGAAATTCACAGTTAGTGCTGAAAATTAGGGCTGACATGCCAGCATTCTCTCCCAGCATTAAGCCTTCTGGCAGGAGTGGCAGCACCCAGGCAGGGGTGTCAGCAAAGATTTGCAAGCTTCACCATGAAGTTCTTTAATGTCAGCCGGATACACGTCGTGATAAAAGTGGGAAAGCAGTGCATTGACACCCACCGCATATGTGCAGGTATACATTTATACATGTATACCTACCCCCCCACACAAACACACACAGAGAGAGAGAGAGAGAGAGAGAGAGAGAGAGATTGTATGCAGGCTTCAACGAGGTGTCATTCACACTCCCCAGTGACCACTGCCATAAATCTGTGCTGGCAAACTTGCAAGACCCCGACTGCCCTGCTAAAGGGGATGCAGAGGCAGATTAAGCAAATGGCTGAATAGCCCCAACAAACAGAGCAGAGTAGCCGTGGCAATCACAATTTCACAGAGTGGTGTCAAATACCAAGTATCCTCTCTGGGGCTCTTCTCCAATTGAAAAATCACAGGGGACAGTTAAAGGAGACACAAAAGAGAGACTCTCCTGCATTTCAAATGACAGCACAAAAGTGAGCAAGACTATGGTCATCCCATGAGATACAGAACAGGAGGAATGAGCGGGTTGGGTTTTTTTTTAAGCTTTCCAATTTTTCATCAGACAGGCAAAGTCTGTCCTAATTCCTCAGACTGAGGTAATTAATTTTGATGGTTTTACCCCTGCTAACCGGGCAGGAGGCACTTTTTCAAGTGGTGTTCCTCTTATATTAAGAACATAAGAAGAGCCCTGCTGGATCAGGCCAAGGCACATCCAGTCCAGCTTCCTGCATCCCACAGCGGCCCCACCAGGTGCCCCAGGGAGGCATGAGACAACAAGATGCTTGCATCCTCTTGCCACTCCCCTGCACCCAGTACTCTAAAGTAGTAAGGAGGTTACAACCCACCATTGCCTATAGCCCAAGATGGACTTTTCTTCCAAAAATCCGTCCAATCCCCTCTTAAAGGCATCTAGACCAGATGCCATCACCACCTCCTGTGGCAAAGAGTTCCACAAATTAACTAACCACTGGGTGAAAAGGTACTTCCTTTTATCTGCTTTAACTCTCCCAACCCTCAGTTTTAGCGGATGCCCCCTGGTTCTGGTGTTTTGAGAGAGGGAAAAGAACATTGAGCAGGGGGAGAGTAATTGTCCCTCTTCACTCCAGCTCAGTGTCTTTTCTAGTGGCTGTTGCTGGTGGTGTTCTGCATTTTTTTTTTTAGATTGTGAGCCCTTTGGGGAAAGGGAGCCCTTTAACTTTTTTTTGTTTGTTTGGGCCGCTTTGTGAACTTCTTGTCGAAAAGCAGTATATAAATACTGTTTGATTGATTGATTGATTTAATATAACTTATTGCAACGTTTATTTTATTTCTTTGAAGAATTTATACCCCGTGTTTCCCAAACTGAAGCAAACACCCAAGGTGGCTTAAAGTGAACATAAGAGTACAATGTAATAATCAGTTTTTAAAAAAACACACACAAACCAAAAGCATTAAAACATTTAACATGAACACAAAGAATCATTCACAAACATGGCCGAAACATCCCATCAGGCCGTGGGAGGGAGGGAAACAATTGTCCAGGGGAGCATTCAAACTATAGCACTATTCCAGAGGACAGACATACAACCACCATCCAAAGGCCAGACAAAATAGATATGTTTTGAACCCTCTCCGAAAAGCCATGAGAGAGTGTGTAGTTCTTAATTCTTCTGGAAGAGAATTCCATATTTGTGGTGCCATTACAGGGAAAGCTCGCCCCCGAGAGACCATCCCTTTAATTTATGATAGAGGGGGCACTTGAAGGAGAACCCTTCAGATTATCTAAGAGGCTGGAATGTATGGGAGAAGGTGGTCCTTTAGGTAGGTTGGGCCTAAGCCGTGGAAGGCCTTAAAGGTCAATACAACCTTCTCAAATTGGGATCAGAAATAAATGGGTAGCCAGTGTAGCTGCTGAAGGAGTGGTCCTACTGAGTCTAGTTTCTGTAACGGCTGCATTTTGCACTAATTGAGGCTTCTGAACTGTCCTTGACAGTAGCCCCAAATACAGCGAGTTCCAGTAATCCAGTAATCCAGTAAGTCACTAATGCATGAACCACCATTTTGTTACCTATGTTCTCTTTTCTGCCCATATCTTTGGCTCATAGATGGCCAGTGAACCACTGAGTTGGTGAATTGCCATTTTCACCCCACTGTCTTTGTAGAATGTTGTATTTTTATGCTGTTTGCTGTGCATTTTTCTGGGTAACAGTTATGTATTTTTATGAAAATGGTAAATCATCATGAATGCCATTTGGCACACAAATCTTTCAAATCCATAAATAAAGCAAAAGGAGTTCAAAGACAAAGACAGAAATAGACAATGTTGCAAGTGTAGGCTGATGACTAGGCTGCCCAAGAACAAAGAGATGGGCAGGCAATATTTTAAGGAGAACTTTGCTGAGGAAGGAAATTCCCCCACCTGTTTCATCACAAACTTTCAAGAAATGGGAGTGGCGGTTCGTAAGTGGACGCCAGTTTTCGTTAAGAGGAAAAAGAAGATCTACCTAATATAAAATAATCTAGGACAGTAGCTTTCAAACTTTTTAGCACCACGACCCATGTTTTAGAATCGCAATCTGTCCAGGACGCACCAGAAGTGATGTCATATCAGGAAGTGCCATCATTGAGACACCAGAGCCTGTTGCCTTCCTGAGAAAGCAGCAATAAACTGCATTATTTCTCAGGGAGCAGTCCTAAACTGGGTTAGGCCGGCATAAGCTAAGCCAGCAAAGTTTGGCCAGCACAAGGGACACTGTAAAGTATGTTTGGACCATTCTCATAAGAACATAAGAAGAGCCCCACTGGATCAGACCAAAGTCCAGTTTCCTATATCTCACAGTGGCCCACCAGGTGCGTAAGGGAGTTCAGTAGACAACAAGATGCATCCTGTTGCCACTCCCTTGCACCTGGCATTCTGAAGTAGCCTACTATTAACATAAGGAGGTTGCCCAACCCATCATGGCCTATAGCCCACGATGGACTTTTCCTCCAGAAATCTGTCCAGTCCCCTTTTAAAGGCATCTAGGTCAGATGCCATCACTACCTCCTGTGGCAAGGAGTTCCATAGCTTAATTACCCGCTGGGTAAAAAAGTATTTCCTTTTAT
This sequence comes from Lerista edwardsae, assembly GCA_029204185.1. Lineage (NCBI taxonomy): Eukaryota > Metazoa > Chordata > Lepidosauria > Squamata > Scincidae > Lerista > Lerista edwardsae. The sequence continues at coordinate 6,356,130 of JAJKFI010000024.1, forward strand.
CTGTTTTAACTCTCCCAACACTCAACTTCAGTGGATGCCCCCTGGTTCTGGTATTGTGAGAGAGGGAAAAGACCATCCCTCTATTGATTCTATCCCTCCCATGCATAATTTTATACGTCTCAATCATGTCCCCCCTCAGACGCTTTTTTTCCAGACTGAACAGCCCCAAACGCTGCAGTCTTTCTTCATAAGGGAGGTGCCCCAGCCCCATAATCATTTTTGTCGCTCTCTTCTGTCGCTCTCCGAGTCAGAGGGGCCAGCACACAGACGTGAGCCATCCTCCCCGACTCTGAGAATAGTCCAAACACGCTTTATGGTGGCTCTTGTGCTGGCCAAACTTTGCTGACTTAGTTTATGCCAGCCTAACTCCAGTTTAGGATTGCACTCTCAGCCATTTTTCAACAGCAAAGTGAATCAGAAAGAAAAAAGCCGATTTACAGCAACCACCCAGCCTTCCCCTTTCCAGCATCCCAACTTCCCATATTTTCAATACAGCTGTTCTAGGTGCTTTACAACCCATCTGATATTGGCTTGCAACCCACTGGTCCATCCCAACCCACAGTTTGAGAACCACTGGTCTAGGCGGCTCGTTATATGAAGTTCAGATATTGTGCAGGTTAGTTTCAGGGAGCTGAGAGTGATTGTTGCTTCCATCTGTATGGATGCAGCAGCAGCAAGTCTGTCTACAACTTTCACTAAAGCTAGAACATTGTCAAATTTAATATATTTTACTAAGCGGTCTGTTGTGGAGACCAGGGGCCGAAAGGCAAAATAATGACAAAATCAGCGCTCTCTCACACTGGTGAGGCCCACTAATACATACTCAAGTCTGTTGCCTTTAAAGCTCAGTCCAAGAATGTTTGCAAATTAGGAAAAAAAAAAGAAGGTAATTGTCAAGACAGCTTTGTTCCAGAGGAACTGAACTAGCTAATCACTGCTTAGGAATTTCAGAAAACTAAGAACTAATGTAATTAGCATTTTCTGCTTGCTAAGGTAAGCATACAGGTGCCCTTATCTTAGGTGCAGTTGACTTACACAAATTCAACTTCACACAGTCAACAAACAAAAAGCAATTTAAACAGTGGAGGCAATTCCACCAACCTTTCCACTTACTAAATATGGAGAATGAAGATGCTGATTCCTCAATTTGTTTCAGTTCCTGCCTGTCTCTCTATTTTTAAAGACACCGTGTATTTTTTCAGGATGCAAGGGATTTCCAAGGCCATTTTGAATATAGACAATTTTAGCTTTACACGTCAACTCTGGACAGTAACCCACGCGTAAGATGACTAGTGATTGTATATCGGGGGGAGGGGGGAACAGGTTAGTTATTTTGGCTAATGAATTCCTAGTTTCACATTTCAAAACTTCCAATTCAGATCATCACAAAATTATAACAGCACTTAGTTCAAAAAAATAGATGAGTACATTTGTATTTGTTTATTCATAGCAAAGGCAACACCTCTTAGCCCAGCCATTATGGTGTGCCATAAGAATTTAGGGGAGGGTCATTTATTTATTAATACGAGGATATTAATAGGGGGAGACCTGCAGCGTGCTATACTGTGCCTTAGCACTTTTTTTAAAAAAAGAGAGTGTGCCTTGACAATTTCACCAAGTTGTCAGCATGCTGTGAGATGAAAAAGGTTAAAAATCACTGCCTTAGCCAGTGGAAGGGGCTTCTACAGGAAGAGGTAACCTCTAAGGTAGGCTGTGAAGTTTCAAAAGCTGAGTGCCACCACCACCTTGAACCTAAGGATCATCCCACTTTTAAATAGCTTGTGATTTCTAAGCAGCCATGAACCATACGAGTGTTCAGTTTTGAGGCTCTCATAAGAACATAAGAGCCCTACTGGATCAGACCAAAGGCCCATCTAGTCCAGCTTCCTGTATCTCACAGTGGCCCACCAGATGCCTCAGGGAGCACACATGACAATAGGCTGCCTGCATTCTGTTGCCACTCCCTTGCACCTGGCATTCTGAGGTAAACACACTGGTGGCTAGTCAAGATTCCCCACACCATTTCTCTTTGACAGCCACCAGAACCAGATGCTCCTCTTCAGACATGTATTCCTAGGAAAAGTCGCACTGGATCAGGCCAAGGCCCATCTAGTCCATCTTCCTGTATTTCACAGTGCCCCACCAGATGCCTCAGGGAGAACAAGACAACAAGATCTTGTTGTCTTCTCTACTGCATCTGACACTCCAAGGTAGCCTACCTCTAAACCAAGGAGGTAGCACCACCCATCATGGCCTGTAGTCTGCAATGGACTTTTCCTCCAGAAATCTGTCCAATCCCATTTTAAAGGCACCTAGTCTCCTCCTAACCAGCATCTTTTACACACAACACAGACACTTTATTCTTGGTGGCTTTCACTCAGTGCTCCTTTGCAACAGCATTAATCCAGTGGCAGGACGGGCAGGTTTGCAAGTAGTAAAGAGCCCACTCCACATTATCTATCAGCATTCCCTGTCCTTAAGGGATGAATAAAGAAGGAATAGGTAATTGTGGGAGGGCTCAGTCTCCTGGGTAATTTTTTCATAGATAGCTCCCTAACGATGGCACCATCTGTGACACTCTGCATTAATGCAAGATAAAATTACATACCTCTGTGTTTGGTCCCTGACACTGTCAGGCTATCATGTCACTCAACAAGATTTCCAATGATGACAGATACTGATCAGGTTGGATTGATTTAAATTAGTCCAAGGAAAAGTAAATTTCATCCTGCAGGCATCACTATTTCTTTCAATTTAAAAACAGCAGCAGCAGCAGCAACAACTCGGAACACACAGGAAACTATCCCACATGGCGGTATAGCGCTGTTCCCTAGTTCATTGTTGGGGGGGGGGGAGATCTGCAGCCAGTGCCAGGAAGATGCTAAGCACTGCAGCAAGATACTGCTACTGTGTAATGTAAGAATGATTATGCGTCATTGTAAGGCCTTAGGGGGAAACCTCAACTGGCCAGTAGGGAGGGCTGGAGAAGGAGGAGCTGCCATAGCTCAGAGACTTGGTTGTGGTGGGAACCAGGGCCGGCTTTGAGCCAATGTGACCAATGCCATCACACTGGGCCCCTCACTTTGGGAGGCGCCACACCGCAGTGTGTGGTGCATGGAATTCAATTATGCACGGAATGGACAGAGTCGATAAAGGGATGTTCTTTTCCCTCTCTCAAAACACCAGAACCAGGGGGCCTCCTCTAAAACTGAGGGTTGGGAGAGTTAAAACAGATAAAAGGAAGTACTTTTTTACCCAGCGGGTAGTTAATCTGTGGAACTCTCTGCCACAGGAGGTGGTGGTGGCATCTGGTCTTGATGCCTTTAAGAGGGGATTGGACGGATTTCTGGAGGAAAGGTCCATTGCAGGCTATAGGCCATGATGGATTGTGCAACCTCCTTACAAAGGTGGTGGGCTACTTCAGAGTACCGGGTGCAAGGGAGTGGCAACAGGATGCAAGCATCTTGTTGTCTCATGCCTCCCTGGGGCACCTGGTGGGCCACTGTGGGATGCAGGAAGCTGGACTAGATGGGCCTTTGGCCTGATCCAGCAGAGCTCTTCTTACGTTCTTATGTTAGTGAGCATATTGCATGCTGCTGCTGCTGGGATCCCTATAGGCTGTAAATCAGTGGATAGGCAGAGCAGCTTTACCTTGGGCTAAACCTTGGGCAGCTTTACACCTGCCCCTGAATGACCCCAAATGGGCCTCCTGGAAGAAGTTGGTAGTTATGTCATCATGTCACCACCAACTATCTCCAGGTACTGCCCATGGCACCGCAAGTGCTTTTCTTGGTGAGTGGGGCCCCGCGGGGAGGATGGGGGTCCCCATGGGAATGCCCTGCATTGGGTCCCATAGCTCCTAGAGCCGGCCCTGGTGGGAACTTCTTTTTTCTCTGTCACTTTCAACAAATGGGGGGGGGGCAGGATGTGGTAGTGGGAGCAAAGCTGCCCCCACTGAAGGGCTGCCCCAAATTTAGGGACAGTGAGGGTAAGAGGCCCACCACTTGGGAGACCCAAAGCAACACTCAGAATCCTCAGTAACCGGCACCGTGGTGTGACAGAAAGAGCACATGTGTACACACACACACACACACACACACAAGGGAAAGAGTGTGATCTGGTTTGTATATCTTCATCAGGTGCTTCCGTATCGGAAATATATAACTCACCTCTTAGGTCAGTGGTTCCCAAACAGTGCGCAAACTCACAGGGGCATGGCAGATGTTCCTGAAACCTCTTCTTAGCAGATGTTCTAGATGCCACCATTTTGAATCTCCTACAATTCAATATGGTGGCACCAGGGAAAGCTAGGCGATGGCACCACCGTGGCAGGGATCTCCACGGTAAGCTTAGGAACTGCTAGTTTGGGTTATAAAAATTGGACCTGTAACGTTTTGACATTTTTGAAGAAGAAATATTTTTGATGGTGCAGAGCGATTACTGATCATCTCAAAAAAATGTTGGCTCAAGAAGAAGTCTCTGTGTGGGTGGGCATCGTTAAGTGTGGCAACTTTAAGGGTTACATTTTACGCATGTTTTCAGACACACAGTCAAGACAGAAGTGAGCTCATGGGGAGGTAAAAGATGTGAATAGGATTGCTTTGAGACACTCTGAACATACATGTACATAAGAGACTGTCTTGTACTATGTCAGATCAATAATCCAACAGCTCTTGGGTAGCGGTATTTATCAGCACTGCTATCTGAGGTTTGTTAATTGAAGAAGCTGGATGAAGAACTGAAGAATTGCATTGAAGAATTGCAATCTACATGCAAAGCTGAGCTGTAGCCTCTCGTCTCTTTGCTCCCTGCAAACTGTAGACTGCTTCCAGCTCCTGGGAACACCCCTGCACTCCCAGCATCCTGTGCAGATTTGCCTACGGGTGTCAGCTCAGCAAAGGATCTCCAAAGAGATCCTTTTATCTTGTACATCTGGCCTGAACAAACACATTCCAAAAATAGCACGGGAGGCAGCAATCCGCAGTGGTGGTCAGACCGAGCCAAATCTACGGAACAGAGAGCATTACAAAAAGAAGCCCTAGCAGCTAAGGGGCCTTTCTACCTCTTCCACCTAATATTCTGGGGGGGGGGGGGAAGGAGTGTTCAAAGTGATGCCAGCTGGATAAGGTGTACCATTTTTCAGATCCTCTATGACTACATGCACGCAAGCACAAAAAAAAGAAGCTTAACATCTAATGGGGATTTCTTTCTCCAGTTCACCTTTCAAAAGTTACCAGCTTTCAATAAAAAAAAAAACAAACCTTGCCATTTTTGGTACTGCAACAAGGTGCAAAAATAAAAGGAAGCAACTATTTCTCCCCCAACTTATAAAAGCTTCTCTTTCAGTTGGCCTGAGGCCAAGTGATCTAGCAGGAGGCTATTTGCAAGCCAGCCACTCACAAATATCTCGAAGACATAATATTCCTGCCCTCTTTCACCCTCCCACCTATAGAAAGTCGTGGGAGGGACAGCTGACTTTTATTCAGACATTGCACTTCTCAATGGTAAGAGAGGGTCAAGAAAAATGCTGGATTCTCCCTTGCAACCCTGCAAGCAGAGGCTCGATGGGCAGCTTTTGGAGCTACTCCAGAGCAGTGTTATTCAACTGTGGGTTGTTACTCACTTGATGGGTCGCAACGTGACATCAGGTGGGTTGTGGAAAGCTGGGAGCAGCCATATTGGAAGCCGCAGTTCTTACTCTTGCTATATTCCTTTTGTGAGTGCTGAATTTTCAAGTGAGTTTTAAAAATTGTTTTTAGTTCTGTGCTTTGACATCATATTTTGCCCTAATTTAGCTTTCTGTCAAATATGTTTCATGGTTGCGCATTTGCTTCAGTCCAAGAATGCCAGTTTGCATTCCAGGAGTGTCATTTGATTACTTCACACTGACAGCACTTTCTGCTTGATGATGGCACTTCCGGCTATGACACAACTTCCAGGTTAGTGACATCACGTCTGGTAGGTCCCAACACAACTGCCACTCTAAAAAGTGGATCCTGATCCAAAAAGTTTGAGAACCACTGCTTTAGAGAGGATTTACCTGCTTAGAGTAGGGGGTTGGACTAGATGGCCTTGAAGGCCCCTTCCAACTCAGTGATTCTTAAGCCTGGAAATGTGAAGGGAAAGTGGCCCTAAAGCGGCAATTCAGCTGCATTTCTGTCACCTATGAAAGGTGTCATTTAGGACATTTGTATCCCACCTCTCTTCTGCTTAAGGAGACTCACAATAAGTGAAGCAAACAATCATCAACACTGAGGAGTTATAGTTCAGTGCTCAAGTACACAGTACACACACAGATGTTCAACCCCTGGCATCTCCAGAGAAGAGGAGGGAAGACTCCTGCCTGAGACCTCATAGAAAAGCTGCCACTCTGTGCAAAAAAAATTACTGGGCTAGCCAGACCAGTTGCCTGACGTGGTAGAAAAGCAGCTTCATATATTCACATACTGTATGTTCAGTCTTACTAAAAGGAAAAAAAAAAACAAAAAACCAAAGCACACAACAGCAATGTCTTATCTCAATTATACACCAGGTCTCAAATGCTTTCCTGGAGAGTAGCCTCTTCAAGTGATGTATGTCACAGACTACAAAGAGTTTTAAAGGTTGAATCAGAGCCCTGAAATGGGCCCACATGTCGGTGACCAACTAGTTCTATTTGGATGTGCTATATCAGGTGCCCCCAAACTACGGCCAGTGGGCCAGATCCAGTGTACAGGGAAAGCCTTCCCCATTGTGAGAAACGCGGATTGTTGTGTTAAGCTGCTGCTGCTAATGCCACTCATGCTGCCCAGAGAGACGCTTTGGCAGTCATGTCTACCAGAAATCTGGGTGAATAGACTGCTGGGGCGAGCGACAATAGATGCAACTGCCCAGAGCGTCTTTCTGGGAAGCATGAGTGGCATTAACAGTGGCAGTGCAACGGAATGATCTGCACCACTCGCAACAGGAAGGCATTCCCATACACAGCAGTCCGCGGTTTGAAGACCGCTGCAGTATATGAACACTTGGCACTTAGCACTCCCAATCGTATGGGTTATTTTCACCCCAGAGACAACACCTGCCTCTTCAGCCCAATGCTGTGCCCAGAGAGACAAGGTATGGAGCTGCAAGGCATAGCAGGTGATGGGCTTGTCAGCATGCACCCAGGCACAGTATAGCTGTAGACAGTTATCCACAGTTGCAGCACAGCTACAAAGGTCAAAAATGTCCTCACTTCCCTGCATTTACAAGGAAGCAGGACACAGGGTTTCATGCCAGCAGACTTCTGCTTTGAATCATCTTTAAAGGCAGCCCCATATAAAGCACATTGCAGTAGCCAATCCAAAGGTTAAAAACAACCGGAAACATTACGGAGTAAGCCTGTACAACTTGCTTCTGTACCGAAGATATCTCATATTCCTTTGAGGATTGTTTTCTGCTAAAGCTCAAGACAAGGTTTCATTGCCAGAGAAAGCCCTAATTGGCCTTTACTCAGCATTATGATTCAGAAATACATAAGGGAAGCACACTTCAAAATCACAAATTCGATTAGCATCTTTGTCAGACTCAGGGCGCAATGCTAAACTGGAGTTAGGCTGGCACAAGTCCCTTGTGCTGGCCCAGGAGTGTCACAAATGTGTCATAAAGCGTGCTTGCACCACTCTCAGAATCAGGAGGCTGGCACATGGGCATGTGCCAGCCTCCCTGACTCCGAGAGTAGTGCAAACGCCCAGAGGTGTAACTAGGGTATGGCAGCAGGGGGCACGAGCCCTGGGGCTCCATAAGGTGGGGGGCACCGTTGGCATGGCGCCCCGCCCGCAAATTTGTGGCCCCCCATGCCCCGAGCCAGGAGGCGCACCAGTGTCTCTCCTCCCAGCCTGCCGCTCGAGTACTTAAAGTGCCTGAGCGGCAGCCCCGGGAAAGGAAGCCGCCACCGTGCCCCCTGGCTCTGCAAACCGCAGGGGCGCATTAAAGTGGCCTTAAAGTTGCCGGCTTTTCCTGGCTGCCACGGCGCTGGCAGTTTAAGGCCACTTTAAGGGGCCCTGTCGCTCTCAATTATGTGTTTGGCATCACCTCCTCTCCCCACCCCTTGCAGCTTTCTCCTCCTGTCTCCCCCCTCCTCTGAGGCACGAGTGGACCACTAGGAGTGGTAGAGGCTGCCGTCACTCGGGGAGCCACCGCTGCCGCCTCCTCAGCGCCTCACTCGCCACCCAGCCGCCGCTTTTGCCCTGACGCCTTGCCTCCCTCCCCTTCCCCTGGGCCGCCCGGTATATGAGTTATTTATTTATAACCGTGAGCCCGCCTCATGCAGGTGGCGCCTCATGCAGGATTTCAAGAGGTAAGGCGGGACGGGACGGCCGGTAGAGCTGGCTGCATTTTCCTGGCTGGGTCTGTTTTTTATGTGTGTTTATGTCTGTGTGTGTGTGTGTGTGCGCGCGTGTGTGCGCGTGTGTGGGCGGGCTCTGCAGACACATGGCAGCAGAAGCCACACCCTGCAACGTCATGACGTCACAACATCGTGATGTTGTGTGCGGGGGGGGGGGCGCAATTTTGTCTAGCTATTCCCCTGCAAATGCCTTTACGGTGCATTTGCGAAACTCCTGAGCCAGCACAAGAGACTTGAGCCAGCCTAACTCCAGGTTAAGATTGCACCTTCTGCCAAACATTGGCTGCAGAGACTGTACTTATAGATTAGCTTGTGTTTAAATATTTCTATTAGCTGCAGCATTAAGACTGCTCTGCATTCCCTTGTTATTTCACTTGTGCAACACCTACGGCATAGAAAGGGGAGATACAAATAAATAATAAATACTGCTGCCACAAATGGGAAACACACCACGTTTCCTACAGACCCCCAAAAAATTAAAAATTGAGTTCAGGGGTCATCCCAGACATGCTAAATCTTTTAGCATCCTCAAAAGTCATTCTGTCTCCCAGACATTCCATTTTTTTTCCTGTGGCAGATAAAAAGGGGCCAGCGACCCATGAAGTGTCAGGAATTCATTTAAATAGAGCTCAGGCAAAGTCGCAGGGCATCCATTGTGCTCGAGTGAAGTTCAAACGCAAATCCTGTCAGCAATGGTGCCTCTCATTGGCTCCTCGGTTGCGAGGGGGGATTGCAAAGGAAGGAATGGGGTGGGGGAGGGGGGAGAAAGCCAAGGCCTCTGTCAAGCCAGAGACGAAATGAAAGAGTAGGGCCACAATGGCATTAAGGCACATTTTCTCACAGAGATAGCTGAAAGTGTGCGTGTGCGCATGCGCATATTTGGTGTGGTGTCATGTGGTGCATATGTACATATAAGAAGCCTAAGGAGTCATAGTTCTGGGCAAAGGCACATTTTACTGCTGCTATCTTATTTATTTATTTGGAGAATTTATACCCCACCTTTCCCACGCTGAAACAAGCACCCAAGGCAGCTTACAGAGAGCAAAAATGAACGACGTAACCAGTGGTGTCATCTAAATGATTTAAGAACAGGTACTCACTTTTGATTGGCACGTGTCGGGACCCGCCCACCGGAAGTGACGTCATAAGCCAGAAGTGATGTCGTGGCAGGAAGTGACATGAAAAAAGCCCTTTTTGAGGCCTCAGATGATTTTAAACTGACCCAACAGTTGCAACAGTATTCCACAGCACCCCCAGAACATGTGAAGGAGGCCTGGCATCATGTTAAAACCCCAGAGCAACTCATTTTTCAGTGGCAAGGAAAGAAAAGTCTCCGCTCGCTGCTTGCCTGCCTGGCTCTGAGAACATGCAGGCAACTCAAACATGCAGGAAATTCAAACGCTGCAGAGGGCGGAGTCGACGAGTGGGCGGGCGAATGGGCGGGGCCAGCTGTAATCCTAGAAACAGGTACTCGCGTACCCCCACGCACCCCCTGCATGACATCACTGAATGTAACCACAATAAGTAGAACACATTAAAAAATTTAAGGCTAGAGGCTCCGTTAGCGGCACGTGCGGCGACGGCCCAGAGGGTCCGCTCCTCTATGGCATGTCCGCGGCCAGGCAATGCAGCGGGAAGCTACCCCCCCTCCCCGCACTACGAACCAGTGCAGCTGCAGCTGCTTGATTGCCGGCCTCCGCCCGCTCCCCTTTGCTTCTCCTCACAGGAGTTTCAGCAACACCCCAGCAGCCAAGCAATGCTGCTTGCCGCTCAAGGCTCCACATGAGGCCTATTGGCCTAACTGGCTCTCCCCCACTAAGCCCCTTGAAAGACTGACAGAAACCAGGTAAAAACGGGGCTGACGGCCAGGGGTAGGGAGAAACAAAGGAGAAGGACACACAGGGAAATTGAAGAAAAACAAAAGCTAAGAAATTTGATCCGATAATCACTGGACCTAACAGAGCTCAGCCAATCTCGACCTTGTCCTCTAGAAGGCAGGGCCGGACAGGGGACTAGGAAGCCCTCTCACTGCGGAGTATAGCTCCGGAGTACAGACCCTGCTTTCTAGAGAGAGGGGCATTCCCATTGGTCTAGAATGCCCCCCTTTCCTCCTCCCAGAGAACGAAGAAGTACAATGTAACCACAATAAGTAAGGCCTAAATAAATAAATGTTTCCCCACGACTGAATGGTCTAGTCGTGACCGACTGTAGGGGGCGGTGCTCATCTCCGTTTCAAAGCCTGTAGAGTCGGCGTTTTGTCCAAGGACAAGCTTCCGTGGTCATGTGGCTGGCATGACAATATGCCGTAGCGCACAGAACGCCGTTACCTTCCTACCGAAGTGGTCCCTATTTATCTACTTGCATTTAGGTGCTTTCGAACTGCTAGGTTGGCAGGAGCTGGGACGAGCGACGGGAGCTCACTCCGTCATGCAGTCTTGAACTCCCAACCTTGTGGTTGGAAAGCCCAGCAGCAGTGGATTAACCCACTGCGCCGCCATGCCACCACAATAAGTAGAACACATTAAAAATTTCTAAAAAACATTGAACATTTAACATGAATACAGAGAACCTTCAAAAATAAAGCAAGACCAAATTCTCCACATCAGGCCCTTTGGAGAGTGAGAAACTATTGACCAGGGGAGTAAACAAACTATGACAGTATTCAAGAGGGACAGAAGCCTATCTTAAGTCCGGGCGAGGTGAAAAGGTCTACATTTTGACATTTATCAGACCAGATCAGTCTCTACTCTTCCCAAAATGGGGAGGAGGGACAGAAAGAGAGAAGGAAAATACCATTTAAAGAGAACTGCCTGCAGTGTTTAAATATTCATACCAGCAGCTACAGTAGGCTAATGGGGAAAATGCTCCTAAGGCCCTTAACAACTTTGTTAATGCACAGAGGCTGGCAGAGGTCACAGCTTGCTGTGGGGAAGTCATGAGCAATTTTATGTGCGACACGGACTGAAGTCCTTCAAAGGTCTGCTTTCAGCAGCGCCTTCATACATGGCCCATTTGTTGCCGATAAAACTACCGACAGAGGGATAAACACAGAATTCTGAACACCCTTTTGGATTGAGCTAGTACATTCAAACCACCAAAGGAACAGCATTAAGGTACTGGTGTTGAGGAAAAGGAGACCCTGCACTGGCATTGCCCAGTTAAAGACACAGCTGTGTGAAACCCGGGTGTGGAGCCGCCATCTTGAATACCCAACTCCTGCCAGCTCAGAAAATGGAGTCTCACACAGAGTGGCTGGCCAGGCAGACCTGCGCATGAGATAGCACTTCTCAGAGGCCCCTCAGCCTTCCCACTACTGAAAGTGAGGAACCCTACAAAGGCTGCTGTATCCTCACAGCAACCCTTGGGACGGCGCTCCCCAGCAATACCTCCAGGGAACAGACTGGCTCCCCAAGTGACTGATGCCTGCATTCTGGATGGTCACATTCACACAGGCGCAATAGTGCAGGGCTGGCAAGAACCAGATGTTCCAACCCAAGCACATGCCAGCTTAAGTACAGACTCCTGGAACTAACCTAGGTAGGGGACTTGGTGTATAGCATTGTGGGGAAGGAATGCACGCCCAAGTCCTATGTTCCCCATCTCTCCTCAGCCATAAATCCACTAGGTCAGAATATGAAAGGATAGAGAACTACAGAGCAAGAAGGGTTTTGACCACACTTCCTTGCCTGGCTAGGGACAGTGAGCAGCCCCTAGAAATCCCATGTGAGGGCAAAAGCACTATTCTCTCTTAACCACTATTCTCTCTTATCTCTAGTATGGGAATAATACTGGCCTACTTTACAGGGCTGTGGTGTGCTGCTCTCCACAAATAAAAGGCAAGGTCATTCAGGATCTTCCCGCATCAGTTAACCCTCTTAAGGTTTGATGTTGGGGCAAAAAAAAAAATCAAAACTTCACATATAGGCTAATGGTTTTTAAATGTCTGTTCAGACAGACAGATCTGGAGAGAGATCTTGGGGTTCTGAGGGAAAACTCAAAAGTGTTAATTCAGAAAGAGCAAAGAAGGCCAATTCCATGCTTGGGGTCATTCAAAAAGGGATGGAGAATAACATACCGTATTTCCCCAAGTATAAGACGCACCTTTTTTCAAACAATTGGGCCGCTAAAAACTAGGTGCGTCTTATACAAGGCACGTGAGCACGTGCACCCTCGCGTGAGACATGCAGTAGCACGGTTCTCCGCGCTCCCGCTTGTCTTAAAGGGCCGGAGGCAGCGCTGCCACCGGCTCTTTCAGGGGATCGGATGCACGTGCATCCGATCCACTGAAAGACCCGTCCTTTGAGACAAGCAGGAGCACGGTTCCCCGCGCTCCCGCTTGTCTTAAAGGGCCAGAGGCAGCGCTGCCACCGGCTCTTTCAGGGGATCGGATGCACGTGCATCCGATCCCCTGAAAGACCCGTCCTTTGAGACAAGCAGGAGCACGGTTCCCCGCGCTACCGCTTGTCTTAAAGGGCCGGAGGCAGCGCTGCCGCTTGCAGGCTCTTTGAGACAACAGGAGCACGGAGAACGCAGCGCTGCCTGAGCGGGCAACGCTGCGGTCTCGGCTCTTTAAGGCAAGAGGGAGCACGGAGAACGCTGCGTTTTCCGTGCTCCCACTTGCCTTAAAGAGCAGCCGGCCCCAAAAATGTATTTTTCAAATTTCTGGCCCCAAAATTAAGGTGCGTCTTATACTCTGGTGCGCCTTATACTTGGGGAAATACGGTATGTTCTTACCCAGTGGATAATTAAATTGTGGAACTCCTTGCTACAGGATGTGGTGATGGCATCTGGCCAGGATGCCTTTAAAAGAGTAATGGGCAGATTTACAAACCATGATGGGCACGTGCAACCTCCTGGTTTTAGAAGTAGGCAACCTCAGAATCCCACATGCAAGGGAATGGCAACAGGATGCAGGCATCTTGTTGTCTTGTGTGCTCCCTAAAGCATCGGGTGGGCCACTGTGAGATATAGGAAGTTGGACTAGATGGGCCTTGGCCTGATCCAGTGGGACTGTTTCTACCAGTACATGTCTGAAGAAGAGCATCTGGTTCAGGTGGCTGCCAAAGAGAAATGCTGTGGAGAATCTTGACTGGCCACCAGTGTGTTTACCTCAGAATACCAGATACAGGGGAGTGTCAACAGAATGCAGGCAGCCTGTTATCTTGTGTGCTCCCTGAGGCACTGGTGGGCCACTGTGAGATACAGGAAGCTGGACTAAATTGGCCTTTGGCCTGATCCAGCAGGGCTCTTATGTTCTAAAGCTCTACTAGCTCAGTCTACTCTATTAGCCCAGTTTAGCTACTATGATAAGCGTTTCGCTAACAATTTGAACTAATGGAAGAATTCTCCTACATAATCTTGACTAGGTAGCTAAAACATTTGGGGATTATTAGTTCTACTCCTAAGCATGTAGTTGACATCACTCCAAGATATTTAAATCGGGACATGAATTAATTTAGTGCGGCACCAGGGTGCATTCATTGCTCTTTTTCATGTTTTTGGAGAAATTTATACTTCATCACCTATAGCAGCGTGGCCCTGTTAATTTTTTTTCCTTATTACCTCCACCCGCCTATTTCTTGAGAACAGGAATCTCATCACCAACACAAAAGAGGCTCAATTCTAACACAAACCCCTGAGGTCTACAAGCCAACTTAATTAAAAATAACTAATAATCGGGATGACAAAAGTATTGCCATTGCTCAAAGGCAATTAAAAGCATCCACTGAATTCTGACCATCACAGCAAGTCTAGCATTTAAGAGCCAGATATTGTGAGCACAAGGGCACTGGCTAATCACTTCTTTCAGTCGCCAAGAGCTCACAGACCTGCACACTTAACCCCTTCCAAGACATATGACATGGCCTTTGAGATGGAAAGCTGCTTTCTCAGTTCTGCTTCTTTCCCCCCTATAAGGCCATCAGCTTCAAAAACTGGCACGCAACTCCTCCTCCATCACCTTTTCAAGACTGAAAGTTGGATTTGCTGGCAGAGGCCAAACAGGGAAGCCAATTAACTTACTTTAGCAATTCAGCATCACACATATTAAATCTGTGGTGCAAAAGATGGCCAAGGTGGGGAATCTCATCAGGAAACCTCCACAGAAGTCTGTTCCAGAGGCTGAGCTCAGATATTCCCACTTTCACATGAAAAAGCAGGAAGGCAACATGAGCCCCAGCTCACCGGCTTGAGATAATCTGCATAAGGCTAGCCATATGGATTTTAGCTGGGATTGCAGTTTTGTCTGCATGCACACATTGAGGGGGGGGATTCCAAAGTTGGGGGAGGAATTGCATTCTTAGCAACAAGTAAAAGTAGCCAAATGCAGCATACGATGGAATTTTAAAATACAATGCAATGACATTATTTAAAGCAACTGAATGTTTTTATTTAAAAACAGTTCTAAAGCTATATTAAAAATGAAGCAATTCTATTAAAAACCACTAAAGAACACATCTTTTGAAAGCTTAACTGGCTTGGGCTGGAGCCTACATATATCTGTGCCTAGATCTGACCATGCTTGGACAGTCTTCCAAAGAAGACTAGAAACAGGGTTCTGCCATGGCTGCCAGTACAGATTATTATTATTATTTATTTTTCACATTTTTATACCACCCTTCCTCCAAGGAGCTTCAGGATGGTGTACATACCGTATTTCCCCAAGTATAAGGCGCACCTTAATTTTGGGGCCAGAAATTTGAAAAATACATTTTTTGGGCCGGCTGCTCTTTAAGGCAAGTGGGAGCACGGAGAACGCTGCGTTCTCCGTGCTTCCGATTGCCTTAAGAGCCGCTGGCCTCCCGCTGGCTCTTGGCTCTTTAAGGCAAGCGGGAGCACGGAGAACGCAGCGCTGCCCGGCACACCCCTTGAATAAGACGCACCCAATTTTTAGCCCCCTGTTTTTTGGGGAAAAGGTGTGTCTTATACTTGGGGAAATACGGTACTTCCTTCCTTTTGGACTCACAACAACCCTGTGAGGTAATAATAATAATAATAATAATAATAATAATAATAATAATAATAATA
>JAJKFI010000024.1:6371530-6391316 GCA_029204185.1 Lerista edwardsae
ATAATAATAATAATAATAATAATAATAATAATAATAATAATAATAATGCATGTATTTATATACCGCCTTTCTTAAGATCACTAGATTTCTCTAGTGACTGTAATTCAAGGCGGTTTACATGGGCAGACTTTATTCATAAACCCGAAGGTTTTTACAATTTACAGAATGTTCTATCTTTCAAGAACTACACACATTCAGATCTTCTTTTCTGGATTTAGCCTTCTTTCTTTAGCCACCCGTCTGTCTTCTGCTGGCTGATGCTTCCCTGCTCTCACCAGAGATGCAGCTGACTCTTAGCACACTCCTCCTCCCATGAGGCAGCTGGAGCTCAGCTTCTAATAAGCCGCAGTTGCAAGGCTAGGCAAGGCAAGGCTAGGCAAGGCTGAGAGCGAGTGTGAGTGGCCCAAGGCTCATGGTTGAGCACAGATTTGAGCCCAAATATCTGAGAAGGGGTGACTCCAAATGCAGGAAACCCCAAGCCCCTCGTCAGGGCTCCAGGGTCACCTCCAGGATCTCAGGAGCTGTGGTGCCACAGGTCTGTGCCACAACTGCAATTCAGTGCCCATGTGGCAGCTCGAAGTCTCCTATCCATCAGGCCCGCTTGAGGAGGAAGAGTGCTCCAGGACAGGGCTTTGAACAGATCCAGAAACAAACGGAGCCATCCACCCACTATCAACTACGAGTACCCACTGGTTGATGCTGGTGCGACTGTTCTGCAAAGGCCCTTCATCCAACTTTGTGGCTCCAGCTACAGCTGCCTGAAATCTGCTGGATAGCCCAAGCTGTGCTTCTACTCCATATGACCTCCTGCATCACTCAAGGTTGGCAGAAATAGACAGCACCTGAAAACAGGTGTATGTACGTTTCTTCTAGGACCTGCTAGGCAGATCTGCCAGACTGCCACTTTTCTAAGTTGGTTGGGGCCTTATCTGCTTGGACGTCTGCTTTACAAAATGGAAGTGACCGCTCCACCTCCCTTTCTGCTCTGCCAGTTTAAACTGTGTCTGTACACACTGTCCTTCAAGTCTTTTATAAGCCAATACACACAGACTTGGATTTGAAACTTAAAATGCACAGCAGGGATATATTTGTGTATGTTATTTGCCTGCTTGAAATCTCCCTGAGGCTTACGCCCACCAAGTGACAGGCAAACCAACCTCTGTGCCAGCTGAAATTCTGTATGTCTTATGCAAAACTATGAAGCTGCCTTCAGGTGGGGTTATGATCATTGTCCGTTAGCCCACTGTCTCCCTGAACTGGGACATTTTAAAATATCCAGCTTTTTTCTCTAAAACCACAGCCCAAAAGCACATTACAATACTAAGGGCACAATCCTAACCTGGAGTTAGGCCGGCACAGTTAGGCCAGCAAAGTTTGGCTGGCACAAGGGACACCATACAGCATGTTTGGACCAGAGAGGTCAGCACGCCGACTTGCGTCAGCCTCCCTGAGTCCGAGAGTGGTCCAAACGCGCTTTATGGTGTCCCTTTTGCCAGCCAAACTGTGCCGGCCTAACTGTGCCAGCCTAACTCCAGGTTAGGATTGTGCCCTTAACATAAGCAATACGTGTAAAGAAAGCGCTAGAGTAACCAACAAAACAGCATATGACAATGGTTCCCAAAACGTGACTTCCCAGGAAGCCATGAAAACCAGCCAAGGGAGCTGAGAATCCTTGCAAAAAACCCGCCACCCTATACAATGTATAAGATTGTAGCCCTAATGGGGAGCCGCGGCCAATGGCCTAGTAAGTCAAGGGAGTCATCAGTTTTTTAAAAAATGAGGAACCGCTGGCATAAGACAATAATTCAACAAAATGGCGCAGCAAAAACACACGTCTCTCACCCTCACCCACAGCAGCCTTGAGCCCAGGTGAAATGCCTTATTATATGGAAAAGCCTGGCTGTTACTGGCCTCTGGAAAGGGAGCAAAGTGGGGGCCAGAAAAGTTTTCCAAAGCAATGAGTGATTAAATTCCTTGCACTCTTAACTCACACAGCAACAGCATCCCGAACAGGTCATCGATGGTCATCAAACGGGATGGGCAACAATGCACATACAGCCATAGACAATCATCAGGATACCTGGGTCCCATCCATTAGGCACCAGAAGGTAAAAACCAGCCCCTTGAACTGGGCCTGAAAATACACCAGTAAGCTACTGCATGCAAAGCACACACACACTTAAATGGAGCCACAGCTTCCTCAGTCCACGAGTGAATGGTTGGTAGGGGAAATACGTGAAGGTGGCATGAAACAGCAGAATTCAGTAACACAGGAAAAAAAACACCCCACTTTCTTTGAAAACATTTCAGCAAAGCTAGTAACTGTTAGCAGGGGAGCCACAATACCCTTGTATGTTAACATGCACCGACTTCCTAGACCCCACTTTACACAGAGAAGGAGGTCACCAATGCATCTTCAACTGGGGCACTGAAAACCTTCTGCATTCTCAACCTTTCACATAGTTTACATTCAGGGACTGCGGTTTTATAAATGATATGAGCCAGAAATCTTTTCAAGGCTAGACCCTACCGCCTGGTATTCTTGCAAGCCTTCAAATACTCGGTACCAGGATGCCTTGAGAACTGCTAGGTCAAGTAAAACAAAATGCAGAACTGAGCAGTTTCAGCTACTGCTGCCTTTTGCAGGGGGTAAGGAATTCTCTGTTTTTTTAAGCAAAATCCCAAGACTACACTGTGAATACAAAAGTCTGCGACTGGGGGGGGGGGGAGAGAATGAGTTCTTCCAACAACTAGAATGTGTCAACGTACTTGATTTCCACCCATCTGTTTTTGAAACGTGGCATTTTTAGCAAAATTTGCAATACCATTTGTTTTGGCAGACAAGAAAATGCAGTTTAGAAAAACGCCCAACTGTGAAAACATTAAGTATATGAATAGGGGCAAACAGAAAGGAATTTGAGTCCATGAGGAGACAGGCAGGCCTGAATGGTCTTAGATGTTTGGTGTCCCGGGCACCTGAAAGCTTGTTGCTAGGAATTTGAACTATTTTTCCAACCCTGAACATCTTAAATTGAAATATTAGTATTGATGCACAATCCTGTGCAAGGAGGGATTGTTTATTTTGGGAGCTTCTTATCCCCACTTTCAGTCTCTAAAGAGGCCCCCCAAAGCAGCTCATAGCAATTAAAATATACAAATACATTGATCAAAGAGATTATCTTAACTTTTCTTCAAAGGATTATCTTCACTAAAAGATTATCTAAAAACATTACAAAAGAAAAATACTATCTCACTATTAAGAAAAATACTTATATAGCCTTGTGAGGCACTTTGCATATACAAAGTGCTATACAAATGCCATGTATTATTACTGACACAGTGCTTTAAGGTTGTTCCAAGTGTTCTGCATACACCAATCACAACTATTATCAGCCTATAATGATGGGAATCGCTTCCGCAAACCCATGCAGGTGGATCACACCTGGAAAGGGGGTTTGGATACACTGCATGTTGGTGCCACCAATCCCACCTCTCTGGACCGATCCACCCACTCACTCGCTCTTGGTACTGCCCTGATCCACCCTCCACCCACTCTGTTCAACTCCTTCCCCACACCTGCACTGGACTTACCTGCAACAGTGGGTCTCCCGTGACCGATGGGGCCAGCAGGAAGGCTCCAACCTTCCTGCTGCAGGGCCTGGGCCTTGAGCTGCCACAAAGCACTTTGTGGTTCCAGAAGTTCATTCCACTAGTGCAGGCCCTCACTAGGATTGGGCCGTTAACCTAGGAATGTTTAGCCAAGATGCTGACACTTGTTCCCAAACAATGACTTCCTATCCTTAATATGAATATTCTTTCTTCAAACCAGCAGTGATAAATGCTAGTGATATTTTAAATGCACAATTATTTGGGACTCTGATATGCAAAGTTCAGGGTCCCTGCCCTGAACACCTGATATACAACAATTTGGCATTATTTGGTGACATGATGGATGAGGGGGAAAAGAAAAGAGCCAGATACTTCCTAATGTATCGTGCAGCTCGAAAAGCCTCACCTCATTACAACAGAGAACGTCTCCATACATAATTTAAACACTAAGAAAGGCGAGAGAGAGAGAGAGAGAGAGAGAGAGAGAGAGAGAGAGAGAGAGAAAATTCAGGGCAGAATTTAACTGTGTTCAGGACAGGCTTGTAGAAGCAGAACAATGTGCTAGCAGGCAGCCACTGTAGTCACATATTGTTACCACCTCACGATGTAGTGGCATTTGATTAGCAATTCGGCAATATATTAAAAAATGCGAGTAGGTAAATAGGGACCACTTCGGTGGGAAGGTAATGGCGTTCCGTGGGCTACGGCGTAGAGTCATGCTGGCCACAGGATCGGACAAAAACGCCGGCTCTACAGGCTTTGAAATGGAGATGAGCACCGCCCCCTATAGTCGGTCACGACTAGACCATTCGGTCGTGGGGAAACCTTTACCTTTACCTTTAATATATTAAAACTTTTTTTTTTTATTTGAAAGCCGAATCTGAAAATTCTACATGCCCAGAACATCAGGTAGCGGCTGGCCACGGGCACACTTGGGACACATAGGTGCGATAGTCATTTGGCTCCCCGGTGGAACGGGTGCCCGGGGGAAGGAAACAGGGGGCATTGTATCCGGCCCATGGATACAATGGGCCAAAGGTTGGAGCCCCCCTGGTTTAAAATGTGGGTTTTTAACCCACACTTATTTCCTCTGAAAGAGTGTTCGAAGTCTTTGGAAATATGGCACCATTTAATCTATTCATCACTTAAGAGTGTAAATCAACTACAACACTAGGATCAATTAACCAAGAACACAACAGACCACAGACCCATTCAGATCAAGGGGAAACCAGGGTTTTCTGTTACAGAAAACCATGAGCTGCATGAGCCCAACTCTTGATCTGCCCATTTCCCTCCCCTCCCCATTTGTACTCCAGGGGAGGAGACTGATAGTTCCTATTTGCTGCCTGGAACAAACTGCTGTTTTCTCTGAATATAAGAAACTCTGGTTTGTTCCAACCTGCAAATGAATACTTTGAACCTGATCCTGTTAAATGCAAAAAGAGGAGGGGGACTTACTAGTGTTCATCATCAAGCTAAACCATGGTTTTACATCGCACCTGAACGCACTCTGTGGGCGAGTGTTTTTAACAAAAATTAAAACTGTTTAATATTTATAGAGTACTTCTTCATAAGTGACCACCATACATAGTTGAGCAAGTCAACATAAGGCAGTGTCTACAAAACCTCACTGCAGCTCTGCGGCCACGAACACTTTGATGAATTGCATTTCAAATAAGTACCATTAAAAAAATTGATGTTCAATGCTCAGGAAACTGAAAAAGGTCATGTTGCCACCTGATTTGCCATCACATGCAAAAATTCAATGGGGAAATGTTTCATTTCTAAGCCTTGCACAATTTGCATCATTTTATTGCTACTTTTAACCACAATTGTTTGACCCAGCAACACCTGGTATAATCCTTTAAGGATTCGTTTGCACCCAGCAACAAAAGCCACCTCATCATCCAGAGGAAACTATTTCCATTGTTTGGGCTCTTCTCATTTAAAAAAAAAAAAAAGAATTCTCCTTTGACACTTGCCTTTTTTTAAACAAACAGAAAATGGTGTCACCTTCTCGCCTTCAATATTTTTCAGTGCATTCACGTTTTGTACAGCTCTAAAACTGCTACTGCAAAACCTGTTTTCAATTGACCTGCAGCAAATGTGTTGTTCTCACCCAAACACGATTCACATTAGAGGAAAGAAGTACAATATAAAAAAATTTGCATAACAGTAGCTAGGAAGGCAATAAATGGGACAGTTTGGGTAAAATACTTTAAACTAACAGATTAGACGCATATGGATAAATGCTCTGCTAACAGAGCCAGTGAAAGGAATATCATTCTGGTGTTTTGTTTTGTTTTGTTTTAAATCTAATTCCCCAGCAGGAGCAGCCCTTACAAAGGCATGCAGAGGAAAAGCAGAAAGATGGGAAGGAAAGCATCTCCATATAAAAGACTGCCTGGACAAGCAGCAGTCCTCTAAGGCAGGGGCCTCCAAACTACAGTCCGCGGGCTGGATCCAGTGCATGGGGAATTCCTTCCCCGTTGTGAGCGGGGCAGATTACTCTGTAATCTCAGCTGCTCCATTTGCCAGCCAATTAGCTGGCAGGGTCACTCTAGGCACTCGGGTCCATGCCTGGACATCCCAGAAGGCTGTGCAGCAGGGCGCAGTGCATAGACGTGAATGACTAGAGTGTCTTTGCGGCCGATCGGCTACAAAATGGAGCGGCTGCAAGATGGAACAATCAGCGCCACTTGTGACAGGGAAGGCCTTCCCCATACACAGCAATCCGCTGTTCGGGGACT
Source organism: Lerista edwardsae (assembly GCA_029204185.1). Taxonomy (NCBI): domain Eukaryota; kingdom Metazoa; phylum Chordata; class Lepidosauria; order Squamata; family Scincidae; genus Lerista; species Lerista edwardsae. The sequence goes on from JAJKFI010000024.1 coordinate 6,377,890, forward strand.
ACTGCTCTAGGGTCTGGGGCAGAAATTTTCCTCACACCAATGTTTCATTAAGTGGGGGGGGGGACACAGCTGCCAGATCCCAACCCTGCACCAACCGACACATGTACGTTTGCACCAGACAGTGCATGGGCAGGGAGAGGGTGGCAGGTGACCGATTTGGATGTAGGTAGGGGCCATTTTGTTTTTTCCAAATTTTTAGTTTATTAATAAGGATATGGGTAAGGAATACAGAAAATAAAGGGAAAAGGGTTTACAAGGAAAACACATAAGGTAAATCATTGCATGGTGTCTTAAACCATAAGATAATACTTATAGTATCAAATCTTACTCTTAACAATTGTTAAGTAAATGTTTAACTGGATATATTTTGCTTAAATGTATGGCTATAGAATTTAGTTTATAAGTGGGGGGGGGAAAGGTAGGGGCCATTTTGGATGGGGCAGAATGGGAGATCAGGAGAGGCCTCCACCTTACCCTAACCCCTGGGCCTTGTCCAGGCAATCTACACCAGCTTCCTGGATTTGCGCTAGCTATATAGCTGGCATGGATCCGGAAAGCCATATAGGGGTGGCTAGGGCTTTACTAAGGGTAAAATTCCTATTTCCCTTGATTTTTAAACACACTTCAAATCTAGACAATTTCTTTCAGCCATGCACAAAATGACCTCCCATCTTTTAAGGGGGGGGAAAAAAAAGCTTGGCAGCTATTGGGAAACTGTTTTGCCCCAAGGAAACCTTGCAATTAATACCCATTTGAAATACAGCACATCAGGCTGAACTCAGCTTCAGCCTCAACTCAGCAAACGCCTCCGAGGCATGCTGTTTTGTTTACTCATTTTTATATCCTCAATAAACCTTTGATGCAATTTACTACTGTTTTCATGGTGGCTATTAGCAGTAATAATTAAAGGACTACTGGCTATGGAATTTTGCAGTGCGAAAATTGGCCTTATTTATGTTATGTTTATGATTCCTCCAGACTACTAAACCGCCCGGAGCACCAACGGGCAAATTAAAAAGACAATGAGACTGTGTGTGTAAGCTTCAGCAGCCCCTTGCATCAGATTTTCAATGCTATGGAGGCGTCTGCACTAAATTCCCCTTGCTTGTTACAAGATTCCAAAAAGGACCCAGGCCCAAATCAACTTGAACACAGTACAACAGGCCCGCACAACTTATGACTCGTCAAGCAGAAACATTGGCCGGCAGTCACACAGCGTGGCATGTCCAGTGCTCGGCCACGTCACCCATTTTAGTAGTCCCAGGCTAGCAACCAATTGGTTTATTCTGAAAAGACACCATCTATGGCTGGTGGGCTATGGCCAAGCTGTCAGGCACAGGAGTCCTATACAGACACTGTCTGAATATGTGAGGGACAAACTGGAGCAGACTAGGTAGCCACGCCCCACACACATACAAGCCTGCTGGCCATCTCCCCAGGCATTCAGCACTCATCTGCTGAGGCCAGCTCAGGAAGTGGCTTTCTGCCAAGGCAGACCATTGAGCTCAATGTTCTCAACAGTGACCAGCAGCAGCTCTCCAGGTTCCAGGCAGGAATTTACAGGTATGCCTGATATCCTGTTCCAGGCCCCCCCCCACCCCACCTCCCCATGATTACCTGAAACCATGGATACTGGGGACACTTCTTTGAAGACAGGAGAACACCAGTGCTTTTGCGACAACAAGGTAAAAAAGAGGTTTTTTTATGTCCCCCTAACATTTTGACTATTCTGGCAAATAGAAGGGGAAGAAATGGAAGCAGTGTCACAACTTTATTTTCCTGGACTCCAAGATCACCACAGATGGTGACTGCAGCCATGAAATTAAAAGACGTTTGCTTCTTGGGAGGAAAGCTATGGCGAACCTAGACAACTTAATAAAAAGCTGAGACATCACCCTGCCAACAAAGGTTCACACAGTCAAAGCTATGGTTTTCCCAGTAGCAATGTACGGCTGTGAGAGCTGGACCATATAATAAGGAAGGCAGAGCGCTGAAGAATAGATGCTTTTGAATTATGGTGTTGGAGAAGACTCTTGAGTGTCCCCTGGACTGCAAGGAGATCCAATCGGTCAATCCTACAGGAAGTCAAGCCTGATTGCTCCCTGAAATCCTGAAGCTCCCTGAAATCCTGAAGCTCAAATACTTGGACCACCTCATGAGAAGAGATGACTCTTTACAAAAGACCCTCATGCTGGGAAAGACTGAAGGCAAAAGGAGAAGGGGGTGGCAGAGGATAAGATGGGTAGATAGCGTGACCGAAATAATGAAATTAGGTGAACTCCGGAAGCTAGTGGAGGACAGGGAGGCCTGGTGTTCTGTAGTCCATGGAGTTGCGAAGAGTTGGACACGACCAAGCTGAATGAACAGCAACAAACTTTTGGATAAGGAATGTGGTGGCGATGTGGGTTAAAACCACTGAACTTGTTGACTGGAAGGTTAGCAGTTCGAGACCACGCGACGGAGTGAGCTCCTGTTGCTTGCCCCAGCTCCTGCCAACCTAGCAGTTCAAAAGCACCTAAAAATGCGAGTAGGTAAATAGGTACCACTTCGGTGGGAAGGAAACGGTGTTCCGTGCGCTATGGCGTATACTCATGCCAGCCACATGACCATGGAAGCTTATCCTGGGACAAACGCTGGCTTAGAAACTGAGATAAGCACCGCCCCCTACAGTCGGTCACAACTAGACCATTCGGTCATGGGGAAACCTTTACCTTTTTAACTTTTTGATAGGTGCCCCAATATCCATGGTATCCGTGGATAAGTGTTCACACTCACAAAAGAAATATAGCAGTGGTCTCCAAGCTGGAGACCAGTGCGGCAGGGAAAACCTTCCCCAGCACGAACAACACTTTGTGTTTTGCCAGGGAAGCCGCGAATTACCCCTACTACAACTCCCAGGGATCATCACGGCTAGCCGCCCATGGGCGGAATACCAGGCGCATGGCTTGCTGGGGCAGCACACTCCAGAAGCTGCCAGCCGTGAGGACCCCTATGAGCTGTGTACCACTGCTACACGCCAGGGAAAAATCAAGGAGGGACCAGATCCGGCCCATGGGCAAGAGTTTGGCATCCCCTGGAATATAGCAAGAGTAAGGTCTGCAGCTTCCAAGATGGCTGCTCCCAGTTTTCCACAACCCACCTAACATCAGGCTGTAACCCACCAAGTGGATCCCAACCCACAGTCTGAAAAACATTGCACTACACAAATGGCGCACAGATCTAGCAGTCAAACCACTGTTTCCATGGCAGGACTAGGTCTTTATCCCTACAGCACTTAGCAGCCTATAGTCATTCAAGACTACACAAAACTACCCTCAGTTAGACCAGTAGCAAAACAGCGCTTGGCAGCTGCAGAAACCTGTGCAAGCCCATTAATTTTAATGGTTTTGCATTAGCTTCACCAAGATTTATAGCTGATCTATCTGCTGCTCTCCCTACAGCTTCAGGGAATGGAGGGAAACACTTCCGCCTGCAGCAGAATCACCACCTGGTGCACAGAACAAGAAGCTTGGCAAGGAAAAGCACCTCTTTGCCTCTTCCTGGGGCCTAGTCCAGTGGATTGCACCAATTCAGGCCACAGGCAAGAGGTACGGTTCTTTAACATTCTCTGCATTTAGTTACAACAAACACTATGCAAGAAGAAAACTATCACAGAGACAGATTTAGCATGGACATCTCATTACTGATCAAGCTATCTTTGCTTAGAGGAGCATTTCAAAACATGCCGTGTCACCTGCAGCCTGAAGGGATATATTACATTTTACCACCTCGTTCAGTTGGTGGACATGTGCAAAAACAGACATGTGCAAGAATACGAAAGCTCTTCAGAAATATTACTGATCAGTGGTTCTCAGACTTCTTAGCACCAGGACCCACTTTTTAGAAAGACAATCTATCTGGGACCCACCAGAAGTGATGCCATGGCTGGCAGTGCCATCAAAGCCTGCTGCTTTCCTGATAATGCAGCAATAAATTGGGTTATTTCTCGGCCCTTTTTCAATAGCGAAATGAATCAGAAAGGAAAAAAAGTCTATTTACAACCTTGACACAAGAAAAACACACAGCCCTCCCCCTTTTCAGCATCCCATCTTCCCATATTTTCAATATGGCTGCTCTAGGTGCTTCGTGACACACCTGGAACTGGCTGCCCAGACAAAGGCTGGCCCTCTCATTGTGATTTGTACGAATCAGACATTGGACTTGCTCTCTTCAAAGGCTTTGAAGACTATTCCTAACCCAAAATGCACTGGTGACTTCTAATGAATGTTGCTGTATATTCTGCCCCCACCTCTTCAATATGTACTATCCTTAGCAATGGTCCCCAACCTGTAGTCCACAGAACACCCTGAGAAGTGGTCCACCAAGTATCGGGGGGGGGGGGAAGATGACTTTAGATTGCTTCCAGCTTCTCACCAAGCGACTGCTCCCAAAGAACGGACGGTCCACAGCTGCAGTTGGCACTTCCAGTGTCTTGAGAAACTCAACCCCATGGATTACCAAATTTAATTAATTGTATTTTGTGTGTGCAGGGGGGTGAAGGGTTGCACGTGGTCCACGGCCACTTTGCTTCAGTGGTCTGCAGGCCTGTAAAGATTGGGAACAACTCTATCTTTTGCCTACGTCAGACTGGCGATGGAGGGACAGGTGGTCGGTAGGTTTCATGACTTAAAAACTGGTCACTTGTGCTTTATAAAGTTAAACCCCAACCTCAGTCTACCTTGACTGTGGTATGGTGCAAAAGTTATAGGCTACCTTAGAATGCCAGATGCAGGGGAGTGGCAGCGAGATACACGTATCTGGTTGTCTCGTGTGCTCCCTGAGGCATCTGATGGGCCACTGTGAGAAACAGGAAGCTGGACTAGATGGGCCTTTGGCCTGATCCAGCAAGGCTTTTCTTCTGTTCATAGTCACTGATCTATAGTAACATCCACATTTTCCTGTTTTTACTGAACCACCCTACCCATAGCCAGTGGTGGTATCTAAAGCAGGAGGAACCGGTACGCTGGGCGGGACTTACGTGTGATTGGCTGCCCGTCTGTTCGGTTCCGCCGCCTGCCCGCCCGCCGCACAGGCTGCCCTGGCCTCGGAGGGGGCGCCTGCTCACTGGGGGGGGGGACGCACGCCGGGTGCCTAGGAGAGCAGCGGTGGGGTGTGCCAACCAGGGGCAGCCCGCGCGGCGGGCGGGCAGGCAGGCGGCGGAATGGAACAGACGGGCTGCCAATCAACCGTATGTCCCGCCCAGCGTACCGGTTCCTCCCGCTTTAGATACCACCACTGCCCATAGCTTCCACTGCCATCAAACTTTCCCTGTCCCCAAATCTTTCCTTATAATCTTGTCTCATCCAGCATAGATTTGCTAGGAGATCCCTTGCATATTCCAGACAGCACCTAGCACATGATCTGTCCTAAATAAAAGCGAAAACTGTTGTAACACTGTTACAACAAATCATTTGGGCAGCATAGTTGTGGTTGCCCCACTGCAATTACTGTTATACATACCAGTGGAAATTACAGTGAGACTCAGGGGCATAGTTAATGTAGCTCAGTGCAGAGGGCAAAATGTTGCCATGGAAGTTGCATCACAACCGGAAGTGATGTCAGTTTTGTGTTTTTATTTTCGGGGGGGGAGGGGGTTGGCCATAACTTTGCCTAGAATACAGATATTACACTCTGGTTTGTTTCATTGCATTCTGCATTAAATGACCCTTCCACTGATATATAACATGATGGTATTGTTCATAAATACCAAGGTTTTCACCATTTTGGCCACTAGTGTCATGTTCAGCTTATTGCCCCCCCTAAAGCTTGTTACCCAGTGCAACTGCACCCCCCCCATACACTCCTTGAGCTACACCCCTGGTGAGGTTGAACATCCTGCAACTTACCAAGGCAGACGGAATCCACCAACCACGTACAGTGACATGATCCACCAAGAACTAAACATCTTGTGAGTTGCTGCTTGCTTAGCATTGCATAACCAGGAGAGCACCCAGGCACCACCAAAGGTCATGATCGACTGCCGTTCAGCCTGGTAGGTCCCAGGGTATGCAAGCCTCATCTAAAAGCACTTGTACCAAATTGCACCACCGTTACCTGGTCGTGTACAAGAGGGATTCCTCCCTAAATCCTTATCAACCACTTCCCATTCGCCTGTCTCCTTTGCACATCCTCACCCAGGGGGAGCCATAAAAAGGAAAGCAGGAGCAAGAATAATCTGTTGTCATTAATGAATTGACTCAGTCATGCTGTTAACAGCCCCATTTAATTGTACAACAGTCTTTCCTTGGCAGCTCCTCCCACTCAAATGCAATAACAATTCTCAACAGCGTCCCCAAAGAATTACATGGGCTCAGTTTACCCGTGTCGCTGTACTCTTTCCCCCGTCACCACTCTCCGAAATACTATCCACTTGCCTCGCTGTGCACTGTGATTAAGCATACAGTCAAGATTAGCCTAGTCAATATCCATCACAGCTTTCATGCGCAAGCACAGACATGAGTTCAAATAAAGAAATAACATGGTGCCAAGATGCTAACAATACTCTCATTACTGGCAAACCTGCCATTAATCACAACCTGATGGGTCAGTCCCAGTCTTTACTGCTTCTTTTGTCTCCCCTCCTCCTCCTTCCTTTGTAGCAGAGAAATGAAGTTCCACTAGCTTAGAAAATAGAGAAGAAAAAAAACCTCACCTGGCATTTTAAAATGAAATCTGCAAACCATTCATTCCCTTCTTTTCTGGAAGACATGCAAAACCGGACGACACCTTAACCAAGTTGTGCCACTATGAATGGCTTGCGAACAACAGATGCAGGAGCACTGTTGAAACGAGGCAGGTGTGCAGCATCCGATCAAGGCTGACGGGATGGGAGATCCCAAAAGCCCCATGAAAGCCACTCTGAACCCACCCACAAAGGACAGGATAAGCATAACGAACAAGTTGTACAATCTGTCAAGGACAGTTTTGCGCAACGTAGGGGAACATGGTTCCAAAGGAAACATCCTTCTTCCTTTTGTATTAGTCATAAGAACAGCCCTGCTGGATCAGGCCAAAGGCCCATCTAGTCCAGCTTCCTGTATCTCAGAGTGGCCCACCAGATGCCTCAGGGAGCACATGAGACAACAAGATGCCTGGATCCTGTTGCCACTCCCTTGCACCTGGCATTCTGAAGTAGCCTCCTTCTAACATGAGGAGATTGCACCACTCATGATGGCCTAGAGCTCACGATGGACTTTTCCTCCAGAAATCTGTACATTCTCCTTTTAAAGGCACTTAGGCCAAGTGCCATCACCACCTCCCTTGGCAAGGAGTTCCACAGCTTAATTGCCCGCTAGGTAAAATGGTACTTCCTTTTATCTGTTCTAACTCTCCCAACACTCAATGATCCAACAGAAGGAAAATGTTGATTGAACGGTGAATGGGCTACAGTGGGCAAAAGCTGTCCAAAACCTTTGCATTTTACTCCTACCTAGGATGAGCATTTATGTGATATCTAAAGCATTGGAAAACCTGGGCTGCTTTAGCTGAAATGCTTGTTTTTGTTGTTGTTGTTTTGAGCAGCAGGACACAAGGTTTTTCCATCCTTCTAGGGACAGAGAATGCCCCAGAGCAATATTAGTCAAGAATTTAGTAAAGTGTTGGATAGGCTGTTATATCAGCTAAGAAGCCTCAGCCTTGGGGATTTGGGAAAAGCCCAGGTCTGTCCCCTGACATCTTCATAACGTTGAAAGTCGGGGTGCAGAACAGGGGTGTCAAACTCATTTCACACATTCACAGCCCGTACTGAGGTTTCTAGAAAAGAAAATCTGCCTCATTGCAACAAATGTTGTACTGCCAGAAAACACGAACCATAGAATGATATTTTCCCAGAACGATTGAGCCTGTTTGGATTTTATTTTCATTCGTATCTTAACCATGCCTCTTAAGTGCGTCTTTACTTTGGGGGGGGGGGACAGGCTAACAGACTCTGTTCATGTTCTTTATGTTCTTAGAAGAAAATTTTTTTTACCCAGTGTGTAGCTAATCTGTGGAACTCCTTGCCACAGGAGATGGTGATGGAGTCTGGCCTAGGTGCCTTGAAAAGGGATTGGACAGATTTCTGGAGGAAAATCCATCACAGTCCAATCTCCTTATTTTAGAAGCAAGCTACCTTAGAATGCCAAGTGCAAGGAAGTGGCCACATATGCAGGCATCTTGTGGTCTTGTGCACTGCCTGAGGCATCTGGTGGGCCACTGAGAGATACAGGAAGCTGGACTAGACGGGCCCTTCACCTGATCTGGTGGGGCTGTTCCTATGAGTGCATGTCTGAAGAGGAGCATCTGGTTCTTGTGGCTGTCAAAGAGAAATGCTGTGGAGGATCTAGCCACCAGTGTGTTTACCTCAGAATTTACCTCAGAATGCCAGGTGCAAGGGAGTGGCAACAGAATGCAGGCTGCCTGTTGTCTTATGCGCTGCCTGATGGGCTCTTCACCTGATCCAGTGGGACTGTTCCTATGAGTACATATCTGAAGAGGAATGTCTGATTCTGGTGGCTGTTAGAGAAATGCTGTGGAGAATCCTGATTAGCCACCAGTGTGTTTACCTCAGAATGCCAGGTGCAAGGGAGAGGCAACAGGATGTAGGCAACCTGTTGTCTTGTGTGCTCCTTGAGGCATCTGGTAGGCCACTGTGAGATATAGGAAGCTGGACTAGATGGGCCTTTGGCCTGATCCAGCAGCGCTCTTCTTATCTTCTTAAGACCCCATAACCTCAGTGCAGAACAGCTGCACATCTGATAATAATTCCATACATAATAAAATGTTCCTGCAGTGTACCCTGAAGCTCAGGGTACCTTGAGGTGGTTTTGGCTGAGTGCTACCTGAATAGCCATTTCATCATCAGACATCAGAGCAACACCCAATAGCTGTCAGAGTCCCAATTACACCCTGAAGGAAACGAATGTGTAAAGAAGCTACTCTCAGTCATTTTCTTTGGCACAGTACCAGGCTGAAAAAGAACTGTACCTCCATGGGGAAAGAAAGGAGATCTGCTATGACTTGGAATTGGAGAGGTATGGACAGGTTCATTGGGGGGGGGGAGTAGGACATCAACCTTTCAGCTAAATTAATTAAACCAATTAAAAATCTAAGCAACCAAAAAGGCATTCTCAATTAAATAAAAACAATTTCTCAAGAAATATTGGATTAAAAACTTTTGCAAAAACATCTGGCAGCAGTCACCACCTGTACAGAGGCACTGCCCCCTCAACTCTGACACACAGCACCGAGCATTTCATTTCTATCTGAGGACCCAATCCTGAGCCCTACAGCCTCCAGAGGCATTGCTGGCTTCTGGAGCCAACTCCCAAGCAGTACTGATTTCCAGAATCTCAAACAGCATATGCTAGCAAAATTGTCAGATCGAGTACCGAAGTGAAATAAATGTGAAATAAATTAATCCACCTGGTATTCCAAGCAAATTCTGAAGACATAAAGAACAGGTACAAACATGACAGCAATTGGTGTACAGAGTGAGAAAATAAGAACGGTGTCAATTAAATCCACCACAATGGAGAAGACTTGCTCGGGGTTATCTAGCCAGATTTTTAGCCAAGGGGAGACTGGAAGTTGAGTCTTTGAATTTGAAATCCAAGGTGGCATTCGCTGCAGGATCTATTCATGCATTCCAAGAGTCTATTCATTCAGATCTTTCAGATGATCCCAAATGCCACTGGGATTAAGAGAACGCTATGCGCCTTCATAAGTGACAAGCAAACTAGAATGGCATGCATATTTCCAACCATTTTTTTTAAAGATTTGCTACATTCTTTAGTCAGAGCACAACAAAAGAACTTTGGAGCAAGGAATCCAGCCTTCTCCAGTGAGTGGGTCTGCCTAACACCCAACCCCCAGTCCTCTGCTGGGGCAAGAACACATCAAAGTCTCCCCATCATGGGAAAACAAAGGAGCTCATATGACAAGCCAAGATACAGATCTTCCATCATCTGCCTGAAAGGGACAGAAATGCAGAAAGCCCATGAAGTGCAAGTCTGTGGTGTTACCTAGTACAAGAGATCTTCCAGACCTTGCAAATGAGATGGAGAAGAGGGAGGAAATGTGCTTTCAAGTGGATTATTCCAGGCACAATGAGGCAAATTAGCATATTAGAGAAAACTGGAATGGATTTCCACTTAAGCAGGAATGTCTCAGCAACTTTGTGCTCTTAAAGGTAAAGGTTTCCCCAGGACCAAATGGTCTAGTCGTGACCAACTGTAGGGGGCGGTGCTCATCTCCGTTTCAAAGCCTGTAGAGCCGGCATTTTTGTCCGAGGACAAGCTTCCGTGGTCATTTGGCCAGCATGACTCTATGCCGTAGCGCACGGAATGCCGTTCCCTTCCCACTGAAGTGGTCCCTATTTATCTACTTGCATTTTAGGTGCTTTCGAACTGCTAGGTTGGCAGGAGCTGGGACAAGAAATGGGAGCTCACTCCGTTGCGCAGTCTTGAACTGCCAACCTTGCGGTCGAAAACCCAACAACAGCAGGTTAACTCGCTGCGCCACCACGTCCCTCTTTGTGCTCTTAGGTAAACCATTTTCTAGAGAAAGGGAGACAGTGAGCACAGCAAATGCACAACTTCCAAAAAGGGATCATTTCCACCCCAGGTTCTCTTTAGCCATTCATCATGCTTCTCCAATTCAACTGTTTCCAGTAATATTGCAAGCCTCAAAGCCAGAAATGCATTCAGAACATGAGGGAGCCGTAGCTCAGCCTCGGATCCCAAATGACTAATAACAAAACTATTAATAGGAAGGGGTCATGGTATTGATTTTGCTTGTAGGATGGTCATTTTTGTGAACTTACTTCCACAGCTGCCATGCGTGTCATCATGAACACAGTATCAGGTGAGCGGACACAACTGCTACAGTTGTGTTCAACTAAAGGTCTATATGTGGATGCACAGCCCTGCTTCTCGCAGGCATCCAAATGGGCTCACTGGGACTCAGCTAAGCACCACAAAGCACCAGATTCCTTATACTGTTCAGATTTCCCTTACCAGATTAGCAACCATAGTGAAAAATTCTTCAGCTTAGCCATGCAGGTTGTTACATGAGCACCAATACTGTAATCCAGTGGTTCCCAAACTGTGGGTCGGGACCCACCAGTGGGCCACAAGCCAATTCCAGGTGGGTCACAAAACACCTAAAGCAGCAATACTGAAAATATGGGAAGATGGTACGTTGGAAAGCAGGAGGGCTGTGTTGTTGTTTTGCTTGTATCGGGGTCGTAAATAGGTTGTTGTTGTTTTTCTTTCCGATTCACTTTGCTATTGGAAAATGGCTGAGAAATAACCCGATTTATTGCTGCATTCTCAGGAAAGCAGCAGGCTCTGGTGCCACAATGATGGCACTTCCAGCCACGGCATCACTTCTGGTGGGTCCCAGATAGATGGTCGTTCTATAAAGTGGGTCCCAGTGCTAAAAAGTCTGCGAACCACTGATCAATAATTCTGAAGAGCTTTGGTATTCCTGCACATGTCTCTGTTTCTTTCCTCCCACTGCCACTCTCCCCAATCGTGTGTGGGTCACACCACTAGGAAACTTTTGCTGCCTGGGATTCTTGCAGCGTGGATGCCGACTTCCAACGGAATGAGGTGGTAAAATGGATTGTACCACCTGGTACTCTGGGGGTACCAGAGACTGTTCTGCAGCGGCCGCTCAAGGCCACCGAATCAGCGGATTTCTGTATCTGTGGGGGAAAGGACCTGCCACAGATACCAAGGGACTGCTGTATATAAAATTCTATTATTGTTTCTGAACAGAAACATCATCACACGCATCTATCAATATATCAAAGGATTTGTATAAAATGTTCTCAGTATTGACTTTCCAGGGATTCAGGAAGAATATTTTTGTTTCCTAGAGAAAGAAAACACCACATAATAGGAGCACTTTTTGGTTGTATGGGCCAATTTACGCGTGTGCATACATACAGGGCCTTCACAGAAAATTGGTTTACTATTCTTCCAGCGTGCGGGGATTGTGTTAGAACAAAACAAATACCAGGTGCCTATTTGTTTTATTCATCGGAAGAGGGGTGGTGGCTAAGGGGGAGAAAAATATCTCGAGCAGCTCTCAGTTGCAAGCGGCCCTGCTTTTAATTAAACACGATACGTGACGAGTGCATAAAAATGAGCGCTGTTTGAAAGCAGCAGGTAGGAAGTAAATTTATCCAACTGTAACTGTAGAATATTCCCTCTCCTCTAAGGCAACACTCAGAGAGAGCATTTGCAAGCCTATTACTGTTCTGCTGAGCCAATGCTCTTGGACAAGGTCGTTTACAGATTTCTATTTGATTTTTTTGCCGTTGTTATCTTGAAGGGAAAAAAACAAAACTTTGCCAGTTACTTCAGAAGTCAAAAAGCTAATGCCAGACTCGGTTTAAGTTTGGGGTGGCCAAGGAAAAGTCATCTACTGAAACACAGTAGCAGAATCTCATTTGATGCTCAGATCAGCAGGTAAGTTTAACCTGAAAGGTTTTACAGAGGTCTGGGGAAGGGTGAAGATGTCACATGACTACTTTGACCTATCACTGAAGCAGGTTTCCATGATGATCCGATTGGTCTCCCTTCATTGGCCAGAGCTGGACATAGTGGCACACAGGCCGAGTTCTCATGCATCTCTCAAGCCTTAAGTATAGCACCCACAGCAGGCTCACACCCACACCTGGCATTCTTCCTCCTGTGCCACTGTGGTGCCAACACATAATCTCTTCTGCTGATAACAATGACATTCTTGCTTCACTCAAGAATATGCCATGCAGGCAACCAGCCTCCACACAACAAGGAGGAGACTAAATGTTAACAGGAAGCAGGACAGTACCTGCTTCCTGTTAACACTCGGTTAGCCTCCCTCTAGTGTGCAGGCTTGTTGCCTGCATGTCACATTGTTCAGTGAAGCAAGAATGTTGCTTTGTTAAAGAAAGAATGTTGCTTTGTTAGCACTCCGTATCAAAAACAAAGTTTATGGGTGCACCAGCTGAATCTGCAAATTACTGAATCCGCATACACAGGCTCCACAGATACAGGGGGTGGGGACTTGCACTAGATAATTTACCTTGCAGAGCAAGAACTGAAGGCATGGCCTAGAAGTTTGCCTCCTTATATGGACAACATCAATTAAGGACACCACTGCAAGGAAAAGGAATGACATTTACCTGCCTGGCTAATTTATCTCAGTGGGCTTTTTCTGATAAGATTATAAAAACTTCCTTACAGCCCAGTGGTGTCATCTACTCTCTCGCAAGCCGGAACGCTGGGCGGGACTTGAGTGATTGACAGCCCGTCGACTCACTTCCGGTTTCTTCGCGCGCCCCGCGCGGCTTTCCCTCGCCTCGGAGGGGGCGCCTGCTCGCCCAGGCACCCGGCGCGCCCCCCACCCATCCCCCCTGG
>JAJKFI010000024.1:6391716-6422289 GCA_029204185.1 Lerista edwardsae
CGCCTCGGAGGGAGCGCCTGCTCACCAGGGGGGATGGGTGGGGGGCGCGCCGGGTGCCTGGGCGAGCAGGCGCCCCCTCCGAGGCGAGGGAAAGCCGCGCGGGGCGCGCGAAGAAACCGGAAGTGAGTCGACGGGCTGTCAATCACTCAAGTCCCGCCCAGCGTTCCGGCTTGCGAGAGAGTAGATGACACCACTGTTACAGCCCCTCCCGAAAGTACCAACCAGGAATCTTGCTATGGGAAACAATATGGTTTCCCAATTCACCCAGAATAGGATAAATAAACGGTCTACATCTCCTCTCCATAATAAACCCATAATATAATAATGAATTATTGGGTTCTCCATATTATTGGAGAACCCAATAATAAATGGATTCTCCGGTAAACAGTAGAACCCATTCCAAATACTTGCTCTAGAAATTCATTCATTTACTTTAATAAAACGGATTCAGGACAGAATGTAGCCATTGGTCTTGTACAGCCAGAATGATAATTTGAAACTAATCTCTCTATTTAAAAAAAAAATTGACTCGTAAAGAGAACAACATAAATAGGATTTGTGACGCTCACGATCATCATTCAAAAATAAAATATTGGTAGCAGAAATAGTTATGGATATGTATTTGAAACTGGAATGGCCACAGGTAGTATTTTGTCTTCTAGCTGCAATGCTATCCGAGCTTATAAAGATAGGCACTAAGATAAATTGCCTAGGATAAAATGTCAAGGTTCATCAACTAGAACCAGGTGCAAAATGGTGGATGAGATGGGCATACACTAGAATGGAGAAAGAAGACACCTCCGAATGTGCTGTATCCAGGAATTTGGTTGCAGTACTAGAAATGAATTCAGACACCCATTCACCCCAAAAGCCTTCCCTCCTTTCCCCACCAAGTCCAGGTTAGAACTGGGCTCTGAGTGGGCTTTTTCTGATAAGATTATGTTTAAAAAAATCAGATAAGAACTGAAAACAGGTTCAGAGGGCTAACCCTGTCCCAACTTCATGCAAACATCCCCACTTTCCCAACATCTTGGTGTGAAATCTTTTTAATCCTGGAACAATAATGGAAACAGGTGAAGAGAAAAGGATAAGCACACCTGAAGGCCTTAAGTCAACTTGGCAGGGAGATTTGGCGACTGAAATTCAAAAAGCAGATCAAAGTTACATGGTGGGAATGGAGAAAGAAAATGGGTGTCCTATTAAAAAATCGTTGCATTTTGAAGAATGAATGCGAGTCTGGAACCAAAGGCAGAACTGCAACACCTCAAGAAAGTTAAAGACACATGCCTGGAAATGCATGGCTACCAAATTTAACCATGAATACGTTATGTCCCTTACAGGCAGGGCTCTGGGTACTCCAAGTTAAGATTTAAGTTCTGAGTTGGGGTGATCATAATTCTGTGCTAAGAAAAGGTGGAGTCTGCAACCGGTACAAATTATCTGCTATGGGCAAGGTGGCAACTACAGAAGAGAGGTCTCAAAAGTTGCGGGATTCTCTTCCCAAAAAGGCATGCTTCTCTCCCACATTTATCTTTTCTAGCACCACCAAAACCCCAATTTATTCTGCCACTGTTTTGAAAAGAGCATTGAAAGCATTTTATACTTTTTTTAGTACTATTCATTGCTAGGATTGGGGGGTTTTCTAGTATCATTGCTAGGATTGGGGAGGGTTTTTTGTTCTTGTTAAAAACACAAAACACCACCTTTCTGGTGTTAAGATAGCCAGACAAAAACACAAAACATCACACTTTGGTGTTTCTAATTGGAAAAATAATCTCTTTTAATTTCTAGAAAATAATATTGTGGCCGACATAACACCAGTATCACCTACCTAGCACATTTTTAGAGCTTTTAAGTAAAATGAGAATTCAGAATGAGAACTTGGAATAAAAACACATCACACTGTTCTCTGCCTTCATGAAATCTGCCAAAAAAAGGAAACACCATTTTCAAATACTCCTAATCACTGCTTATCACCATCTTATAATGTTTGCTACTCATTTTTGCACCTGTGTCGGTTTTACAAAGTGTGGTTTTCCATTGTTTACAAGCTGCTCTGGGTATTTGTTTTAATAAAAATACTTTAACACACAATAATCAAACCATATATAAATAGAGGTGCTTAAACTGGAAGCAGCAGATGGGATGAAAAGAACATACCAAAGACACTGGTGGTTCCTATATACTTTGCGGTTCCCACATTGTGGCTTCTCTGCTGGTCTTTATGATTACCGCTTTATTAAAGGGGAGGGGACATTCTAGCTTGATCACAAAACTGATACAGTTTAGTTGGATCCTATGCAGGTTTACCTGGAAATAAGTCTCAACTGGCTCAATAGGATTCTCTTCCAAATAAATACAGGCATGCCCCGTATCCATTCCAGACCCCCCCATGGATACCTGAAACTATGGATACTGGGAATGCCTTTTTAAAGATATGGAAACATGCAGCAAGGTTTTGCTGCAGCAAGATAAAAAAAGAGGTTTGTTTAATGTTCTCCTGTCTTTTTAATAGGGATGTGGTGATGCTGCGGGTTAAACCGCTGCTGCTAAGCTTACTGACCAGAAGGTTGGCAGCTCAAGACCACGCAACCGAGTGAGTTCCCGTCACTTGTCCCAGCTCCTGATAACCTAGCAGTTTGAAATGAGAGTTGATAAATAGGTACCACTTTTGTGGGAAGGTAACGTGCGCCTTGCTGCATAGTCATGCTGGCCACATGACCACAGAAACTGTCCTTGGACAAACGCCGGCTCTTCGGCTTAAAAACAGATGAGCACCACACCCTACAGTTGGTCACGACTAGACCATTTGGTCATGGGGAAACCTTTACCTTTATCTTTTTAATAGGCATCTCTGTATCCATGGTATTCGTGGATAACTGAAACAGTGGATAATGGATCAGTGGATACCGGAGCACATCTGTATTAGTAGTGTGGCCCGTAATTAGTTAATGTGGGTATGAAGAGGTGAAATGTACATGTAATGAGAATATAGACCACCTATTGGTGAGCATCTATTGGTGAGTTTCGGTGAAATAGGGATCTCCATTAAACACCCTCTCGGGGCTTTGGGCCTGGAGTGAACAGGGAATAGTGTCCTCTTTGTGGGACTGCCTACCTTATCCACGCAAAGTTCTGGGGGTGGTGATTTAGGAGAAGTATTTCTTATCTCATCTTGGGATGTGGCAGAGAGGAACCTGGAGCAATCACTATGCTGATTGCTTCAGGATTTCAAGTACAGAAAACTTTGAGGAAACCTAAGGTTGGTACCTACAATGTATGTGTACATTTCAGATCTCTAAATAGTGAGTCCAAAGCTTAATCCAGACACAAAATAACCAGAAAATTCAGATTAAAATAACCAGAAAATAAACCAAAAATTCGGAAAATGTACAGGCATGATGCGGCATCCGCTGGGGTTCTGTTTCAGGCCCAACCGTGGATACTGCAAACGCCTTTTTAAAGATAGGGGACATGGTTGCGCTGCGGGTTAACCGCTGAGCTGAGCTTGTTGACCAGAAGGTTGGCAGTTCGAGAGCACACAACGGAGTGAGCTCCCATCGCTTGTCCCAGCAACTGCCAACCTAGCAGTGCAAAAGCACCTAAAAATGCGAGTAGATAAATAGGAACCACTTCAGTGGGAAGGTAACAGCGTTCCGGGCACTATGGTGTATAGTCAGGCCGGCCACATAACACAAGCTTGTCCTTAGACAAATGCTGGCTCTTCGGCTTAGAAACGGAGATGATCACCGCCCCCTACAGTCGGTCACGACTAGACCATTTGGTCGTGGAGAAACTTAACTTTTTATCTTTTTAATAGTCGTCCCAGTATCCACGGTAGCTGGGGATAACTGGATACCAAATCTGTGGATACCGGGATCGTAGTTCATCAAGGGAAACATTTGCTATTAATGAATGTCTACAATACCTCCAATGTGGATGTGGCAGAACAACAGAAGGATGAACGCTTTTGTCCGAATCACGTCTTTACCACCTGCTGGTTATGGAATCGTTTCTGCTCTATATTTATCTTGTCTATATGCCCAAAAGTACATCAGCTCAATAGATCTGAAGGCTTTTTATTTCAATTTGAATTGCTGCATTACACAAAAAGACTCAACCGGTGAGCTGGCACTGTTGTTCTAGGAGATATTACAATCAATTACAGGGACCTGAAGAAAAGAGTATTTATAACCCTAGTGGGGAATTCACAAAACTGAAAACTAGAGGGGGGGATGGTTCATTTAGAGCCGAGCAGGTAGCATGAGACACACACACACAAACACACAAATCAGGTACAGAATTCCTATTCTTGTGGCATATGTGACTATAACCACTTCCTTGAAGAAAGGGGACACGCCAGCAAGCATCAGGATTAGGCAATAATACACCCAGCAGGCAAAGCCCTACTCCCCATATTTACTGAACACAGAGGTTTTTTGGGTCCCCCTACTCACCAGGATGAGTGGTAGTGGTGAGGCACCCAGCAGCGGCGGTACCACCAACTGCTTTCCAGGGGGGAAAATTTCAAGTCAGCAGGACACATCGTCAGGGGGGGAAAGATGACCCTTCCAGTGGCAATGCTTTGCTCCCCTTGCGACACTTTGGAATGGAACATTCCATGCCGGAGCATCAGCTACAGAGTGAGGGACCAGCTGCGGGGGCTCCACGTAACTTCGTATTTTTTGTATGTATCTATTTTTATTTTTATTTTTGGCACTGCACAAGACACCCAGTGCTTGAAAGGAGAAAGTGCTCACCATCCAGTATAGTTTTTTGCCCATACCTTTTGTTGAACTGTACAAAGCGTATTCCTTCTATGCCACAGCTTCACGCAGCGCCGTACATGTGAATTTCAGGTGATCTCCAATCCAGGTAATAGTGTGGCTGGATCACCTGCCTTCAGACCTACAACACTATACAGTATTCCCATTAATGGACGTGCACTTTGCTTAGATTTCTGCAAGTTGTAGAAGTCAGGATTTATTTATTTTTTTGGTGCTGAATTAGAGATATTTGGGCATATTTTAAAGATTTTTTTAAATATTTCTTTAGAAAATGGCAGCTATAGGAGATCGTGGATTTCTGTCGGCATTCCAGTGCTGCCTTACTGACCAGTGGCAATTCAATGGGAGGAGACCATTCTTAACCAGCACACACATGTCACACTGCTGGGAGAGGAAACATCAGAGACAGACATCAACCGACTCACCACACACAGATGCATTCCAGGAACTCAGACGAGTTTTAATTGGATGCAAGCTAACAATAAGAACTTTCATGTGATCATGGTGTGCAGCGAACTCTGTATCAAAAGACAAAATCCAAGCATATAATTATAACAGATTACCATTACATTGGGGGGGGGGAGGAGAGATACAACAAGATCTGGAAGCTCTCTCAACTCGCACTCCCAACACCCTGTACTTTTGTTTCATAGCCAATCAACCAAATCAGGGCTAATTCTGTTCCATTCAATTGCCAAGGAAAAATAGGAGAGATACAATGTAAACAAACAGGAAATTCACTTACAGATTGCTTAAGCTCCCATGCAATACGCTGCAAAAAGATTTGAGAGGATGGCGGAGCAGACCCAAGAACCTATTCGACCAAGCTAATTCAAGCCAACGATTTTATTAATTCTTCAAAAGAATTAATTTTATTGATTGCTTATAGCAATGTCTCTAAAACACTACAAGCATAGTTTCCGCTGCAATTTGAGGCCTGCACTATGTCTTGAAGAACTAGGTGTGCTAAAGTGCCAGATTCAACTACCTCCAGCCAATTCCTAATGATTTTGTATCACTGATGAAGCTTAACAAGGAACCATGAGTCTTAATTCTCGATGTCAAAATTCGCAGATGTGCGCAACACGTCACCTTCCTAAGGAGAAATAAAGGAACAAAGTGCCACATTGCAACAAGTAGCTGATGCCAAGTTACAGCTGTAATTGACTCCGAGGTTAGAACCTGGAATCCCGTGTTCAAGGCTTAGGCCACAGTACAGAGAGAAGAGGACATGTGGTAGAAATATTACAGCACTACTTGATAAACCAGGGACTTGGGGGCTTGAACCAGGAACCTCAAGGCTAAGGGCCCCAATCCTATCCACCTTTACTGCACTGATGAGCCACGCCACTGCCACCTATGATGGTGGGGCCGTCACAAAGGTGAGCTCAAGGTGAGCATTTGTTCCTTTACCTTGGGGATGCACTGTGGCTACATCCGTGCTGGAAAGCTGTGCCCTCAAGCTGGGACATAGCCTCATGAGCAACCCGGGTCTTTGATACCTAAGAACATACCGGATCTTTAAGACTTAAGAGCCTTGCTGGATCAGGCCACAGGCCCATCTAGTCCAGCTTCCTGAATCTCACAGTAGCCCACCAGATGCCTCAGGGAGCACACAATACAACAAGATGCCTACATTCTGTTGCCACTCCCCTGCACAACAAATAAAAAGGCTGTGCAAAATCAGCCACTATGGTTGGCAGGCAGCTTATATGAGGTGTAGTATTGGCTATACCTCATATAAACACCAAACATCCAGGACTCTACACTTTTCTGTCCAACAGGAAAAATCTCTTCCACCCGCTGCAGTTAACACTCCAGTTCAACCCCTATCTCCCATTGCAGCTCTGCCCCTGTATCTAGCTCAGGGGTGGCCAATCCACAACACCCGTGCACACTAGTGGCACACAGACACTTCCTAAGTGGCACACACAAAGTCGCCTGTTGCATCTGAGCGCATGACACTTCTCCCAGTTCAAAGCCTAGAAAAGGAGCGACAAGGCCAAAACACGGCAAGGATAGCTTATCGAAGGCACAGCAGATCATGTGGGCTGATGAAACCACCCGAGTACGTCCAAAGAAGGCCGAAATAAGGTCGAGTGACACGTTCAAGATTCTGAACATTTAAAGTGGCACGTGTTACGCTGAGGGTTGCTCATCCCTGGTCTAGCTACACTTTCAACAAGAGGCAATAGAGACTTCAGGCTGCAAGAGGAAAGCCCATCCCAAGCATGAATTTGGGTGTGACTGCCCACAGCAACAAATTAAGAAAGTGTAGCTATTCCTCTCCAACACCATTAGAGAAGACTCTTGAGAGCCACCTAGACTGCAAGGGGATCCAATCGGGCAATATCAGGAAGTCAAGCCTGATTGCTCCCTGGAAGGACAAATACTGAAGCTGAAGCTCAAATACTTGGGCCACCTCATGAGAAGAGAGGACTCTTTAGAAAAGACCTTCACGCTGGGCAAGATTGAAGGCAAAAGGAGAAGGGGGCGGCAGAGATGGTTAGATAGCATCACCGAAGCAACCAACATGAATTTAGGCAAACTACAGAAGCTAGCGGAAAACAGAGAGGCCTGTCGTGCTGTGGTCCATGGGGTCGCGAAGAATTGGACACAACCAGAGGTGTCACCTACTCCCCAGTAGACGGTTCGCTGGGCGGGAGTAGGGAGTGATTGACAGTCCGTCAATTTACTTCTGGTTTCTTCGCGCGCCCCGCGCGGCTTTCCCTCGCCTCAGAGGGGGTGCCTGCTCGTCTCGGGGGATGGGTGGGGGGCGCGCCGGGTGCCTGGGCGAGCAGGCACCCCCTCCGAGGCGAGGGAAAGCCGCACGAAGAAACCGGAAGTGAATCGACGGACTGTCAATCACTCCCTACTCCCGCCCAGCGAACCGTCTACTGGGGAGTAGGTGACACCTCTGGACACAACTTGGCGACTGAACAACAACAAAGCAATTCCTCAGCATGTACTGTCCTATCAAACGAAGAGACTTGACCTTTAAAATCCTGGCTCTTCTGAAGAGTGTGGATGGTACAGTGGACTTAGGACCTGAAGGGGCCACGTTCAAATCTCCACTCTTTAGCCCAATGACTCTCCCTCTCCCCAAAAGGAAGGGAGGAACAACACACACCACCTTCAGCTCCTTGGACCAAGGGTGGTATAAATATATGAAAAATAAAACAATTACCTGTACATCAGAGGTGTTTGTTTGAAACAAGATGTTCTCAGAACAGATGGGGGGCATTTAAGATGGACCATAATTAAAATGCATGAAAAAGTGCCACCTCTCTTGTCATTTTACCAAGTGAGCATTTTTAGGCTATTGTGATACTACAGGTTTGTTATTTGTACAGGGTCAAATTATCCAGAGCTAGATAAATTCTCTTCCTGGATCAAGGCCCCTTTGCACTACAGGAATTCCTTCTCACATCTTTTTCTGTTTCTCTTTTGTGCAAGGAACGTGTCCATTCTTGCTTGGTCACCAACCTCCTATTCCTTAAATTCCTCTATCAATAAGTTTGCTTTCATAACTCCATTACAGATTCCTTGGCCTCTGCTTTCATTATGCAAAGCAACAAGGCATCATAAAAATAATTTACTAGCAATTAAAAACACCAAAAATAAACAGCATCCAGTAAGATCAGTAGCCAGCAAATGGATGTGTTCCTTCCAAAGGATAGGGGATATATAACAGGCACAACAATATCCTCAAATACCCAAGTAAGGCTAAGCAAGTTATACAATTTACGGTGGATATGATTTAAAAATACAATTCTACTTACTTTTGTATTGCCAACACTTATTTATGCTTAAAAAGATGGCTTCTCTTTTTCTGAAAGCATCAGAATACAGATTGTTGTCTTTTTCTAACACTTAGCGTGTCCATTGAAAAATGCAATACATAACCTAGATACGTCCACCAATTCTTTGGGTCTGAAGTAATGTGCAGATGATGCTGATGCAAGTGATATTTATTGCATTGTTACCCTTGGAAACAGTTACAGTCCATCAACAACCGAAAAAAAGGCAACGGACTACTTAACAATACAGAGGATGCTGTTTAACTACAGACGGAAGCAGGTAGCTATTAATATCCGTTATTATGAAAACAGTTGGCTACCTACATCCCCTGAAAACTGCTTGGGCATTCCTAGTAAAGCTTCTAGGTAGATAATGAATACAGAAACCTCAGGAAATCAGATTTCAGCAAACTGTCAAACCCCTATCCATTAAGTTAAGTAAATGCTTGACGCGACTTATCTTAAAAAGGTGTTTCACTTCCAATACATACATTACAAGAGCAGTGCCGTTGCCAATTCCCAGTGGCTAGATTATGTGCAGCTCCAGCAATACCTGAACCACTGAGCCACAAGGATTTGCTCGGACTGGATGGGCACTGCCATCGTGGAACCACCCCTGAACCAACACCAAGGGTGCCAGCACTGGCACAGGTATTGCACATATGATCCCAGCCACCCCAAATGACCTAGATCAGTGGTGACCCATCAGTGGGTCGCGAGCCAATTCCAGGTGGGTCGCAATGCATCTAGAGCAGCCATATTGAAAATAGGGGGAAGATGGGATGCTGGAAAGAAGGAGGGCTATGTGGTTGTTTTGCTTGTGTCAAGGTTGTCAAGAGGCTTTTCTCCCTCTTTCTGATTCACTTTCCAATTGGAAAATGGATGAGAAATAACCTGACTTATTGCTGCATTCTCAGGAAAGCAGCAGGCTTTGGCATCACAATGAAAGCACTTCTGGTCATGACATCACTTCTGGTGGGTCCTGGACAGATTGTCATTCTAAAAAGTGGGTCCCAGTGCTAAAATGTTTGGGAACCACTGATCTAGATGTTATCAGCACTCCCCTGTTTCATTAGCCTTGTCCTGTCTCAAAAGCCCTCATTCTTCTGTGCATTTTCCTTCTCACCTGCAGTCTATTCCTAGATTTTCATTATTTTTAAATGAGAATTATAGCACTAAATGATACAGAGAAGTGCACACACTGATTTCTTTTCTGTCATGCTGAGGAACAGATGACCCTTGATTGATGCATGGTTACACAATTAACAGCCTGATTTCCTCCCCATCGACATCCACACACACCCCAAAAAATTGTCAAATGTTTTACATCAATAGAAATGGTGCAAACAAATCTCAAAAGCCTCAGATCCAAAAAATGGACTCACAAGCAGTATGACTGAAGAGAACGGGCACAGTGGTTCTCAAACATTTTGCACCAGGACCTACTTTTCAGAATGGCACTCGTGTTGGGACCCAGCAGAAATGATGCCATGGCCAGAAGTGACATCATCAAGCAGGAAGTGCCATCAGTGTGACATAATCAAATGACACCCCTGGGATGCAAACGGGCATTCTTGGACTGCAGCAATTGCACAACCCTGAAACATCCCTGATAGAAAGAAAGATTGGGACAAAATGTTATGCAAAAGCACTGAACTAAAAACAATTTTTTTAAAAAAACCCTCACTTGAAAATTCAAACTGTTAACACTCACAAAAGGAATATAACAAGAGTAAAGGCTGCAGTTTCCAAGATGGCTGCTCCCAGCTTTCCATGACCTATCTGAGATCCCACCAAGTGAGTCCCAACCCGCAGTTTGAGAAACACTGCGCTAGCAGATGTGGAAAGGGGCGGGTTACAAAAAAAACACCCATGGTTCAGGGTCAGCTCTGGAAAGATCAGACAACGGAAACTCATGTATTCATACAAGCAAACCCCAAAACAGCTAAAGACATCAGAAGTATATTACTAAGGACCCCCTTTTCCCAGTTTCGAGCAAAAGCTGAAAACCTTCTCATTTCAAAGGCCGTTTAATGTCACCTAGACATTAGAATCTAAGTGGGAAGACAGATGTAATATAAAAGACTCACAGCTGGTGCCTCTGGCTTCCTCCTGGCGGTGGAACTGAAGTGACAGATGTCTGCACTGTGAAATCACGGACGGATGTATTCTTCCGCTTTCACCCTCCTCCCTTCTTTAGCTAGGCTGCATTCACTCTTTTTTTTTTTAAGCATCCCTTATATATTTATTCATTTAAATGCCCATTCACTGACTTGTTTAAAAGTTCAACATAGTCGCAAAAGTGCTGGAGGAAGGCCGCCACAGCTCTGGGATGTCACATGCAGGGCCGGCTCTAGGATCAGCGGGGCCCAATGTGGGGCATTCTTGCGGGGGCCCCACCCTCCCTGTGGCCCCCCCCCCACTCACCAAGAAAAGCACTTGTGGTGCCACATGTGGCACCTGGAAATAGTTGGTGGTGACATGATGATGCCACCGCTAACTGCTTCCAGGAGGCCCATTTTGGGCTGTTAGGAGGCAGGGTCATGTGGGAGGGCCTCAGGTAAAGTGGCTCTGCTCACCCCACTGACCTACAGCCCATAAGATCCCAGCTGCTGCTGCAGGCAATCTGCTTGCTGTGCTGGTGCGCCCCCCCCCCCAAAGTGCGGGGCCCAATGTGATGACATTGGTCACATTGGCTTAAGGCTGGCCCTGGCCACATGTATCAGCCACTCAACCCCATCCATAGTCTGCTTCCACTTTGTATACAGAGTCAATCCTTGATTCTGGGAAGAACAGCATATTTAATTCAAGCGCATGAGGATCCTTCCAAAGCAGTCTCTGTGCCGTACTTTGATACAGCACGATCAATGCTCTACACGGTGCCTTACACTGAGAGGAAAGGCCAGTCACCACTGCCTTCACCAAGATGAAGGAAAGCCCACCCTGCCCAGCTTAGTCTCACTCGTACTTGGCAAAAATCTTTTGGAAGCCTGGCAAAATCTGTTTGACCAAACCAGTTCTCTGTGTTTGCCTACAACTGTTTCCCAATCGTTTCCTGTCTTTACAAGTCCTTTTGAATCTCCGTTATCCCGATAAACAGGCACTTCAGGGGTGAAGTTCGGGTTGAATGACTTTGGGGAATTTGCTCCGGTTTTGGACAGGCACACTGTAAATGTTAAGCGGTTTCCCATTCGCTTCCCGGCAGTCTCTACAACGTTTTGACCAAGATGCACGCAAAGGACACCCAGTGCAACCTATATGCGTTTAATGTAACAAAATCAGAATCCCAACGGGGCAACTATCATAACCATACAGCAGGGGTGGCCACCTTTCAACTTTAGGGCTCCTGGACCTTTACCATTGTGTAGAAGAGGGAATTTCAGAAGGTGCAACTGGTCGTCTCGCAGGTAACAAGCTGCACTACTGAAAGTCCCTCCTCTACACAATTGTTAAAGGTCCAGGAGCCCTAAAGGTTGGCCATACAGGTGCCTTCACTTTCCGGCAGACTCCTGCAAACCCTGCAGCTGCCCCAAGGCTCACTTAGGTGGATACTCTGCATCTCATGAGGGCTTGGTGACAGGGTCTTCCTCCTGCATTGACATTGTCCTGGGGGATGCTCCATGAAAGGTGGTCTGCATTCCTGGAACCCATCCTTGTGCCTGTTTCAGTAATCTTGGAGCCTCCAGGGACTTTGGGGGTATTATATGTGTGAGAACCTCCCTTCTCTCCTCCCAGTCTGCTTTCAAAGCTTCCCCTTGCTGCCTTCTCTTCTGGTTTCTTAACGCTTCTCTTTCTGGTCTCGCCCTTTCCCCTTCCTCCAGCCATCTTATGCCTGCCTACTGCTCTGTCTCTCTTCTCGTCCCTCTCCTCTTCCATTTCGCTTCACCTCTTTCCCATTCTGGATCCTGCCTGCCCTCAAATACACACACTTCTCATTTCTTCCACAACTGTCTCTGTTCAGGGCTGGTACCAGCTGCCTTCATTGGGACTGATGGGAAGCCAATGAGTTGCCAATTAGCTACGTTTTGAAGATGCATTGTGATGATGCACTGTGATGTCATTGGCAATCACCTCCATGGCGACTTATACCAAGCCACCCATAGCTTGTTCTGTACTGTGGGGACCAGAAGGACATCACAAATTTCCTACACTTCAAAAAAATATGCATCATGCTGCACTCACTAAGTACCGCTCCATAGAATCATAGAGTTGAAAATGAGCCACAAGGTCATCCAGTCGAACCCCCAGACTGTAGCAGGAAATCTCCCTCCAGCATCTTCAGCATTCCTGAACAAGACCATTTCTCCCACTCCCCAATAAAATATAACAAAACCCACTGCAGAGGCATTCAAATACATAACACTAAGAGTGAGCCTGAAAGAGAGATTCTAAAGCATGCATAGAAGATACATGCTCTAATACAACATACATTTATTACACACACACACACACACAGCAAGTTACTCCTTAAATCCTCTTGGCAAGTATTCTAATCATGCAATTCATTTTAGTCATCTCATTCACTTTATCTGCTGAGATGCATAACTTCGATGAAAATTAATTAGTTTGCTTCCGCAGATGGATTTCTTAATAGAACCTGGGAAGACTGAAGCCAAACATGTCAAACTCTCTGTGGCATATTGCAAAAAAAAAAAAAAAAAAAAAGGAAAATGGCAAGAACTTACCAATCGGTTAAAAAAAGAAATAGATGGAAATAGGAGATGCTGAACAGTGACCTCTAGATAGGACTTCATTGCCAGCAATGTACGTACAAAAGTGAATTTCTGCCCTTTGCCCCTTTTGGCAATTTACTGTGAAAACTGATTTCACAAGAAGCTCTTGCTAGCACAAACTGATTTTAAACACAGTTTATTGAAAAGCAAATCTGCAAATTTCAATGGTTTTTAACTCTCCAAGGAAACATGAACAGAGCAGCAGAGGTCTGCTAATATGACACTATTGCTCTTCAAAAAAAAATATAAAAAAATAAAAGTCCTGTTTATATTAGAGCTTCTGCTACTTTCCAAAAAGGTGGTTTCCCCCAGCCAGACATTCTGACAGACAAGCTGACCTCTCAATACTGCCAGGCCAACAGGCCACTTCTAAAATAACCACACTCCTGCCCACCAAGTGAAAAGGTAACAAACATTCTGCCACAAACTCAAGATCACGCGACAGAGAAAAATTGGGAAGGCGTACCATTTGCCAAATTGTTCAAAGGCAAGCCCACACAATTCAGGCACGGATTGTGCAATGCCAATTTTTGCAAAATGCACAACAAAAGAAAATTGCGGTTGCCGTGCTAGATTGTACCATCTAGTCTCACATAATATCTTACACAAGGTTGCCAACAGCAGATGGGCAGGTTACTCTGGATGCTCACAGCAGGACACAAAGGGACTGCCCAGTCCACCTGAGCATCAGTATGCACCCAGCAGAAACGGGGCCTTTTCAGCGGTGGTACCCTTTCTCTAGAACTCCCTTCGCAGGCATCCATGCCACATGCCCTTCAACGTGATGTTAAAAAAATAGCTCTTCAGAAACAATTTGATAATGCATAACTTTTTTCGGGTACTGCTTTTTATTATAGATTGTGCTGCTATGTATTGAGGGCTGCTGCCTCACTATTTTATACACGATATGCCGTTGTTATTGATATACATGAATGAGATGCTGTAACCCCTGCTGACTGGGTAAGAGGCACTTTTTGAAGTGGTGCTCCAGGGGGAAAGTAATTGTCCCTATTTACCCCTGCACAGTGTCTTTTCTAGTGGCTGCTGTTGCTGGTGGTGTTTTGCATTTTTTTAGATTGTGAGCCCTTTTGGGATGGGGAGCCATTTAATTTTATTATTTTTAGCTCTGTAAATCAGCAGAAGATTTAGCCGAGAGGGTTAATGCCTCCGTTTGCCCGAAGATAACACCTGAAAATCTCAAGGTCGTGAGCTCGGGACTGCCGGAAGTCTCTGCGAGCAGCAGACCTTGGAAACTGCGGCTGATTAAAAGCTGAGTTTCAGCTGCCTCGTGGGAGGAGGAGTGTGCTGAAATCAGCTGCATCTCTGGTGGCAGCAGGGAAGCCTCATCAGTCAGCAGACGACAGACGGGTGGCTAAAGAAAGAAGGCTAAATCCAGAAAGAAAGATCTGTATGAGTGTTGTTCTTGGAAGACAGAACATTCTGTAAATTGTAAAAACCTTCGGGTTTGTGAGAAAATCTGCCTATGTAAACTGCCTTGAGTTCAATCATTAGAGAAATCTAGTGATCTTAAGAAAGGCAGTATATAAATAAATGTATAAATAAATGTATAAAATGTATTATTATTAACTTATAAACCGCTTTGTTGAAAAGCGGTATATAAATACTGTTGATTGATTTTGAGATTAACAGTATCTTCCTCCACACTGCTGTTTATGAACGGTTTCAATGACTGTTGTTTTGTTGGTCCAAAGTGGTTCGCAATAACTAAGAGTAGGATTATAAAGACATTGGCTTTCTATTCTCCTTTACCCCATCCTCTGGCCTCTTCTCTGTACATATAGCTATATACATATGGCTAATAGCCATTGCTTATGCTCTGTGATTTCCCCCCCCCAATTCATTCGATGTTCTGCTTTAAAAAAAAGTCTTTAAAAATTGAGATCAGATACCAGACTGAGACTTATTTCCCCAAACTCCCTGGAAACACCACTCTCTTTTAAAACAGCAGCCCTTTCTCCCCTCAAGGCAGAGAGAGTTAACAGAGGACAATCTCCTACAACTATCACATGTATGAGAATAGATATGATGTGCTTATAAAGAGATACTGCCAGGATTCTGTAAGTCATGCCTCCCTCCGGACGTGACCTTGTCAGATTTCATAAACTAAGTGCAGAGCCAAGCATGGACTGGACTTGAATAGAAGAAAAAGGAGGGAGGGGGAAGAGGGAGGAGAGATCGGGCTGCACAGTAGGTGGCAGACTTCTCTATAAATCAGTGCTGAACCTGTGCCTCGGCACGAATTTTAGGGGTGTCAGCAGAGGTGCTCTCTTTCAGACACACAGCCCTAATCACTGATGGCATTTTGCAAAAGTAATTTTGCCTGTCTTTTTCCAAATTAATGGGTTGTCTTAAAAGAACTACAGTGCTGCACAGCATTCAAGAGAAGATTCCTGCTCTACTCCAGACATGGCTGCATTTTTGTGGCTAGGAGAGGAAATGCTACCTTTTTATATTCCCTTAGGGACAAATAGCAGTCTATTAAGCACACGTTTTTGTACCAACATCCCCGGTAACTAAAGTTTGCATGTATGGCACACTGGTGAACATAGTGCAGGATTGAGATCTCCTGCAGCAGAGAGTGGCTTTAAAAATAAAGTACTGACGGAAACATGATCTCGTATCAAAACCTGTCAAATTTACTAAGGTGGCTTAAAAAGCACAAAAACATTAGTCTGATCACAGATTACTGCCTTCAGGCTGCAGGATCATATTCCAAGCAAAGAAATTCCTAAAAGCCTACAGGCATTTAAAGCCTTATTCATGCTTTCAAGCAGGTGAGAGACACATTTGCTTGCAACAAAGCATGACTGCACACACACACATGCACATACACAAGGACTGTTGAAGGGAGATGAAAAAAGAGAGCCCAAGTTCATGCAAACTGCCAAAGGTCACAATATTTGAGCATCAGCACCACGCTGTCTCTGCCCATCATAAGGAGATCTCTGTGGAAGAAATCAGACACTTGGCAGGTATATATGTGCTTCTTTGCCTAGTAGTCTTGCAGGAGACTGAAAAGTTCATACTTCTATTTTGGCAGTTAACTAATCAAACTCTCCCAGATTACGAGTTATCAGCAAATTGACAGCCCATTAGAAATGGCTGCAGGCTACATTTTTGCAGTTTCAATGACTATGTTCCTCCTGCACGCCTCACTGACCTTCTGAGCCGCCAGCAATTCCTGATGCAACCTCACCTTGGACTAATCCTGTGCATCAATAGGGGAGCTTCCACGTTTAACTTGCACTTCTCGTGTGTAAAAAACAGACAGAGCGTTTTAGCTTGAGATTTGCAACTCAAGCACAGCTGTGATCAGCATTTAAAGTTTAACTAATTAGTTTCAAACAGGCTCATTATCACTGCAACCCTACAGAGGCCATTCCTGCAAAACTGTTGTTTCAGCAGCTTCATGTAAAAACTACACAGGCAAACTGCAAGCAATACTGGAGTAAAGGGACATGTTAAGTAGTCAAAGGATGCAGCAAGAGTGATGCTACATTAACCCCAAGGACAGGCAAGCTAGGATGCAAAAGAGCTCAGATAAAACCTGTTACCCAACCACATGGGTTGGTAGTATAGCAAGCTTCTGAGTTGCAAAAAAACCCACCCCTCTTCAGGTATGGAACAGTTCTGTGTGACTCAAAAGCTTGTTTAATTACTCCACCAAAAGAAAGTACTATCAGGATCCTTTTACAGAATATTTTATCTAAATCACCAGGCAAGAGGGTTAATATTGGAAGCATCAGATGATGGGGAAAAAAGAGAGAAACAGACACCGACGGGGGGGGGGAAACCACAGGAAATGTTTATATCACCGGAAATAATTGTCAACATGGAAAAATACATGCAAAGGGCTTTGGAACTGGAGCAAGTCCACACCTCATATTCACTGATTTTACAGCTGTTCTGTACAAAAAATATCCAAGGCACTCATCTGTGACACAGGTCAAATGATTCAGTCTTATTAATGAGTAAGTAACCTCAAACAAACCAACTTAGATGCACTCTCGTCTAAATAAATCGCTACACACCCATGTATTCTAGCAAGTCAGGAGATTTCTTTGAACTTTGTCCCAGGCCATATACATCAGTGTACAGGAAAACTCTGAAGTAAATGATTGGAAGGGAGAGACACTAAGGGGAGACTTTGTTAAGTTCTATCCAGCATGGATCAGATACAAGTACACTATAGATCACTAGTTTCAGTTACATCTGAACTAAGGAAAACTTCCAGACAACAGCTTTTAATCTGGAGCAGTTTTACTTGAGAGGAAACCCTTGTGAAACTGATGCTATGCACAGTCTGACCCTATGTATAGATACTCAGGAGTAAATCTCTCAGAGCTCCAGGAGAAACTGCTGAGTAAAATTGCATAGGATTGCACAGTGAGTACCACTGCAAGTACCACTCCCAAGAAAAAATACACAGGACATCCTCTCAAGCATGCCTAGGCTTTCATCTGTATTTTCCAAAGCAGATGCAAAAAGTAAAATCCGCAAGTCATTTAGATCCACATCTGAAACCAGCCCAAAGATTACCCATGTCTTATTTAGAAACCTCCTGCACCAGCTGATAATGCTACCAGCATGCCAGTCTTTTAAAGTTATGATTTACTGGGAAACACTGCAACAGAAATGGCAAAAAGATTAGGCCCAGATTTCTCTGGGACTTGGATAGGAGATTTTAAGGAGAGAATTGCAAAATCACAATGACACACCTGAAGCCATCAAGTTGTCACTGCTACATGAGCCACATTTTTAAAAAAGAAGCCAGTAGCATTCACTTACTTTTCATACTCGGCGTTGTCCCTATCGCACCGTGAATCCTTGTGCTTTTGCCAGTCTTTACCATGCTTGCAGGTGGTCAAGAGGACAACATCCTCTCCATTATGGACATGATATAAGGCATTCCTGGTGTCTGACCCTATCCCAGTCAGGTACCTTTTCCCCTTGAACACCAACATGTACTTCCTGAGCGGAGGAATGGTGTTAAACCTCAGGAAGCCCTTCTCCCCTCCTGTCCTCGGGTGATCCTTAGAAAAGAGCGGTATAGAAACGTCAAACTTCGGCCGGAAGTTTTCAGTACTGATGCTGGCTTTGGCCAACATGGCCTGGCCAATGTCAAAGCCCACGTCTTCAGTGTAGTCGGGCCAGGTGCCGGAATATAAATTAAAAACTAAATGGTTCCTACCATTGTTCCACAAGTGGAGGCTCTGAACTTTGGACCGCAGGTTGTGCACGTACTGTGGGGACAGCTGGTCCCTGTCTAAGGTATCCAGGCTGAGGACAAACAGGCAAGCTTGGCTGGGGTCGGAAGTATAAAACCTAGAGCCTTCAATAGCAGCCAGGATGTTTTGGTAACTTTCGGCTATTTTCTCCCCTTTCTGCTGCGGGTAGACGTAGACCTTGAAGCCGTTCTTCTTGCAAAGGGCAAAATCGAAGCAAGACTCCATGCGGCATTTCTTGCCTTTGTAGACGCTGGCGTTGGCATCGCGCTTCTGCCGGGGGGAAGTGTGCACGTTATAATCCTCGTTCTCCAGCTGATCCCAAGGAACGAAGGGGCGCAGAGCGTCCGGGAATCGGGGCCAGTAGTGCTCGGGGCTGGGGTGCTGCAAGCCATTCCTGCTACTGTGAGCCTCTCGCCTGCTTTGGTTTCTGGATGCTTTGAACTGCACGCTTCCCAAGTAAAACAAAAGGACGACAAAAGTGCCAGCAGAGAGCAGGATGAAATAGCGTTTTTTTGGCCTGCATGTGTCCTATCTGGGTCAAGAGGATTGTAAATAAACACAAAGATCGCCCAAGTTTGCCAATCGACACTTTCAGCTTGAGTCCGCCATCTTCCCGCCTGCAAAGACTTTAAACTCTCTTCTCCCACCTTCTCTTGATTCCTTTCCCCAAGCCTTGGACTGATGCAGCGCATGTGGGCGATTTCTTTAACTTTCTCCCCTCCTGTCTTTCATCTTTGGCTCGCACAACGGAGGGGGGGAGGGAGCGAAAGGGAGAGAGAAGACGGTAGACGTAGAGATAGAAATCGGGAAGGAGAAGGATCAGGATCTCACACCCAGAGCGGCTTTGCAAAAAAAAAGAAAGAAAGAGGCTGGGAATTCTCTCGCATGCAAGAACGGGAGTGGGGGGGAGGAGACAGCAGCTCACAAAATGAAACCACCAGGTCCAGGTCCCTTTTGCCCTCAAATGCTGTTGCAAGATTGAGAAATTTCGTCCCGCCCTCTCCCTTCCTATCTCCCTCCCTCCCGCTCTCTCGCATGCACACACACGCACACACACAACACACGGTGCTTGCAGATGATGAAGGTGTAGCAGCAACTTCAACTCGTCCAAAACACTCCTGCAATAGATGGAGCTATTTAGAAAAGAGAGAGACACACACAGAAAGAGAGGGGGGGGAGAGAAGGGAAAGACACTCGAGCGCCCGGCTCCAGCTCAAGTCGGCAACCAGCAGCGGCGGCGGCAGCAGCAGCAGCCTACAGCCCGCCCGGGTTCACACCAATAGCACCATCGGGATTACATCTTCCTGCTGGAGCGTCGTAACCTCACGAATCCCTGCATTTCTCTTGCTTCCCTTCTGCTGCGGCTCCGAGACTGGGGCGGGGGGGGGCTCTTTATTCCTCTCCGCGATCTCAGCGCACGGCCCCCGGGATGGAACAAGACAGAGATCCTCCTCCTCCTCCTTCCTTCGCCGCCGCCGCCGCCGCTCTCAGCCCCCGCCCCTCTCAGCCATTCATTGCAGCGCGCGGCGGTCCGCCAAGGCCGCGGGGAGGCTGCTCTGCCCCCTCGTCGAACGTTGCCGATCGCGGAGTTCGATCGCCGAACGTTACCCGGTTCTGAATGTTGCACTTACACATTCCATTCCCCGAACCACAGCGCTGACCTCATCCATCCACGCAGCCCGCTCGCCGATTGGCTGGGCGTCACGTCCGGAGTGGGAGGTGCTTCCGCTGCACCCATTCATAACCCCCCAGTCGGAGGGTTGTAGCTTTGCAGTAGATTAAATGGAAACCCCAGGAAGGTATCCCTCGCTGGGGCAGGACGGGGGACTCCAGCAAGAAGAGGTCGCTTAGCAGGCTGGAGCAACGCCCTGTCTAATAGCAGGCACTGATGGACGGGGAGGACACCGGCGGGTCTTCTCCGAAGGGAGGGCTCTGTCTGGTGGCCAGGATGGGTGAATGAGGGACCGGCATCTGCCCCACGCAGCACGCTTCCCCACCACCACCACTTTGGGCTCTCTCCTCCCACCCCCAACCCCGCTTCACCAGTCACCCCACCCCGGTGCAGGCACTGACAAGATGAAGCGCGGTGCCCAGGCCAAAGAGCCGGTTGCCCCGGGCGGCCGCAGCAGCGTGTTCAGTGATTGTGTGCGGTGGGAGTGTCCCGGGAAGGGAAAGACGCTTTCCAGTTTGCCTTCAGGGCTGCGAAGATCCCAGCAGAGGAAGGGCGTAGCAGTTGGAAACAATACCATGACAGTGCTTCGGGAGGCGGTGGCTGGCTCACATTTGCAAGCCAACCAAAACGGGGGATGGGGAGGAAGGGAGAGCGGGGAAAAATCCTGTTTCCCCCGCCCCGCTCTGCCTCCTCGAGGCCTTCCTCGGATCCCCAGCGATCGCGCATCAAAACAGCAGATCTAGCGTTTCCTCAAGTTGGGAGTAAACCCAGATGAACCGAGAGGGACTTGCTGACTAGCATGCTTTGGCTAGAATCGGGGTTCACTTTTAAGGGTGCGCGCAGGATCCGGTTGAACAATGCATGCAGGGAAACTTGGGAGAGTCTCAGGGAAGTTGGCGGCGACAGCCGCAGCCGGATCCTACGTACGTTTGCTCGCATCTCGTGTTGAATGAGGCTTGCTCGCAGACAAGCAAGCGCAGGACTGGGAGATCTAGAGGAGTCAGGCTTCCACTTTAAGAGTAGTTACCTTGGAGGGAGACCCCCCCCCTTCAGTGGAATTTACATCCGAGTACATACATTGGCTCGGGCTGAAAATGTATTTAGAATCCGGATGTAAGAAAAAAAGATCCTTGTCCAATCTCTCCTTAACCCACCCATCCTCCGCCACCCTAGACTTCAGTAGCAAAGAAAAAATGGATCGGTGCAATTCAAAAAACCTGTGTTTTCCTTCCAAAAAATAACATGATTTGCCAACATTATTTATAACAAAGCACGTAGCCAAGTCAGGAACCAATCACTATTGCTGAAAAGAAGAGAGTCCATTCTGGGGCGTCCACCCATTAGCCTAATGGGAGGTATGGGAGTCAGAAAAGAGTACCTGATGCTAACCTAAGATTAAACTTTTGTATTGTATTGGGGAAAACTGGAGCAAGGAGCGAATCGCTCCTCGTTCCCTCTTCAATAGGGCGACAGGTTTGTGCGAGCGCCCTCTACCGGTGGGAATATTGCATCGCCTGACAGTGAATCGCGGCTAGTGCAAAGTTTGGTGCGCCCCTGGGACGTTCGGTGCCTGCCTTTTTCGTGCAACTTTTGTCACGCAGTCCGTGCACCGAACTGAGAGGCGCTTTTGCTAAGTAAAGCAGGCTGCGGGCAATTGAATGGTTCTCCTTGCTGAGCTCCAACATGAGCATACGAGTGTTATGGCAGCCTCAGTTCTTCGTCTATAAAATGGGAATAGTAACAAATGACCTGTTTCTCCTGCCAAGATGGGGAACACATAAAGATGACAATCTAGTGTATGGTTGCTTAAAAGGCTGTTCCACCAGGCTCAATGGGGCTTGTACCAAAGCAAATTAGATTTTCTCCAATCCGATTGATTGGCAGCATGTTTAGCAAAGAAAGAACAAAGTCATTATTTACACAATGCATAATTTGACTGGTGGAATTCACTACCACAGCATACAGTGACAAGTGACAACCAGTCACTTTGATGGCTTCTTAAAAGTTTAGACAGTGTTAAGGCGTGTGTAGACCTAGGAATAGTTATTAGCTGCCTTTATTGCAAAATAGACCCACAGCCCATATCTAGCATATCTCTGAGAAATAAATGCTAGGGACAGAAAACGAGAGGCTACTGCCTTCATATCCTTGCTCGCTGATTCTCCAAAGACTGATTGCTCTTGGAAACAAGAGGATGGGCCACTATAAGATGGTAATGCTAAAATGGGCATAGGAGCACAACGGGAACGATGTACAGAAGTTATTCACAAAAAGGATTCTCTACCCATCTTAACACTAGTAAGGCAGTGTCTAAGCCAGACCATCAGTCCAGCTCAGGTGCAATCCTATCCTGAGGGTTAAGCTCCCTTGGCTATAATTGGACCTACTTCTGAATAGACATGCATAGAGTTGGACTCCCAGGGTTCTTTATGCTGACTAGCAGAATTTCTTTGGCAGCCTTTCCCAACCCTAGTTTCTTTCTTTCTTTCTTAGGGGTAGTGACATGTGTGCAGGGGAGGCAGAGCCTCACCCAACCCAGCAAATAAAAAAAATGGACCCCAAAAGGCTCCCATAACCTAACAGCATCTTCACTCCAGAAGCAGTACCCTGGTTTATATTCAAACAATCTTGAACGCAGGTGTCTCCATTTTACTTCAGGGCCTTCAGAAAATCCTAACAGATGTATTACTATAGACCAACCCAGAATATGCTTTCCACTCCCATTACCAAGGCAGAAAAAAACATTTGCCACTGAGACCACACAGTCATTCATCAGGTGATGTTTCTTGAGCTGTACATTATTTCCAGCTGTTCAACACTGTTCTTCACAGAGTCATAAACAAGACACCATAAGACAGGGTCAGATGTCTGTGGCTCAACAGCTGACTCAGATATGCTTGATTAATATAGAAATTTTGTGCATATCATCACCTGCTTGTAGCACGTTGTTGATGGTGGTGGTGCTTCATTCAGGCTTCAGTGCTGGCTTGAGCAGAAACTATAGGACTGTGATGGCCAACTTTTCTCTGCTGGCTGTGCTTCTGTGCCTTAAGCAGCATCCTGAAACTAGGGAATACAGCAGAAAACCTTGTTAATAGTCTAGAGATGGACTGATGTGGAAAGCTTTCTTTTCATGTGCCAAGCTGCTATCAAAAAGTACAGGAACAGGCAGGCAAGTTTGTTTTTTAAGGTGGCAACCCTACTAGGATGTAGGGGATGGGAAATTTGTGCCAAACATAAGAAGAGCCCAGCTGGATCAGGCCAAAGGCCCATCTAGTCCAGCTTCCTGTAACTCAGTGACCCACCAGATGCCTCAGAGAGCACACAAGACAACAAGATGCCTGCATCCTGTGGCCACTCCCCTGCACTTGGCATTCTGAAGTAGCCTACTTCTAATGTAAGGAGGTTGCACCACCCATCAAGGCCTATAGCCCAAGATGGACTTTTCCTCCAGAAACCTGTCCAATCCTCTTTTAAAGGCAACAAGGCCAGATGCCATCACCACATCCTGTGGCAAGGTAATTCCAAACATTAATTACCCACTGGGTTAAAAAAAAAAAAAAGCATTTCCTTTTATCCGTTCTAACTCTCCCAACACTCAATTTTAGTCCCCTGGTTCTGGTGTTGTGAGAGAGGGAAAAGAACATCCCTCTATCCACTCTATCCATCCCATGTATAATTTTGTATGTCTCAATCATGTCCCATTTTTTTCTAGACTGGAGAGCCCCAAATGCTGCTGCAGTCTTTCTTGGTAAGGGAGGTGCCCCAGCCCAATAATGATTTTTGTCGCCCTCTTCTGCACCATTTCCAGTTCCACTATGTCAACAGTACAGTACTGCCAGTACAGCCTCCAAATCATCTTGCCAACCTTTTTCCCCACCAGCCTCAGCTCCATTGTCTTCAACAGAAGCTACATTTGCAAGCATGAGCAGGTGATAATGTTTATCTACATGCTGTGATTTCACCTGCTAATTGCTGTGGATCAGAGGTACCTTTACACTCACAGCTTTAAAGACCAGTTATGAGGCTGACAACCCTGACTCCATTCCGCCAAACGTAGTCGTCTGGGCTCCATGCAAATTGAGTTGGAACTACTGGGAAAAGCTGTAGTCTCTGTGATTTGTGATTGTTTTAGAGGAAACTTGAAGCATCAGGATTTCTTTGAATTGGCTGAGCGTTCTACCCAGCACTAGAACATATGGCTGAGATAATAGACTGATGAAAGTCAACCTGCTGGATTCTTTCTTATTTTCCTTCCTGACAAAGCCTACAGGTGTTGAAATATTTCTATCTCAGAGATTTTAACAAGATGCAAAGAGATGTAGAAGATATCGACAACATCAATGATTCCTATGGTATAGGAATCCAAACACCTGGGGGTATTGTAGTGGCCGAAGACATTTGGATGAAGGGATTTGGACGTATGATTCACATCTCTCTAGGCAATACATTCATCTGAGAAGTCAGTTTCTGGATGCAAATATGGGTGGCAATCAGATTAGGCTATGATTCATGTATTACTAAATCTTCCCTTTTGCTCGTCCACACCTGTTCAAATAACCTTTGCACAGGCAAGGAAGTGAATGCCATTATACCCAACACCAGGTTCCTCTGTATTTTCTTTAATCTAATAGAATGATGGGTTTGCTCACTTGCGTGAGAGAACCAATAGAAGTTAGTTTTGCTTTATGTAACAAAAATGGATGGTTTAGTCAGAAAATTGCATCCAAAGTTATACTTAGAGCCAGCGGTGTTATGCTGCCGGAATGCTGGGCAGGACATCCGGGTGATCGACAGCCCGCCCGTCGCGTTCTGCAGCGTTACTCCATTTGCGTAACCAATTACGCCGCTTGCGTACGTTACACAAACACAACGGGTGGGCTGTCGATCACCTGGATGTCCCACCCAGCGTTCCGGCAGCAAGTAAGTACTTGCTTAGAGCGCAAGTATAACTAACCTGGAGTTAGGCCAGCACAGTTTGGTTGGCACAAGGCCCAAACCATAAAGCGCATTTGGGCCACTCTTGGAGTCAGGGAAAATGGCGCACGTCTGTGTACTGGCCTCTGACTCCAAAAGTGATCCAAACATATGGTATGGTGTCTCTTGTGCCAGCCAAACTTTGCTGGCCTAACTGTGCCGGCCTAACTCCAGGTTAGGATTGCTCTCTTAGTTATAAGTATCCCTGAAATCAATGAGACAAGTCAGTTGTGGCTAATTTGAAGGGCTTAATCCTATGAATGACATTGGGCCGACGCAATGTGCTTGTGCCGCCCCAACATCACTAGCACTGACACGAGAGCACCAACCAGCACCCCCCATCGGCACTAATGCTGTTAAGCCTTCACTAGCAGCAGTTGGCTGTTGGGCTGACACTAGCAGTGGTGTCATCTACTGTCATCAGTGGTGTCATCTACTCCCCAGTAGACGGTACACTGGGCGGGACTTATGCGTGATCGGCAGCCCGTCCACTCACTTCCACTTTCTTCCCACTTGCCGCGCGGCTTTCCCTGGCCTCAGAGGGGGAGCCTGCTCGCCGGGGGGATGGGTGGGGGGCGCACTGGGTGCCTGGGCGAGCAGGCGCCCCCTCCGAGGCCAGGGAAAGCCGCGCGGCAAGCAGGAAGAAAGCGGAAGTGAGTGGAAGGGCTGCCGATCGCGCATAAGTCCCGCCCAGCATACCGTCTACTGGAGAGTAGATGACACCACTGAGCCCAATGATGCCGGACAGAGGGGCCGCAGCTCAGCCAAACTCAGCTGGTGCAAGATCGGTTCTGGGCATGGGGAGGGTGGGCAGGAGGGCATTTCTGGGAGGGGGGTGAGCGGCCCAGTAGGTGGCCCGGCCCAGGGAGGGGGTGGAGATTGGATGCAGCCATTAAGCCGCATCCAAGCCTCCATCCCCCAGGCTGCGCATCCCCAATTTGGGCTGCGCAGTCTCCTCGGCTCTGCTACCTGGCTACTTAACAGGCGCAGATCCGAGGAACCCACAGGGGAGGCTGGAGCCTCCCCTGGGGCAAGAGTTGCTAACGTGCCCTTGCCCCGGGGGGGCTCCCCAGCGCACCAAAGCTGCACTGGATATGGTGCAGGTCCACCGGCCTTACCATTCCCGTGCAGCTTAGGATTGCGCTTTAAGTCACATTCATTTCAGAGGGACTTGGAACCGGCTGGTTTTGAATACAACTCAGAAATTACACTGCGTCTTCAAGATGCAGACCAGTTCCAATCTGGAGGTTTGTCCATGTACATCGAAACAGCCAGCCCAGCGCTTTCATGCCTGCACCAAAGCACCCCAGTGAACAAGCTGCTCCAGTGATGTCATGCAGGGGGTATGCGGGGTACGCGAGTACTAGTTTCTAGGATTACAGCTGGCCCCGCCCATTCGCCCGCCCACTCGTCGACTCCGCCCTCTGCAACGTTTGAATTTCCTGCATGTTTGAGTTGCCTGCATGTTCTCAGAGCCAGGCAGGCAGGCAGGCAGGCAGCGAGCGGAGCCTTTCCTTTCCTTGCCACTGAAAAATGAGTTGCTCTGGGGTTTTCACATGATGCCAGGCCTCCTTCACATGTTCTGGGGGTGCTGTGGAATACTGTTGCAACTGTTGGGTCAGTTTAAACTCATCTGAGGCCTCAAAAAGGGCTTTTTTCATGTCACTTCCTGCCACAACATCACTTCTGGCTTATGACGTCACTTCCGGTGGGAAGGTCCCGACACGTGCCAATCAAAAGTGAGTACCTGTTCTTAAATCATTTAGATGACACCACTGGCTGCTCCTGCATAAAAGCGCTGATGTGGTTGTCTATAACCTGGCAAGCTACAGAGGACAGGAAGCAGGACAGTGCAGGTGAGCCACTCAGCTCCTTCCAGCAACACGGCTTTTGCAGGATGAAGCAATCAAAGTGGCAGGCTGGGGGAAGCACTGGACTGATAGGGGTTCCCCCCACCCCAATCTGCCTGCCCATACGGCAAGCATCAAGATGGGCTGCACCACCTTCTGGGCTTGGGAAAGAGGGGGGATGGTGGCAGAAGCTGAACTTCCTGTTGGCCAAAAGCTGCCAGGAGCTTCAGCCGCAGCCACCGCCACAACCTGAATCACTTCCTTAGCTGAAGGGTGATCTGGAGGAGACGATGACTGTGGGTGTTGAAGTTCTTGCCAGGCCTTGGCTGTTGGGATGTTCAGCCATTGCCCCCCATGCTGCCTTCCGGATTGTTCTGCAGTCTGGAGAATGATGGATAAGGGGAGTGGATGGCAGCAGGGAAAGCTCCGGCCAACGCCATTGGCAGGAGCTTCAGCTGCTGCCATCCCTACCCAAGGGCATAGCATGCCTTCCCTGCACTGGGGACAAGGCAAGCGTTGCACCCCACCATGCACGACATCATGACGCATCATGACATAATGCACGGGACCTCACTGCCCCGGCCGGGTGATTTCAAAATTGTCTGGGCTGCAGCAGTGAATGTACCAGGCGCTCCCATCTGCTTCACAGAATGGGAAGTGGACAGGAGTGCCTGGCGCACTTTCCGTTGCTTGGGCACTTGCACTTGCTTGGGCATAAGAACATAAGAAGAGCCCCGCTGGATCAGGCCAAAGGCCCATCTAGTCCAGCTTCCTGTATCTCACAGCGGCCCACCAGGTGCCCCAGGGAGCACACGAGACAACAAGATGCTTGCATCCTGTTGCCACTCCCTTGCACCCAGTACTCTGAAGTAGCCTACCACTAACCTGTGTAAGGAGGTTGGACAATCCATCATAGCCCATCATGATGGGCTTTTCTTCCAGAAATCCATCCAAACCCCTCTTAAAGGCATCCAGGCCAGATGCCATCACCACCTCCTGTGGCAAAGAGTTCCACAGATTAACTACCCGCTGGGTAAAAAAGTATTTCCTTTTATCTGTTTTAACTCTCCCAACCCTCAGTTTTAGCAGATGCCCCCTGGTCCTGGTGTTGTGAGAGAGGGAAAAAAACATCCCTCTATCTACTCTATCCCTTTCGTCGGTAGTGAAATTCAGGGGGTTCGCCCAGGTTGTTAAATGGCCGGGCCCCGCCCACTCACTTACCTCGCCTGGCTTCGGGTTTTTTTTTTTTTGCTCCGGCTATGACGTCATAGAACCGGTTGTTAATTCATTTGAATTGCACCTCTGCCTTCTGTGCATAATTTTGGATGTCTCGATCATGCCCCCCCCAGGCGCCTTTTTTCTAGGCTGAAGAGCCCCAGATGCAGCAGTCTTCTCTTCTGAGCTTCAGCAGCCTGTGCGCCGCGTGCTTCTGTCCACTTCCTGAGCTGGAAAACGGACGGGGCGCCTGGACTCTTGTTGCTGTGGCTCAGACGAAATAATCGGGGCCATGGGAGCAAATGCAACAGGCACCAAAAATTTTGCACCGGGGCGATGGTCCTCTTGGCCCCCCCCATGCTACTGCTCTGTCCCTACCATACCGCTCTCCAGCTTGGAGAAGGGGGGCAGCAGCACGTGCTAAAACATATGCACCTATCAAAGGGGGAGAGGGGCCAGCCCACTGCCAGCTCGTCCACAAGACCTGTGGCATAGCCAGATTGGGGCGGCACATGTGCCATGTTAGTGCCATGTAAGTGGTCCCTCTTACGTGCCATCAGAGCCATTCCGGGCATAGAAGGCAAGTGGGAGGGGCTGCTTACACTGTGCACGGTGGCATCTGCGGTACTTGCTGTGCCATCCCCACATTTGGCTATGCTCCTGGTCCTGTGGATGGGCTGGCAGTGGGCTTGCCGTGCCTGTGGCTACACCATTGCATAAGACTGCCTGTTGTGGGTTGCATCAGCAGCAGAATGTGAGGGGTCTGAGCAATGGTGTCATCCAAATGATTTAGGAACAGGTACTCACTTTTGATTGGCACTTGTCGGGGTCCGCCCATTGGAAGTGACATCATAAGCCGGAAGTGATGTCGTGATTGTTGCCATGGATGTTGTCATGTTTGTAATAACTTCAGCTTGTGGTTAGTGTTGATTTAACTTCTATTGCTTTGCTTTCTAGAGATATGTATATACATATTTTGCTTCAACTGCTCCCTGGTTAAATAGCAGGGCCCAGCTTCGAGTGGGCGGGGCCAGCTCAACTTCTAGGAACCGGTACTCGCGTAGTGGTGCGTAGTGGGTGCATGACA
Source organism: Lerista edwardsae (assembly GCA_029204185.1). Taxonomy (NCBI): domain Eukaryota; kingdom Metazoa; phylum Chordata; class Lepidosauria; order Squamata; family Scincidae; genus Lerista; species Lerista edwardsae. Next base: position 6,421,087 of record JAJKFI010000024.1, read on the forward strand.
TCACTGGGTCTGAGGGGCTGGCGGAGATCATTCCCCTCCTTACTGAGCGCTTCATGCGCTGCCCTGGTGCCTGAAAGCGCAGGACTTCACAGCAGCATGGAAGGAGCAAAGTAAGGATTTCTTTTGAGGGTTTTTTGGGGGGAAGGGGGGTAGAGCACAGGTGGTGTTCTAAGTTGTGCCACCCCTGCAGTGGTGGGATTCAGGGGGTTCGCCCAGGTTCTATAGAACCGGTTGTTAAATGGCCGGGCCCCGCCCACTCGCTTACCTCGGCTGGCTTTGGGGTTTTTTTTGCTCCGGCTATGACGTCATAGAACCGGTTGCTAATTCATTTGAATCCCACCACTGCACCCCTGGAGAAGGAAATGGCAACCCACTCCAGTACTCTTGCCAAGAAAACCTCATGGATTACAAAACTAAAAGGCTAAACGATATGACACTGGAAGATGAGACCCTCAGGTCGGAAGGTGTCCATTATGCTACTGGGGAAGAGCAGAACACGAGTACTAGTAGCTCCAGAAAGAGTGAAGTAGCTGGGCCAAAACCGGAAGGAAGCTCAGCTGTGGATGTGTCTGGAAGTGAAAGGAAAGTGCGATGCTGCAAAGAGCAATACTGCATAGGAACCTGGAACGTCAGATCTATGAATCAAGGTAAGTTAGATGTAGTCAAACGTGAGATGTCAAGGCTGAACATCGACATCATGGGAGTTAGTGAACTAAAATGGACAGGAATGGGAGAATTTAATTCAGATGACCATTATATCTGCTACTGTGGGCAGGAATCCCTTAGAAGAAATGGAGTAGCCTTCATAGTGAACAAGAGAGTGAGAACAGCAGTACTGGGGTATAATCTCAAAAGTGATAGAATGATTTCAATTCGGATCCAAGGCAAACCTTTCAACATCACAGTAATCCAAGTCTACGCCCCAACCACTGGTGCTGAAGAGGAAGAAGTTGACCGTTTCTATGAAGACCTAGAACAGCTTCTAGAATTAACACCCAAAAAAGATGTCCTTCTCATCATAGGGGATTGGAATGCTAAAGTAGGCAGTCAAGAGGTAATAGGAGTAACAGGCAAGTTTGGTCTTGGAGTACAGAATGAAGCAGGGCAAAGACTGATAGAGTTTTGTCAGGAGAACACATTAGTCATAGCAAATACCCTTTTCCAGCAACACAAACGGCGACTGTACACATGGACTTCACCAGA
>JAJKFI010000024.1:6435024-6449921 GCA_029204185.1 Lerista edwardsae
CAATCAATCAATCAATCAATCAATCAATCAATCAATCAATCAATCAATCAATAGGTACTTATATACCGCTTTTCAACACGAAGTTCACAAAGCGGTTTACAGGCAAATAGTAATAATAATAAAATTAAATGGCTCCCTGTCCCAAAGGGCTCACAATCTTAAAAAAAAAAAAAAGGCAAACCACCAGCAACAGCCACTAGAAAGACTGCGCAGGGGTGAAGAGGGACAATTACTCTCCCCCTGCTAAATATAAGAGGAACACCACTTGGAAAAGTGCCTCTTGCCCAGTGTGGCAATCCTGCCACAGACGTGTGGCATCCTCCCTGAAAGCGAGAGTGGTCCAAACACCTTTTACAGTGGCCCTTGTGCCAGCCAAACTGCTGGCCTAACTGTGCCAGTGTAACTCCAGGTTAGGATTGCGCTCTTAATCTGAAATGACTGAACTCCCCCACTGATTGATTAAAAAAAAAAACGAAGTCAAAACTTTTTTTTTCTTTTTACTCTAATAAAAATTTCATATTAATACACCGCCATGCACAAATGAGGTCAAACAATGCAAAGTACAAAATTATCCAATATACAAAATGAGAAAGCTGATTTCCCAAGATTCCAGAGATCATGCTGAAAGGGACTGAAACAATAATGTAAAATTCTTTCCATTCCAAGAGGCTTCCTGTCCTCCAACCCCACCCTAACCCTGTCGTGATGAGAAGTGCTCGAAACAGGAGGAATAAACAAGCATAAAAACACTATGCAGAATTGACCCTGACATTCAATGAATGCACCGAACATCACGTTTGTGGAGGGAAGGAGGTTTCATGGCTGTACAAATTAACCCCTTTAATGCTGGGATAGGGGTGCAGAATACAGTGTATGTCCATCAAAAAGGCACTCTAATGTTATGCCGTTTTGTTCGGGTTCTGCCCATTAAAAGTTCCAAATATGGCAGTAGGAACAGCCTGCCTGTGCACACATTATGTCTTCAAGGCCTTTCCTGTAGCGGCTGCCACCTTCTGTTGCATTACGCTTTTTAGTATCCTGGAGCTACGTTCAACGCAGGTTTTCCCTTTCCTAGGATGTGGACCTGGGCCGCTGATCCACGCTTTGCAGCTCACCTAACGCTGATTGTGTACACAGCAGCCAAATGTCAAGACGGTATGTGGGAAGATAGGGCTGTTTTGCCATGAGCAAGGAACAGCGTAACTGTTGGAGATCCTATGCTCAGGTCTGTACGAAACCAACTATGTGTCATTTTGATGCAACAGTATAGAGCAGTGCTTCCCAAACCTTTTGACTTGCAGCTCCCTTCACCCTACTAGGCCATTGGGCCCAGCTCCCCATTAGGGCGACAATCCTATTCATTGTACTGGGTGGAGGGTTTTTCCTGAGGATTCTGTGGCTTCCCCAGGGAGGCGCAGCTTACCTTTTGGGAAAAAGTACTGATTCTCTTATCAATAACACGGTGGCGCTGCGGGTTAAACCGCTGAGCTATTGAGCTTGCTGACCGGAAGGTTGGCAGTTCGAGACCATGCGATGGAGTGAGCTCCTGTTGCTTGTCCCAGCTCCTGCCAACCTAGCAGTTTGAAATCACGTAAAAATGCGTGTAGATAAATAGGTACCACTTCGGTGGGAAGGAAACAGCATTCCGTGTGCCTCGGCATATGGTCATGCAGGCCACATGACCACGGAAACTATCCTCAGACAAACACCGGCTCTTCGGCTTAGAAACGGAGATGAGCACCGCCCCCTACGACTAGACCATTCGGTCATCGGGAAACCTTTACCTTTTATTGATTCTAAACATGGACTCAAAGTGGGGTATTTATAGTTAATCTGGAGGGGAACAGCGCTGAAATGTTGACACCCTTGCTTTATACACACATTCTGGATTCCACTACCATCACTGTTACAGCTTCTTGGACCTTGTAAGAGCCTTCTTGATCTTAAAACATTTTAATTTAGAGCACTCCCACTTGAGTTCAAGGCTCAATATTCCCCAGGAATGCTTGTCCTTGCTGAAGCAAAAGAACGTAGCACAATACTTAGGGTGCAATCCTAACCTGGAGTTAAGCCAGCACATTTAGGCCAGCAAAGTTTGGCCAGCCCAAGGGCCACCGTAAAATGTGTTTGGACCACTCTCGGAGTCAGAGAAGATGGTGCACGTCTGTGTACTGGCCTCTCTGACTCCGAGAGTGGTCCAAACATACTTTATGGTTTCCTCTGTGCCTACCAAACTTTGCTGGCCTAACTGTGCTGGCCTAACTCCAGGTTAGGACTGCGCTCTTAGGCTCTACCTGAAAAGTGGTGTGTGAGTGCACGTACTGAGAAATACATTGCAGCACAGCAATGGAAGAGAGTAAATTGCAGCTGAGGAGCCATGGGGGGGGGTGGACATGCATGTGCAACCATGTGCAGGCACCAGCAGCTTGGGCAGGAAAATTGAATGGAAAGTAGCAGGCGGAATAGGGGTGTGAGTGTTTCCTTCTGTGCTTCAAATGATCCCTTCCCAGTGCAGTTTTGCAGCAAAGAAGTGGCCCTTGGGAGTTTCATGACACCTATTTGCGACCCTATGAGAGTCCTAGAGCTAAAAAAGCTCTCTTACAGGAGCATTCAACAAATCAACTGTACAGAGGCATTCCAAAAAGCAAAGGGATTTTGCAGGAACATTTCTGAACCCAGAAATGAATGATGCAGCCTTGCTCCAGCAAAATTCTGAAGATTGGGGGGGGGTGTTTGAGGGAAGAGAGAGGCCCCCTGCTTGTGCAGAGCTCAGTGTACCTGCTAGCATTTCTTTGTGCTCATTGAAGTAGCAGGGTGAAAATGTGCCCAAACCTTGGCTGCCTTTTATTAACATTTAGAATGTTAAATCCCTCCTTCGCTAGAGGTCAGCTTTTAATTTTAGGGGAAGGCATTGAACCCAGAGATCATCTGTGCTGTGCAAACTAGGCCCCATCACAGTATCCTGCACGCTGAGGCAAAACGAGAGCAACCCACAACCACCCCCCAAAACCAAACAGGTCAACTTGATACTCCTATTATAGCCTTTTTTCAGCACGTGTAAGTAGTAGCAGCTTATAGGAGAAACACTTGAATTTCTTCATTGCTCATCTGATTGCTGCACACCACAGCTGCCCGCACTTGTGCTTCACCACTGGGCAGAGCACCAGTACTGACCCCAGAACTCAGAGGTATCAATAACTTGGAGCATCCCACTGTTAGTACCAAATCTACAGCAGAAAGCAAACAAATTAGGTTTGACAGCCTGTTCTGGCCTTGTTATATGGCAGACTATATATGATATGAGCCTCTCATCACCTAAGAAACATGGGGACTAAATGAAGTTTCCTGCTCATGCTTTACTCCTTCCAAAAAGCTAGCAAAGGGGCGGGAGGGAGAGACATTGGTTGTGCCATCCTCCCTGATTCCAAGAGTGGTCCAGACTTGCTTTATGGTGGTCCTTGTGCCGGCTGAACTTTGCTGGCCTAGCTGTGCCAGCCTACCTCCAGGTTAGGCTTGAGCTCTCAGTCATTCCATATATTCTCAGTGTGGTGGGGAAGGGCCATGGGTCCTTGGTCAAGAACAAGCAAGAAGCACCTGGGTTCAGTGTCTGATATCTCCAGCTTGAATAGTAGGATTGGAAAGATCTTCGTCTTTGACTTGGAGAGCATTCCCATTCAGAGTACAACACCAGCACAATCCAACACATATCTACCTGAGCGCAATCCTACCTTATGCCGGCCTAGTAAGGCTGACATAGCAGGGCCATAACCAAAGGCCCATTCGGAGGCAGCAGTAGCAACGAGCAGGACAAGGGGAGGTTTTCCCCTTGCACCCGCATAAGCCCCAGTCACCCCTATGGGCCTGCTCGGAACTGCGCTGGCAAAATAGCAGGCGCAGAGGAACGTGCATGGCAGTGGCCCGAATTGGGGCCGCCATGGCCGGGAACCGGCGTTAGGATATGGCACTACGGCCGTCCTGCATCACAACTGCATTATAACCGCCGTCTCCGCCCAGTTACGCCCCCGGAACGCCTCTGGAACGCCCTTGCCGAGGCCCTGCGCTGACCGAGCAATGCCGGCGTTGCCGATGGTCACACCAGTGCCTGAACGCTGGCGCTGCTGCTTGCGCCGGCAGAGCGCCGTAGCGCCAACGTGGATGTGCTTTACGGCACATTCGCAACAGTGTTCGGCCAGCACAAGAGCGCAGCGCCGGCACTAAGGGGGGTATAGGACTGCGCTGTAAGTCTTATTCAATTCAATAACAGCCTGAATAATTGAATTATTCAATTCAATAAGTCTTAGGGTCCAATCCTGTCCAACCTTCCAGCACGGATGCAGCCGCAATGCAGCAATAAAGGAACAAACATTCTCTTACTGTGAGGAGGCCTCCATAAGTTGTCTAGGATTTTGGCCCTTACGTGAAAGTGTGTACAGGGTTGCAGTCCATATAGGCATAGAAGCCCACATCATTTGTTCATAATGGGCAACTTGCACCCTAAAGAGCTAACCGCTTGTTTATATAGGCTGGATTCCAAAAGCCACTAAAAAGCCACTTTTATCATTGGATTCTATTTTGCTTCTATAAAGATCCTCGCTTAATACATTCTAGCAATTTGCATCCCTCAAAAAAAGTATAAGATGAAATTAGTTTGGAAATATATCCTAAAGTCACCCTGGGAATGAAGGTTAAAATCATTATTTTATCTGGATTCTGGATCTGTAATATCCCAGGCCTTATTTTAGGCCTTATTTGCGATGAATATTTCATTCATCGCAATTACTCAAAATGTCAGCTCTTGGAGCTTAAATTGGTTTAATAGTCATTCCACCTGGCCTGGGGAAGCGTGGGAATTGTAGGTCAAGAAGAGATCTAGGAAATGTAAACAACAACAATAACAAACAAGAACCAAAAATATCTCCACATCTTATCAGAGAATTATGTCTCAGATTTTTTTGCAAAAAGCTACGAGTTAAAATAGTAGAAAGCAGATACATGCTTATAATGTAGTTATTTCTTCTTAATATGACATCATTTAGAGCACAATTCTAACCTGGAGTTAGGTCGGCATACTTTGGCTGGCACAAGGGACACCGTATAGTATGTTTGGACCACTCCAGGTTCAAGATGCCAGCACACAGACATGCACCATCCTCCCAACGGGCTTTACGGTGTCCCTTGTGCTGGCCAAACTTTGCTGGTCTAACTGTGCCGGCCTAACTCCAGCTTAGGACTGTGCCCTTACTGTGACTACTGGTCAGTTTCAAAATCTAAGTCTACTAACCTTGTCTGATAGTCTGGTCAAGGAATTGCTTATCCTAATTTTTGTCTCAGAATAAAACACATCTTTATTTAGTGCACAAATAATAAAGGTAGGATTATAAAATAAACATTACAAGACAAACCTGAGAACTGGGTAAAGCCCTGATATTTCAATAGTACATCGAATCCCCATGTTATAGTCATCATAGTTATCTCAGTATTGCACTCTAGTTGGGCTTCTATAGATTATGCACAAAAATATCCAAAGAGCAGAAGATAAATTTTACGCACTGCATTGTTTTCCAAATTCTCCGTCAAACCTACAACTCTGAAATTTTCAAGCACCGTCATGGGACTGAGTTTGTGTGTGACCCTGATATATACAAGAACAACAAAACAGAACCTCAAGTCTGAGTTTTAAGAAAAGTGAAAGGAAAAACCAGGAAAGCAACAGGACTGATGAGCAATGGAACAGTATCTTCTAGAATAGGGATGGGCAACAAGCAGCCAAATTTGGTCCCAAAGCAACATGCTCTGTGTCTTTGAAGAAATTATCATCAAGGGGAGATACTAACTTTGCTTAGTTTTACTTGGAAGAAAAAGAAGCCATGAGCCTGCCTGCATTTTCATATAAATACGACGGTATTGCTGTTCCATGTCATTCAGTCATTCAGTCATTCAAACAGTATTTATATACTGCTTTTCAACAAGACGTTCACAAAGCGGTTTACAGGTCAAAAATAAAGTTAAATGGCTCCCTGTCCCCAAAGGGCTCTAAACAGGAACCACCAGCAACAGCCACTAGAAAAGACACTGCGCAGGGGTGAAGAGGGACAATTACTCCCCCCCTGATAAATACAAGAAGAAAACCGCTGGAAAAAGTGCCTCTTGCCCAGTTAGCAGGGGTAGCGTTGCATTATGGAACGGCAAAAGACCACTGCTAATCCGCTACTTCATAGCATCTTAAGGGTAAATCCATTCATTCCTCACTCTTCCCAATCGGACATCCAAGCAAATGCACTCTAGACCTGTGACGTGCTGACTGAGGCTCCCTACCATCTGTGGTGGGAGCATATTCCAGTCTCTGGATAAATGCCCCCGAAACAGAATTTGTCTCCTACCCAGGCTCTCTCCGATCTGGTGAAGACCAACAGCTCCAAGGATTAATTAAGGGCGCAATCCTAAGCTGCGCTGCAACAGGGTAGGGAGGCTGGTGTGCCTGCGCTGTACCCAGCAAAGCTTTGGAGTGCTCTGGAGCCTTCTCAGGGCAAGGGCATGCTCTAGCCTCCCCTATGGATTCCTCGGATCTGCGCTTGCTGTATAGTTTGCCGCACGGCCTGAATCGGGACTATGCAGCCTGGGGGCGGAGGCTTGGATGTGGCCTAATGGTCACATCCCAGCCCCAGCCCCTCCCTGGCTAGCATGCCTCCCACACCTCCCACCCCCACCCAGTTTCTCCCTCCCTCCCTCCCCTTGCCCAGAACCGCTCTTGTGCCAGCCAAGTTTGGTTGGCACACGAGTGGCACGTCACGGCCTTGGGCCGGGGCTTTGGGCCGACACTGCTGCTAGTGTCGGCCCAATGGCACCAGTGCTGATGTGTGGGTGCTGGTCGACACCCCCTCGTTGGTGCTAGTGCCGCTGGGCTGGCACAAGTGGCTAGCTTCGGCCAGTGGCGCCATTCACCCGGTACGCTGGGCGGGACTTACCTTTGAGTGGCAGTCTGCCCGTTGTGTCATGCCGCGTTCCGCCGCTTTCCTGCCCGCCGGGGCAGGCGGGAAAGCGGCGGAACACGGTGTGACGCAACGGGCGGACTGCCGCTCAAAGGTAAGTCCCGCCCAGCGTACCGGGTGAATAACGCCCCTGGCTTCGGCCCAAGGGCGCACAGAGGATTGCACCCTAGTGAACAAAAGCCACTGGTGCAATTAGGTACGGAGGCCGTGATGAATTTGATACATACCAAGAGTGGGAGAGGAATAAATGGGGGAAATAATTCCACAAATAATTTCCCCAATTCCACAAAGGTTGGGGAAATGCTCGCAAGGGAACCTGAGAGTAGCAGGGTCTGAAATGACAAATGGCAGGCGAATGTAATGGACACAGTGGTGCAGTAGAAAATCACTGTGTTTCATGTACAGAGCTAATGGAGGCAACAACCAGTCTTTTGAGGTCAGCCTATAATGTCCATCTTATGGCCAATTCATGTTATCACTGGGCTCATGTTGGCTATTCATTTCTGCAGCGTTAAAATTTCCAAAAATAAAACATTATGGTTTTGAAAACTATTTTTCTTTGAACCTCTACCTCTCCAGGGTATTCAAGATTATTCTGTTATTGTTAAAGGGTATTCTGTGATTTTTGGGCCGACACTACTGCTAGCGTCCCCCTTTTCCTTCAGACTTTCTTAAGAGTAAAATTGATTAGGCGAGAAGATGCTTATAATATCACCTGTCAACCGATTTGTATAAGATTAGAGCAACAGCTATGTTTAGGAACTGTCCCCCTGACAGCCAGGTTGAGATTATAGTTCTCCCAGTTTATTTTTCACCTCATAAGTAGCAATTTGGGGAATGTCAAAATCCTCTTGACAGACTATATTTTGTTCTTTGAATGTTCACAACTACTACCAGCCACTGCTTTCCTCCTTTGCTGCTATATCTACATTCCCCCCCCCCGTTTTTTTTTGTTTTTTGTTTTGTCTTCAAGTAATCCCACAGTGCAATCCAAACACTGTGCTGGGCTGGTGTTACGTCCCTTACGACACTACCACCCGGCGCCTGGTAGTGTCGCAAATGTGTCGTAATGCACTTTGTGCCACTTGTGGAGGGACCTGAGCCAGCACACAGATGTGTGCTGGCTCAGCAGGGTCAAATCCAGGCCCCCTGAAGTTCAGAGCAGCTAAGTTTGCATTGGCCAACCACCACCACCCGAACTGGTTTGCACTGGGCCAGTTTGGGTGGTGGTGGTTGGAGGGCAGAGGGAAGGTGGAACGGGGCGGAGGGAGGGTAGGTCTGTGGACGAACTGGCCTGGGCAGGGGGGTGGGGCCAGGATCCAGCACTTAGGTCAGATCCTAACCCCCATCCCCAGCATGGTCAGCCCTGATCCGGGCTGTTTGGATTTGTGCCAGTGATTTTGCTGCACAGATCTGGGTTGCCCCATAAGGGTGGCTGGGGCTTACCCCAGAGTAAGGGGAAAATATCCCCTTACCCCAAGGTAACCTCCAGCTTCCTCCTAATCTGCCCTGGATATAGCACAAGACAGTTGGCTGGCCTATTCCACTGCAGGCTAGGATTGCAACCCCAGTCAGTCAGAGATCACATACTGGATATGATGGCATCATGACTCTATGCAGCCAATCACATTTGGAACTGTGCATTACTAAGGGCAAATGAAACTCATTTAGAGCATTTCCTATACCTGGCATGGGGTGGTCCTAGCCAATCAGGGATCATAGGCCTATCACATTGACCTCTGAAAACTGCCAAAGGCTGCTTTTGAACACTGATGACTATTTTAATTAAAGCCTCTCCTCACTGCTTTTGACTCTTTCTATAGAAACAACAATCTGTACACAGCAAGTGTTTGCTGCCATTGCTGCCTCACTGAGAGCCCAATCCTATTCATGTCTATTCAGAAGTAAGAAGTAAGAGTGCAATCCTAACCTGGAGTTTGGCTGGCACCAAGAGAAAAAATGGCACAGTTAGGCCAGCAAAGTTTGGCCGGCACTAGGGACACCATGTTTGGACCACTCTTGGAGTCAGAGAGGCCAGCACACAGACGGGCGCCATCCTCCCTGACTCCACGAGTGGTCCAAATATACTTTACGGTGTCCTTTGTGCTGGCCAAACTTTGCTGGCCTAACTGTGTCAGCCTAACTCCAGGTTAGGATTGAGCTCAAAATCACATTACAGTCAATGGGGCTTACTTCCAGGTAAGTATGGATAGGACTGCAGCCCGGGCAATACTGTCCAACCACAATATGGCACAAACTCATAAAAAGAAAATAGCCATTTAACAGTGTCTTGTGCCTTCTCTGTGGCCACTCAGCTTGCAGCCATCATACTTCCAGAAATGCCCAACAATGGGAGAGTATGTTTTTCAGGTGATTCTGCTGACTACACAGCAACCACAGGCATTCTTGAAATCTATTTCCAGTCTCTCATGCAGCTTAAGACACTCTCTGACGTCACAGACGAGCATGGGGCACCCTCTTATCAGGGTCAGCGGAGCTCCCAGACCTGCTGAGCAGATTAGAAAAATGTGATAAATGTGCTCCTCTTGCAGATGGATTTTCAGCATTGGTTGGAAGATCATCTACTTATGGAACAGCATTGATCTGGAGCAGAGGCAACTCATAACTCAGAGTCATCGCATCTCAGAGGAAGGAAACAAAAATGATGGTTTTTGGATACAAGAGGGCCTGAGGATCAGTCATGCAAGAACTCCAGACATCTGCTTTGCTTAAAAAAACAAAACAAAAACCAAGCAGAAACTAGCAAAGCTGAACCAAGTTATACAAATGCAGACTCCTAATAAACAAAGCAGAACACCACACATGCAACCCTTCAGCATCTCATGGGGTGGATCAATATTACTTGCTACGCGGTCGTCAGCCTTTTATTGCTCATATGCAGTTTTGCTACAGCATTGATTTCACTTTTCTGAAACAAGAACAAGCCAGCAAAAAAAAAAAAAAAGCCAACAACGCAAGGACCAGAGGCGGATCTAAGGGGGGGGGCAAATCTGTAAGTTTTGCAAGAAGCCTTACCTTGCAGTGGAAAACACTCCTCTCCTGCACTGTTCTAGCCAATCCTCACAGGGAACAGCAACATCTTGGTGTTGCTTACTGGCTATAGCAGCAAGGGAGAGGAGGGATTTACATGACAGGGTAAGGCTTCTTGCAAAACTTACAGATTTGCCCCCCCCCTTAGATCCGCCTCTGGCAAGGACAGTTATTTCATTTGGTGGCTGATGATACTCGAACCGCTGACTTGACTGCAAGGTGCTTGAGAGACTGCAAGGTGCTTGAGAGAAATAACACAATTCCAATGATGCACTAGAATCAAATGTGAGGATTTTGTCATGAGAGATGCAGCCCAAGACTAACCCGTGCTGGAATAGGGAGGCCAGTGGCTTGTCCTACATCCAGCTTGGTCTTGGGACTGCATGTGGCGCAACTTGGGAAATGTATTCCCCTTGCCCAGCATCGTCGTTCAGCCGGAACGCTGGGCGGAGGGAACGGGTGAGCGGCAGCTCGCCCGTCGCATTCCAGTCCGTTTCGCTGTCTTCCCCGCCCCGCCAGGAATGGCGACGCTGCCCTTGCCCCATGTTGCGCCAGTCCCACCCCTCTCCTTGGGCCAGACTGCCCACAGACCCATCTTCCCCCCTTCCCCCACCCCGATCTACCTTCTCTCTGCCCTCCCCAACCCCCTGCTTAGGGGGACAGCACAAGGGGCTTCCAGGTAGGATTGCGCTGTTAGAGATATGTTTGTACATATCCCTATGTACAAACATATGTGGCAAAATGTACAAAATGTGTACAAAATGTGTACACATCTAGTACAAAATGTGGCAGGAAAGAGATTTTCCTGGCAAGTTCATCCCAGATAAGTTACAAGAATATTCCTATTTGGCACTGCTAGGGGGATTTGAGCAGTGATGTCATGCAGGGGGTACGCGGGGGTACACGAGTACCGGTTTCTAGGATTACAGCTGGCCCTGCCCATTCGCCGACTCCGCCCTCTGCAACATTTGAATTTCCTGCATGTTTGAGTTGCCTGCATGTTCTCAGAGCCAGGCAGGCAGCGAGCGGAGCCTTTCCTTTCCTTGCCACTGAAAAATGAATTGCTCTGGGGTTTTAACATGATGGCCTCCTTCACATGTTCTGGGGGTGCTGTGGAATACTGTTGCAACTGTTGGGTCAGTTTAAAATCATCTGAGGCCTCAAAAAGGGCTTTTTCATGTCACTTCCTGCCACGACATCACTTCCGGCTTATGACGTCACTTCCGGTGGGCGGGTCCCGACACGTGCCAATCAAAAGTGAGTACCTGTTCTTAAATCATTTAGATGACACCACTGGATTTGAGCCTTAGAAAACTCTAAGCAACATCAGCCTCCTTCTGAATCCAGACGGGGGTCTGAAGGAGTCATTTGAGCAGAACAAGCTCAGAAGGCAGTGGGGAGGGGGAGTCCAGGAAGGCAGAGCTGGCTTCGACAAGAAATATGAACTGGTGTTCTCCCCCCCCCAATGATTCTCCCCCCCCTTCCCTGTGGCCTTCTCAGCTGGCTTCTCTGAAGAGATTAAACCTAGTCCATCCTCATTTCTGAAGGATTTAAAGTTGGATTTCAGAGCTGACAAAAACAATTTCTCTCTATTTTGGTCTGAAACTTCCTGTGCTAATTTCTCCCAGCGCTACAGAGGAAGCGCCTTGCTGCAGCGTCTCTTCCTCTGTCTGGGTAAGATGGGTTGCCCTGTTCAAAGTTGCCAACACTCTCCGTTGGCTTTTATATACCAGGAGGAGACAGTTCTGATTTAAGTGGCAGGCGTTCCAAGGTGGGGAAGAACAGAAGGAAGTGAGAAAGCTGGGAACGACTGGCAGGCAGGGGAAATGAAGGGCACGATGCGTTTAGGAAATTCACTGCCACACGGCCAGCCATAGGAGCTGCAGAGGAGCTGAAATGCAAACCATTTCAGATGAAATGCAAACCATGCAGTGGAGCTGAAATGCAAATCATTTTTGCAGGGGGTGTGTGTTTCCTCATCCCTGTGGGACCCCCGTATTCACCAGAATGAGTGGCAGCCGCATCACTGCCAACTGCTTCTGGAGGGGACTACAGCCTTTTTCAATCCCACAACCACCACAACTGAGGCTCTGCAACACCATTGGGGTCCCGACCTCGAGGTTGAAGAACACTGTTTTAGAGGAATGCAAGCATCTCGTCTTACAATCAAAAGAAAGAATGAGAGATATAAGAATGTAAGAAGAGCCCCACTGGATCAGGCCAAAGGCCCACTTAGTCCAGCTTCCTGCTACTCGCAGTGGCCCACCAGATGCCTCGGGGAGCACACAAGACAACTAGATATGTGCATCTTTTTGCCACTCCCCTGCATCCGGCACTTTGAGGTAGCCTACCTCTAAAGTAAGGAAACCTCCTTACTTTAGAGATAGTAAGGAGTAACCTCTCCTTAGAAGTAAGGAGACATGGCCTGTAGCCTGCAATGGACTTTTCCTCCAGGAATCTGTCCAGTCCCCTTTTAAAGGTACCTAGGCCAGATGCCATCACCACCTCCTGTGGCAAGGAGTTCCACAGATTAATTACCCGCTGGGTAAAAAAGTATTTCCTTTTATCCGTTCTCACTCTCCCAACACTCAATTTTAGTGGATGTCCCCTGTTTCTGGTACTGTGAGAGAGGGAAAAGAGACAGAATTAGGAAGTCCACTTACATTTTCTCATTACATTTCTTGTATTATCTGTTTAACTTCCAAGCCAAAGACATTTCGGTGATCGTCCAGCACAGTGGTTCCCGAAGTCCTACACGGTCAATGGGACTGCTGTAAGTGCTGGTGGCGGAAGGGAAAGGGCGCCTGTTCCCGACAGCACAGCAGTGATTGTGGCGCTGCGTGGACCCAAGGGATTCCTACCTGGGGGAGCATGCTGGCCTCTGGAAGGGTTTGAGAGGCCCTCAGCCCCTTTTATGAGCCTCCCTAATGCTAAAAATAGCTCTAATTAGGGATTGGAGTGTACTTCTGGTTTTCGTGCAGAGGGGGCAGGAGTGACGCCCCCCCCCACTGAGATAGGAACCCTTGGGGGCCTGCAGCACTGCAATTGCTCCTGTGCTGTTTGGCACCCATTACTATTCCACTGCTCTTAAGGGGGAATGGCCCAGAAACTGTTCCCAATGGTGGGTCGTGACCCACACTTTGGGAACTGCCATTCTAGTAGCTTGAAAAACATTAACTGATTGCGCAGGATCAGTGGCGTCATCTACAAATGAACTAACGGAATGCTGGGCGGGACTTACGCGGGGCTTCCGCGTGATTGGCTGCCCGTCCGTTTCGTTCCGTAGCTGCCCTGGCCTCAGGGGGTGCCTGCTCGCCGGGGGAGACGGATGGGGGGCGCGCTGGGTGCCTGGGCGAGCAGCGGGGGGGGCGCCAACCGGGGGCAGCCCCCCCCGAGGCCAGAGCAGCCGCGGAATGAAATGGGCGGGCTGCCAATCACGCAGAAGCCCCGCCCACGTCTCGCCCAGCGTTCTGTTAGTTCATTTGTAGATGATACCACTGGGCAGGATCCATGGTAGAGGTCAGGACAAGGCAGATAACAAAAGCTCTTGGTAATGTGAAAATGATGAGAAACTAGTGTAGATGGAAATCCTTGGCTGAAACACACAAATGCTGATGGAATTGGCTCAGGCTTACTATTTGGATTTTTTTTTTTTGAAAGAATACATGTTTGTTGATCATTTGTTCTCTAAGTTTTAATTTCATGATGAAGGTATATCACAATGAGTGATGTAGGCTACTGTGTTCGGCAACCAATCTCCTTTTCTACGGTGGACCTGATCAGAGGGATCAAAGGTCTGAAAATATAAGACAATGCCACACATCCAAGCATGTTGGGGACCCTTACTGGCTGATTTCCAAGGCCCTGGTTGTGGGTGGCACTCGAACTGCCACTCTTAGAAAGACCGGGATATCTCCTTATTCCTTTCTTCAGGACAAGACTACTTCTCTTAAGTTTCCTCACATATTGTGTAACTGCATGAAACAAAAAAAAAATTCTAGTTATTGGCATCAGGGTGCAATCCTAATCTGGAGTTAGGCTGGCACAAGTCCTTTGTGCTGGCCCAGGAGTGTCACAAATGAACTATAATGCGTGTTTGGACCATTCCTGGAGTCAGGGAGGACGGTGCACATTTGTTCGACACACCTGGGCCTGCACAAGGAACTTGTGCCAGCCTAACTCCAGGTTAGGATTGCACCCTGTCCCTGAGTGAACTAGCCTGAATTTTCTGCTAAAAGACATGCTTTCAAACAGAAAAGAGAAAACTAGTGGAGTTTTTCCAGTTTTCAGTCTTGGAGGCTGCTCTCTTTATTTTTAGAACGTGTGCTGGGCTTTTGGAGCACGGATGCTCAACTTCCTGATGATTCCATACAGCACATAAATAGACATTGTGGCAAACACAGAGTTGCTGCCCAAACCAACATCACGGAACCTCCCCCTCTTCACTAACATCTAGTACAGAGATTCTCAATGTTTTTTCTTCTAAGGGCATACTGGCCTCTATGGTTTTCTCTATGGTCTTCTCGTTTGATGTCACTTCTGGCTTCCGGAAGACTTGTCCAGGTTCTGTGGCTCTGTTTCCAGGGGCCACAGACTCAAGTCTGTAGTAAAGGATTTTCCGTCCCTCTCCTACTGGCAGCGCAACTGGTGGGACAGACAATTAAGTACTATACTACAGACCTAGAAACAGAGCCAGAGAACCTGGAAGGGGTTTTCAACCATTTTCAATGCTGTGCTCCAAACTCCTGTGACACACTTGCAGACCTTTTGCGGAACATCCATGTGCTAAGGCACACTGGTTGAAAATAGCTCATCTAAGGCACAATCCTAACCAACTTTCCAGCACTGGGGTAAGGG
>JAJKFI010000024.1:6449931-6465446 GCA_029204185.1 Lerista edwardsae
GGGGGGGGCAGGGAAACAGAACAGAATGACAACACAGAATGCCATTGTTTTAACAGGCATTACTGGAAGAGGCAAGGAGCCTCTGTTTTCTGCAGCAGCTACACATTTACCATAAGGTCAACTTCTGGTTTGTGGGTAGAATGATGGTATCAAGGATTGATTCTGACCATTTCCATGATAGCTCCGTAGGTCCTCCTTTTTAAAAACAATCTCTCTCTCTCTCTCTCTCTCTCTCTCTCTCTCTCACACACACACACACACACACACACTATACAACCCTGTGAAGCAGTAATGTAGCCAGAGAGGTGTGTGTGGCGTGTTACGTACGGCAGGTGCCACAATGTGCCATATAAGTGGCCCCTCCCGCTCACTGTTGGAGCCATTCTGGGCAGTGAGGGAATGCATGTTGCCATCACTGCCCAGAATGGCTCCAACAATAAGAGGGAGGGCCTGCTTACACAGAACTTACCCCACCCCACCCCACCCCACCTGGCTACACTATGCTGAGAAGGAACCTATTTGTCCTACTGATTTGTTCCGGGACAGAAGCACCAAACATATCATTTGTTAGAAGGAAAAGGAAGGGGGCGGGACATCCAGTATTTTTGTTCTTGCTACAGCATTCTGAATAACCGTGCCCTTTCTAACTTTTCCAAAGAAAAAAAGGGATGGCTGGAGCCTGAGAGGATGCAAATCCAGAAGAGGCCATTTATTTCCACAGAGAGATGCCGGCTTTTTGCCATCAAAAGATCCAGCCCACACTCCTGACGCCATGCAAACCCCGGTATGGCTTCAAAGGTGCTTTAAGTCTAGTTGTCTCAAGTCACAAAATCACTCTGTGGAAAAGGGCGCAAACGGCGGGGCAGAGAATGGAGCTGCTAAAGCACAGTAAAGAATAAGCAAAATGAAAGAGCTAAAGAAGAGCTAAAAAGGGGGGGGGGAGTTTTGTAACCTGCTCTCCTGTGTGACTTTATCTCTCTTAACAAAATCAATTACACAACAGTTCCGTACAAAGAGAGTATTAATACGACCACCAAAAACAAAACACACACACACACACACACCCCTGCAAGGAACAAGCCATTCATTCTCAGCTACAACGTCTTTCCTTACTTACGCTTTGCTTTTCACTTTTACATATTTGAAATCTCATATGAAATGGTTAAAAATGGCAGAGGGAGGAGTTGGGGTAGCTAGAAATGGCTCTGCTGTGTTACGGAATGTTCATCAACATTCTCAATCACGGCAGTGCCATCCAAGTGTGCGCTAGGGCTGACGCAGGCGGCTTGTGTTGGCCCAAGGTTGTCGCAAACGTGCCATGAAGTGTAAGGCGCATAGCATCGACACAAGCACTTGGTGTCAGCACTGCAGCACCAGAGCAGCAGGGGAGGTGCTGCTGAGCTGGCCATGTTTGGCCAGCACAGAGGCTCTTCTGGACATTTTGCCTACTGGGCAGGGGGAGGCTGGTCTGGGGAAGGGGGTGGAGTTAGGATGCTGCTGTTACGTTGCATCGAAACCCCTGTCCCCAGGCTGCGCAGCTTGCTCGGACCAGTGTCTGCTCTATAGCTGACACAGATCCGAGCAAGCCCATGGGGGGGGGGGCTGGCGCCTATCCTGGGGAAAGGGCCACGAATGTGCCCCTGCCCCGTGGAGGCTCCAGTGCAGCCCCAACCTGCATTGGATACAGTGCAGGTTGCTGCAAGAACGAGTGAGGAGAGTCTGCATCAAAACACAAGGGAGAAACACAAGATACGGCCGACCTTTGTAATCTGGTGTAAGACCCAAAAGAGCCACTGTTTCACGGCGACAGCAGTGCCAACTTCAAAATGTTGCCAAGTTCTGTTCAGGGTCAGCCTGGGTACCATTCCAAAACCAGCAGCAGCAGTAGGCAAAATACTTGGAATAAAAGACTACGAATAAGAGGAAAAATTATTGTTGTGTTTTAGAGAAGAATTGTATGTACGTCTACCCAGAAGCGAGTGGTGCTTACTCCCAGAAAAGTGTGTATAGGATTTCAAAGAGATTAAAGTGTTGTACAAAGAGGCTGGCAGATGTGAATCACCTGACTTTAGGCTAACAAATTCCGGTCAATGGCCACAAAGCTAATCTGCTGCAGATGTGTCATCCCCTTCTTCTGCCCTGTCTTGTGGAGGTGGCATGTGACACTGCATCTCCTCCTGTGACATTTTTCCCCAGGCAAGCTGCATCTTCACCTTTTTTACAGAAGCTACATTGGTTGCTCATATCCTTTAGGGCACAATCCTAACCAATGCCGGAACACCCCTAGAATGCAAGCAAAATGGTGAGTATTGTCTCTATAGCCCACAGCTTACCCTTAGCTTTGGCTGCAGGGAATACCTGAGAACACTCTCAAATTTCAGGCTCATGTAGCTACACATAATAGTTTATGTCAGTGGTTCCCAAACTGTAGGTCGGAACCCACCAGTGGGTCACGAGGCAATTTCAGGTGGGTTGTGAAGCACCTAGAGCAGCCATATTAAAAATATGGGAAGACAGGATGCTGGAAAGGGGGAGAGCTGTGTGGCTGTTTTGCTTGTGCCAAGGTTGT
The DNA here is from genome assembly GCA_029204185.1 of Lerista edwardsae. NCBI lineage: Eukaryota > Metazoa > Chordata > Lepidosauria > Squamata > Scincidae > Lerista > Lerista edwardsae. The sequence continues at coordinate 6,452,501 of JAJKFI010000024.1, forward strand.
AAATAGAATTTTTTTTTCTTTCTGATTCACTTTGCTATTGGAAAATGACTGAGAAATAACTCAACTTCTTGCTACATTTTCAGGAAAGCAGCAGGCTCTGGTGTCACAATGACGGCACTTCCAGCAACGATATAACTTCTGGTGGGTCCCAGACAGATTGTCATTGTAAAAAGTGGGTCCCGGTGCTAAAATGTTTGAGAACCAGTGGCTTATGCATTTGTGTGTCTGTATCTATATAATGGAAACCATCCTAGAATACTGAAAGAAAAAAAACCCAAATAAATTTGTAACGATATGATTACTTCCAAACCATGCTCTGAAGAAACCTTGGCTTGCTGAGGTTATTGGGGGTGGGTTGGTTCCTCAATGTGTAGATCTGTAGTGGCAGACATGCTGTCCTGAAAGTTGCTTGGCAGCATCCAGTAGTGCTATCCAGCGGGAACGCTGGGCGGGACTTACGTTTGATTGGCAGTCCACCCGTTGCGTCACACTGTGTTCTGCCGCTTTTCAGCGGGCGGGAAAGCAGCATAACGCGGCGTGATGCAATGGGCGGACTGCCAATCAAATGTAAGTCCCGCCCAGCGTACCCGCTGGATAGCACTACTGGCAGCATCTACTAATCTCTCTCCAGACTGTACAGCCATAGGGTGTAGTGGGTGAGTTCTCTCACTTCATAGATGGCAATGAAGAGGCTTCAAGCAGTTCAAAGCTATGGATGAAGTTCACCTAGAGTTCATCCGATGAATTGTGTGCATGCCCAAGAACATGTTTCAGCATCTCGATAATGGATATGCAGATTTCGTTCTCAGAGGAATGAGTTCCTCAAGATACAGTGAATGAAAATCCTTGCTATAACCTATCTGGATATGGTTATAGGTTGAGAATACCTGGTACTCTCAATACCTGTAATACCTGGAGATAATACCTGGAGGTATTCTCAGTATGGTAATACCTGGAGAATTATGTTCAGCAATGGGCACCACAGGTGGTGGGATGCTGGAAAGGATTCAGAAGACTGCTACAACTATGACATAGATTTTACAGGGAAAAACCCTTTGCGGAAAGACTAAAGGAATTGACCTTGAAATTGGAAAGTGAGGTAGGACAGAGCCAAAGTTTCATAACCGAGTTGTGATCCAACTGTATGCTGAGAAGCAAAACAGGAAGGGCCGCACTGAGTAAAGCTACAGGGCAATCTGCAAAGTGTGCATAGTTAACTTTCTGCTCATTAGAACACACAATCTTGTGAACACACAAATCTGTTCATTCTGTCTAATCTAGCCCAATGCTATCTAGTCCAATTCCCCCCCCCTCCATCACCGCTACCTGAGTTCCTTTTTGCTAGAGATAAGAGGGATTCAACTTGGACAGCAAATAATCTGTGCTATCACTACACTATGACTCATCCCTGATTGTCACATTTGTTCTTCGATGCAAGTTTCTGAAATCAAGCTAAGCTGTGGGTCGTGCTTGTCAAACACCTTAGTTCCAGATACTGGGGTCAAACAACAGGTGAAGGATGTTGCCTAAATGCCCTGCTGGTGACTTCCAGTGACATTGGATTGGCTGCTGTGGGAAGCAGAATACTGGATTAGATGATCTTTGGGTCCCATTTAATGGGGCCCTTCTTAAGGGGCAATCCTAACCTGGCATTGCGCCGGGCCAGTGTTGTTGCAAGCCTGCCATAAGGCATGTGGCTCATGGGCGCCACCGTGCTCGTCAGTGGCGTCAATCAAGCATCGGCTTAGCTCTTTTGGTGCAGGGCATGCCAGAGGCGGGCAGGGGACGTAACGGGGCTGCGCTGTGGGTGGAGACAGGCCATGTTGGGCCGTATCTAAACCTTCGTCCCTGGGCTGGGGGGGCCAATTCGGGCTGCTCCAGGCCATGTGGACTTGCACCTGCTATTTTGCTGGCGCATATCTGAGCAGCCGCAGAGGGGAAAATATTCCCTTGCCTGGGCTGATCCACTGCTGCCTCCCAACTTTGTTAGGAAGCAGCACAGGTGAGCCGGCCTGCCTACTGCCACACAGGTTAGGATTGCACCCTTAGTTTGGTAATCGGAGAGTTCATCATCAAAAGCCTGCGAACGAATTGCCTAGAAAACGAGATTATTCAATAAGTGCATATACACAACCGACTGCTGCTGCTGGTAACAAGCGAAAAGTGCAGAGTGAATGCATACAAAGGAAACTAACTAGTCACACAGCAATATATTTCATACTGCTGCTGATAATCTGAGGCATGGATGGAAGAACATGGTCCTTCATAAGAGTTAATATCAGCAGGGTATAACATTAGTGGCAATTTCTCACTTCCATTGTACTATTTCTTTAACTTGGTCATCCTGTCCCTGTCTAATTTCCCCACTCACACGCATGCGTCTGAGCCCCACAAAATTATGTGCCACGCAATGGTTTCCACATCTCTTTTCTGGCAGCTGTCATTTGGCTAACAACAGCGACGCATGCCACTGCAGCCGTTTGTTTATTTCTACTCTGCTGTTTGTGAACATTTCAGAGGATGTCTTGGGTAAGCCTCCAATTCCAGCACAGTACCCCAGGATCCAAACCATTTGTGGGGTGCAACTCATCGCAATTCACAGCCCACGCTTCAGGTGTTGATCCAAGAGCTAAAAAGACTGGATGTTTCATTTTGAAAGACCCTAGAAGTACAAAACTGGGCTAAATCTTCTGTAGGAAGACCAGAAATGATGACGCATAATAAAAATGAACAGGAATATGGCCAAGCTTCATGGTTGCTCATGACCAGATGGTTCAGAAAAAAAGGTTGGCAATTCATTCTGATTGTGGAGTCTACCATCTTGACTGTAGGTTTTAATTTAAATACTCCCTCTAAACAGAGACCTGTACGATTTTGTGCCACTGTCTTATGGTTATGCTAATATGACAAGATTTGTGATTTTGCACATGTGCAGATACTGGATTTCTTGTGCTCTTTTATGAAGACAATCCAATTCCCAAGCAATTGTTGCATTTGGACTGGCAGATCAAATAGCAGCTGACATGGCAAGTGACTTCAAGAAGGAACAGAGACTAGTGGTTCGTGATCCATGTGCAAACGTACAGTACAATAGCTGATGCCTTAAAGTGACTTAGAACACAAGGCTATGTTTGTCTACTCGTAAGTATGTCCCATTGTCTTCAATGGGTCTTACTCTCAGGAAGGTGTGCATAGGACTGCAGCCTTAAAGTGCAGCTTGTAGCATTGAGAAACCCAAGATAAGGATCATACAAAGGCTTATTACAGGTTAGGTAAGGGTATTCAAAGCTGTTGATTAATATAACAGTCTATCAGAGAAAGATAGAGAAAACTCTATATGGATAGAAACAGTCTATCTGGAGAAAGACAAATTGTAGAGACTCCCAATACTTGGGTTGGGAACTACCAGGACAAGCCATTTGGTTTCCTTTGGATGCTACGATTAACTGTTCGCTACAAGAGTTTTGTTTCCAACAGATACCAAAACCAAGCACTGGACAGAACATATCTTCCTGGAGCTCAATGGATAAACATTAAACCACAGCCTGTGGTGTTTTTGGCAACCTAGAAACTAAATGTTGAAGAACAAGGCTCGCTTGGGATGCAACAGTCTTGCGCCGGCTACAGTTAGGTTGAATGTGAAAAGTTTTGCTGGATCTCAGTTCCTTCTTAGACAAGGTTTTGTGAGAGCAAGACAGACTTGAATTCAAAACAGACAGCCAGGACTGATGCAAAACACACTTGTTTTGTGTCTACATCCCTTTCTTCTGAATACACCCTCGGCCCAAGCCTATTAACACAACTGTTGAAGGTGAATTCCACAGAATCAGTGGCCTTCGGCATTTTCACCTGACACCCATATAACCTGCCAGAGGTGACCTTCTAGGCTAACACAAACAGAACTATGAGGACAACTGGACACAAAGGACTGAAGAGTGAACCCCAGAACTGAATTGAGTGTTAAAGGAAGAAAATGCCATCAGATGGAAGTGCTTAGTAAAATAGGTGGGACCTTTTTATCCACGAGAATTCCGTTCCCAGAGTCCTCATAGATAAAAAAAATCTGTGGGTAATTAACCACTGGATTTTGCCCTCCTACCCCCTGAACCTGACCAGAGGACATTCAGAGGTCCACCAAGGCTGTGCACATCCTCATGGTTTTCGGCAAAACCAGAAGTTACATTTTTAATGCCTTATAAGGCATTATATTAAAAACACAACTTCCAGTTTTGTCGACAGAAACAGAAGTTGCGTGGGGTTTTTTTTTTTTTTTTGCCTAAATGGCCATTCTGAGACTTAATAAACATAAGAACATAAGAAGAGCCCTGCTGAATCAGGCCAAAGGCCCAACTAGTCCAGCTTCCTGTATCTCACAGCGGCCCACCAGATGCCCCAGGGAGGCATGAGACAACAAGATGCTTGCATCCTGTTGCCACTCCCTTGCACCTGGCACCAGTAGCCCACCACCTTTGTAAGGAGGTTGCACAATCCATCATTGCCTGTAGCCCACGACCTATATAGACCTGCGGATGTGTGTGGCCTTAACTGGCCTCAGAAGGGCCTCCAGTCACCCTTGGAGGCTTCAGGTAGAGCCAAATTTGGCTCAAAGCAAGTCTGGGGGACCCACATTGAGCCAAATCTGCAGATATAAAATCCGTAATTAGGTTCAACCTGTATATATGGGGCACCATTGCTTAACTGTCATCTTCCAAGGAAGTCCTGGAAGACACTTACTTTTTATCCCCTTCCAATGACCGCAATCTTGATTCCTAAAATTGTAACACCATCCTCTATAAAATTCCTCCATAATATAAAGCCAAAAAGGGAAGGCATATTCTCCCCCTCAAGTATTTTCATTCCCAACATGGAACCAAATAGCTTCCAAAGATGAAGACAGACATAACATTTAAACAGTGGTCACAAAAGCATCCTCATTCATAACGTGATCCTGGCTTTGAAACTTATCTGGTATACGTATATGTGTTTTTTTAAAAAAAATACACATATTTTTAAGATACATCGGTATATGTTTAATTTTTTAAATGTTCATCCTCCACCTTAGTTTTGTAAAAGTCTTGCAAGCATTGTAAAACTGCTCTGGATATGGGGGAAGGTGTGTTAGTGATGGTACTTGTACTAGCCGAGTAGCACTCGAGACAGTTTTTTTCCTGGATTTTCAAAATGTACCCAGGAATTGATATGTTCGTATTTACCACAGTCAAGATGCTTCACAACTGTCCCCACTGCTACAAAAACGTGACATCTGTCTTCATCCTACAATACAAGGGAAGGGGTTCTTGTAACAAAAAAAGGAGCTTTTTCTCAATTACTACTGTTGCCTGCATCACAACAACAAAAGTGCAGACCAATTGCAAGTGAGGGACCAGTGCAACCACGATGCTAGCGCTCTTTTGATCTACTACCTCTACACATGGTGAGCTATATTTAGGGTACAATCCCAGTGCAGGAACCAGAAACCTTTAGGATGCGTTCTCAGAAACTCTCCTGTACCACTCCCAAATCTGCTAGAAAGTCTGTGCGGAAATCACAGATGGAATGCTGATATTATAAGATGGAATGCCTCTCAGTTGCACGACTAACACGTATGGGATAGGCTCACAGTCCTACCTGGGAGTCAGGATGCTTGCAAACATTTCCACTGAGTGTGCAGAACTGGTATTTCCCACCCCCACCCCCACCATCATGCCATCTGCATACCTAATATAATCCCATAGTTGCCATGCTAAAAAGAAAAAACAACAACACCCGGAACTTTTCGTGAAGGGCACAGAGCGTTCCCAGTGGGAAAACAAAGTTTATGCACAGTGATGAAAACCAGGAGCAGTTTCCCAGCACAAAGGGTCTCCTAACAACTTGCAGGAGAAAGTTAGCGTTGCTGTGTTAAGATGCTGCATCAGAATTCCATAAGCAAACAGAGACTTCTCCGGGCCTCATCCCATTGATGAGATGGGTTGGATTTTGGTTAACGCTCCAGGTCTTGGTGGGTGTTGTCTTCTGGCAGCGCCACTGCTTATGTCTTAGCGTTTTTCCCCCCCCCACGAAGGAAAAGTTTGCTTTTGTGTCGTCTGGCAGGGCAGCAGCTTTAGAGGCTGGTAACATTTATGGCGAAGTCTCTACTGAGGCTGTAAAACAAAAACAAAAAACAGACAGTAAATATGAGCTTACCTCAAAGCAAGGCAATTACAACGTGTTGTGGCTGAAACAAAAAGGTCAGAGTTATGCTGTGCAAATTGTACAAGCTAAGTGCTCCCAGGCATATTTTCCCTTCTACCCCTACATTCCACCCCCACACTTTACAAATCACTTAATTATTTCACTGAATACAGATCAAATTGGGAGCATTTTTTGCCAAAGTATTTTGAATGCAAAATACATATGAATTAGTTGGCTCCATGAACATATTTACATATGTAAACGTTATGAAAATCGTTTATCCTGTACAGTCATCCCAAAACATAACGGGCTGCAGTCTTGCTGCCTCAATGCATGGGTGCATGTGTGTGGGGGGAGCATTCCTGCATGGAAACTTCCCCACTGCAACGCTTTGTGGCCCTCAAACAGTCCACTCTTGGTAAGGAAAGCAAATCCACTCCTGAGGACTGGGGATCTTTCAAGAGCAGACGAGCATGCAGCACAGGGAGATGCAGAAGGAGGGGAACTGATGAAAATGTTTTCTTGCATGAATAGCGATAACTTCCATTTGTGCAAAATGCACTGAGGATACAGCCTAACAAAAATGTTCCAGTTTTTTTGGATTTCCTTTGTGCATTCCTTTACTGACAATATTGTGGCTTCTGAAAGCAATTTCCATTCATTTCCAGGTTTGGAGGGCTCTGCAGAGGGGCCCCCAGGACTTTCCTCACTGCCCCACCCCCAGAGGCTTTGGGTAAGTAAACAAACACTCCTCTTTCCCTGGCAGCAGCGCAATCCTGGGAATCGCACAACTGGCATCGCCCTGCGCATGCCCCGTAAGGGATTAGTGCAGACTGCTTCCCTGGCTGGTGGTTTGTTATAGTTTGGGAACCCCTGCTGTATAGGATTCCAACTCTACAGCCCAATCCTATTGGCTATTTATGCCACCGGGGTTCCAGTGGTGTAAACAGCTTGATGGTTGTCGAAATGGCAACAGTGCTGGCAAGGTTGGAGCAGCCAGGTCCGAATGACAATGGACTTTAGGCTCCCATTGCCAATGGTAAGACCATGCAAGGATTGGGAGGGAGGTGGGAAGGGGATGGAACAGGGGGGCGAGCGGATTGGGCCTGGGAAGGGGGTGGGTTCGGCAGTCGCAGTGCCTGCCAAATCCCAGGTCTCATCCGCCTTCACAGGTCAACACAGACTTGAACAAGCAATAAAGTTGGCACAAGTTTGAGCTGACCCAAGGCAGCCTCCAGATGCCAAACATCCCCAGTGGGCTACAGCAGATGCCACATTGGTGCTGCTGAACTGCCGCATGGGGAGTTAGGCAGAATTGGACTGCCGGAGTGAGGCACAAAATGAAGAAAAAGTTATAGGCTACCTTAGAATGCCAGGTGCAAGGGAGTGGCAACAGGATGCAAGCATCTTGTTGTCTACTTAACTCCCTTAGGCACCTGGTGGGCCACTGTGAGGAAGCTGGACTAGATGGGCCTTTGGCCTGATCCAGTGGGGCTCTTCTTATGTTCTTAAGATCTTGCAGAAGGTCACACAAAGACCACAGTGATGAGCACACTTCCCTGGGAGTAAATCCAATTGAATTAATTGAGTTTCCTAATGGAACGTAGGATTGTCTTGTGCAAAAAAAATCTACTTTAGGAACATTTCACCAAGTCCAGATTCCTATTTTCTCATGCAGTTCTTCCATTTCCCAAATGAATCTGGAACCTTATATCATAGTCCATAAAGTTTCCATATAATTTGCTCCATAGTCTTTTGGATATATTTCCGGAAAGAGATAATCAAAGCTTGTTTGTTCTCTCAATGAAATACAGTATATTTCCTTAATCACAGACACCAAATTGAAGGTATTTGTATGGCTGATTCAGGGTGCGATCCTAAACTGGGTTAGGCCAGCATAAGCTAAACTAGCAAAGTTTGGTTAGCACAAGGGCCACCGTAAAGTATGTTTGGACCACTCTCGGAGTCAGAGGGGCCAGCACACAGACGTTTAGGCACACACTCCAGTTTAGGATTGCGCTCTCAGAGCCAGCTTACCAGAATTTAACAACATAACATAGCCTGATATTAACTGCTTTTCTGATCCATGAAATGAAGCAAGTCTGCCTAGAACTCCAACACATGATTTTTTCAGAGGCTTGTCTTTTTCCAAGTTAAATCAAGTGATCTCTTAAGGGTAGATAACCCATCTCTACTTACAATCAAGACACAACCAGGCAGTAGGCATGCAATTTTCAAAAAATATATATTAGGATCCCTTCCAACTGGTGTAGAATGAACAATCTTAATGTTCCCCTAAAGTACTCCCAGGATGCCAATATTCTGAGTATTTGGCCTGTTGTGTCTTGCTGTTCAATCTTTACAAAGCTCAACAAAGAGACATGTTATTAATTGCTGCAACATTTTAGACGGTGGCCAAAGCAATAATAGCTGCCAATTTGCTGTTGCAAGCTAAACATTTACACTTCATTTTGATCTGACAATCCTCCTCGCTTTAACTCACTCAGGGTTTGTAAAGCTCACTCACTGTAAAGCACGTTTGGACCACTCTCGGAATCAGAGAGGCCAGCCCACAGATGTGCGCCATCTCTCCTGACTCAGAGAGTGGTCCAAACGTGCTTTACAGTGTCCCTTGTGCCAGCCAAACTTTGCTGGCCTAACTGTGCCGGCCTAACTCCAGGTTAGGACTGTGCACGCACACACACACGCACACACACACACTCAAAATGCAGAATGAGTTGTAATTAGATACGCTGCATATAGGCGTTTTACATGTACACCCTGATAAAAGCCCGCGTCAATAAAATACACGCCAGAAAAACTATGGATTCTAGCCAGCAAGTAGATACACTGACGCGCATTGTGTTGAAAGAGCTATGCCTGCAAGCCAATATGGATTGTTGTCAAGAGGCTACAAGAGAGACAGAACAAAAGCAAGGACAGCCCCAGTGTCCAGGACTCAAGGTACATGTCCTGTGTGGTTCTGATTTTCACAAAACAGTGGAGTGTCCAGGAGAGGTTGCCGCCGTAAGCTTATGCTGGCAATAATAATAAAAATAATACATGTATTTATATACTGCCCTTTCTTAAGATCACTACATTTCTCTAACAACTGTAACTCAAGGCAGTTTACATAGGCAGACTTTTATTCACAAACCTGAAGGTTCTTACAATTTACAGAAATGTTCTATCTTTCAAGAACAACACTCATACAGATCTTTCTTTCTGGATTTAGCCTTCTTTCTTAGCCACCCGTCAGTCTTCTGCTGGCTGATAAGAGGCTCCCCTGCTCCCACCAGAGACGCAGCTGACTTCAGCACACTCCTCCTCCCACGAGGCAGCTGGAACTCAGCTTTTAATCAGCCGCAGTTTGCAAGGTCTGCCGCTCACAGAGACTTCTGGTAGTCTCGAGCTCACGACCTTCAGATCTTCAGCTGTTATCTTCGGGCAAACGGAGGCATTAACCCTCTCGGCTAAATCTTCTGCAATTAGAAACAATTAGAAGTTTCGAACTTTGCCTCCTCTAGACACTGTCACACATATTCTTTTGATTACCTAGTGTTATAACAAGAGTATTTCCTGATAAGCAGATTCAACAAAGCACGAGTTGAAAGCATGCCCGCAAACCGCTCTGGTGGGGAGGCAGCCCAAAAAGGACACAGCCCCATGTGGTTTTCTAGAACCAATATGGAGTTTTGGGAGAATCATAACAGGGATTGTTCATATGACGTGTTTTAAAAAGGGGAAATTGTCATGAAAGTAATCCGAGTTTAATTAAGAAGCAGAACGATATGTACATGCATAACAATATGAATGTATAAAATGAAGTAAATTAAGTGCAATTGGAGCTGGTCTTGTTCCAAGTCAGGCCACTGTTCCAGCCGTTTCGTCGGACAACAGCTTTCCAAGGAAGGCTGTTCCCTGCTCTGCAACCTCAGGCTTTTGAAGTGGAGACACCAGGAATTCACCTGGGACTTGGTTATTTCTATTCCTGTCAAAACCCTCAACAGCAGGTTGTGACAGCAACCAGGCCAGAAACACGAATAAAAGTTCCAACTCAATTTTAAAATGACGAACAGGGCAATCCAACTCCCCTCCATTGAGGCTGACTCACTCTAGGTATCAGCTTGGCGGTTGCACTTTGGACCAAGAAAAGTCACCAATACAAACACTTTTTAAGTGCAGCAACCATCCAACCTCCAGGTTACTAGTGCAAGAATGACAGGACATAGACTTTATCACTGAGTTTTGGCTGCTCCTATGAGAGAAATCTATAACATTTTACAGCACGTGCTTCCTTCATGTACTGTAATCGGTGCCCATGAGTCAGCGATAAGAGACAAAGACCTATGTTAGTCTTTGTCCACTGAGCAGTGTAATCCTCGTGCCTTTCAGTATTAGGATTTTAAGTCCGTCCTGGTTCTTTCCCATGCAAGATGACACCTGAAAAACACAGCTACCTGGAACACATCAAGAGATGCAGAACGAACACTTGCTCTTTGCTATGCTATCAAGAAGAGCCAATCGCAGAACAGCCCTCTCATTGTCCAACCCTTATACTGGTGAGGTTCGAAAAGTTGCATCAAGGTTTCAAACCAAAATGAGGCCCTTCAGTTTATGAGTGGAATATTAAATCTCCATTTTTTTAAAGAGTTATCAAGATGAATTTCTTGTTTGTGAGGCTCGATGATCAAATATACAGGACGCAACTCTGAGAAGAAACATTTCTGGGAGAATGAAAGTCCTGGCAGATGCTCTCAGCAGGTAGCCTTTTGTAAAGCCAATTAGTCAGAGGTTATTGCAGCTGCTCTTCGGAACATGATTGGCTCCCACCAGAAGCAATTGAAAATGTGCAGATCCAAAAGATATTCTAGTAAACTACACACAATGTCCTCAAGTAATTAGAGCGACAAATGACTCACAACTCTCATCATCCCTACTTGTGAAAAACACAAGTTTTGTGAGTTATTACAAAGAGAAACCTTCGGCTGTTTTACAAAGGTAAGGCAGATGAGAGAGAGCACCTTGACCTTTTGTATGGGTAATTGTTTATGTGGCAATCTGTGCTCCTATCTTCTGAACAACTCATTTAGTGATAGGAATTATGTATCCAGAGGCGGATCTAAGGGGGGGGGGCAAATCTGTAAGTGTTGCAAGAAGCCTTACACTGTCATGTAAATCCCTCCTCTCCCTTGCTGTTGTAGCCAGTAAGCAACGCTAAGATGTTGCTGTTCCCTGTGAAGATTGGCTAGAACAGAGCAGGAGAGGAGTGTTTTCCACTGCAAGGTAAGGCTTCTTGCAAAACTTACAGATTTGCCCCCCCCTTAGATCCGCCTCTGTATGTATCCTACATTCAACATCAGAGGGATTTCTAAAGCATTCTGGCGTAGATGACTCTTGCTATGTTGAGGTCAACCCATACAACCAGCTAGCGTGTTAAGATGCAGCTCGACCAGTTCCACCTTGCAACCTGCTATCTGCAGAAGCCATCAGGTGCTCACTTCACAACTGCCCAGCTGAACACACCACACTTAGAATGTGTTGACTGCCCAACACTAAATATTTTGGCACAATTTTTGACTGTGCATCTTTAAACAGTAACATGTCTCAGCATGCACCTGATGATGCAGATTCTTATCTACCAAAGTTCACAATACATTTGTGAAATTTTTGACTTTCTGTTCTGTAAAAAAATAAAATAAATAAAAAAAATGGGGGGGGGCAAAGAAGAAAATTCACAAAGAAATTCTTGAAAGTAAGGGTGGTTTAGCAATGGAATAGATTGTTGAGCCCTTTCATGGATCACTGCCTTGTCGTGGCGAAGGGGCTTGAGTAGCTCAATGAAGCTGTGAGCTATGCCATGTAGGGCTACCCAAGATGGACAGGTCACAGCAGAGAGTTCTGACTAAACGTGGTCCGCTGGAGAAGGAAGTGGCAACCCACTCCAGTACTCTTGCCAAGAAAACTCCATGGATTACAGAACAAAAAGGCTAAACGATATGACACTGGAAGATGAGACCCTCAGGTCGGAAGGTGTCCATTATGCTACTGGGGAAGAGCAGAACACGAGTACTAGTAGCTCCAGAAAGAGTGAAGTAGCTGGGCCAAAACTGAAAGGAAGCTCAGCTGTGGATGTGTCTGGAAGTGAAAGGAAAGTGCGATGCTGCAAAGAACAATACTACATAGGAACCTGGAACGTCAGATCTATGAATCAAGGCAAGCTAGATGTGGTCAAACGTGAGATGTCAAGGCTGAACATCGACATCCTGGGAGTTAGTGAACTAAAGTGGACAGGAATGGGAGAATTTAATTCAGATGACCATTATATTTGCTACTGTGGGCAGGAATCCCTTAGAAGAAATGGAGTAGCCTTCATCGTGAACAAGAGAGTGAGAACAGCAGTACTGGGGTATAACCTCAAAAATGATAGAATGATTTCCATTAGGATCCAAGGCAAACCTTTCAACATCACAGTAATCCAAGTCTACGCCCCAACCACTGGTGCTGATGAGGAAGAAGTTGACCGCTTCTATGAAGACCTAGAACAGCTTCTAGAATTAACACCCAAAAAAGATGTCCTTCTCATCATAGGGGATTGGAATGCTAAAGTAGGCAGTCAAGAGGTAAGAGGAATAACAGGCAAGTTTGGTCTTGGAGTACAAAATGAAGCAGGGCAAAGACTGATAGAGTTCTGTCAGGAGAACACATTAGTCATAGCAAACACCCTTTTCCAGCAACACAAACGGCGACTGTACACATGGACTTCACCAGA
>JAJKFI010000024.1:6467909-6483927 GCA_029204185.1 Lerista edwardsae
AAATAAATAAATAAATAAATAAATAAATAAATAAATAAATAAATAAATAAGCAAGCAAGCAAGCAAGCAAGCAAGCCCTACAGAGGCCCACCATGATTGATATTCCTTAAGCTATTAATCACTTCCATGGGGTATAAGAGGATTGGGGCCAAACTGGACACGCTGGGGATAACCCTTTTAGCTAAAGCCTACATCTTCCTTAACATATTGTTCTGGCCTGTGGCGATAGCCGTGGGCTGGAGGTTCTTTTGGACCAGAGAAAGGAGCAAGTCTAGTCCAAGGCTGAGGGGGTAAGACTCTTTATTCAAAGAGAAACAAGAGAACACTTTCAGGGGGCTGACAGGGTGGTGTGAAGGTGTCGTGGGTCGGGGGCTACTGTTACGGTAGTGCAAGGTTATATGGGGAAGTGCTCTCTTAATCAGTGCTTAATTGGCGGGCATGCAGCAAATAGCGGAGGTGATTAGGTTGCAAGCAGGTGGAAACAAGGATGTTCCCATGGTCGGTGAGAACGGGGCTGTCACCACAGGTGATTACTATAATCAGGCCCAGGAGGGCCTTGTCCAATCCGTGGCAAACAGGGCCCTTGGTTTGTGGCCAAGTCTCTGCTACCTCCCATAGCAACAGAACTGGCAAGGACTCTGGGTTGCTGGGAGGCAGACAGACGGTTTCTGGGCCCTGCACACACATAGGGGTAGGGCGGTTCAAACCTTTTGAGCAAAGGGGAACTGAATCCACCATGCATCTGCCATTTGTCTCTCCATAGCTTCTTCCCTCTTGCTCAGCTTACTTCTGGTTTCAAAGCTTGGCTAAGGAAACAAGTGATTGAGAGGGGAAGACTGCGGGGAGGCCACACGGCACAATCCTAAACTGAGTTAGGCCGGCATAAGCTAAGCCAGCAAAGTTTGGCCAGCACAAGGGCCACCATATAGTACATTTGGACCACTGTCAGAGTCAGAGAGGCCAGCATACAGACGTGAGCCATTCTCCCTGACTCCGCGAGTAGTCCAAAAGTGCTTTACAGTGGCCCTGGTGCTGGCCAAACTGTGCTGGCCTAACTGTGCTGGCCTAACTCCAGGTTAGGACTGTGCCCTGAACCTGGGCAATAACTTGCCTAAGAAATTATTGGTTTGACAAGGAGGTATGGTGAAAACTGAGGTTACTGTTCCTCATTAACAAACCAAGAATTATCTCTTTCCAGAAAGCCTGGATTTCCTACCAGAAGGCCCAAAGACCCACAATTGATGCAAAAGTGAGACTCTGAGGGCAAAACTACCCATGATGTGGAGTTTCCACATTTGGGAGATATCTTTTACTTTCTCTTAGAGGATCCATAGTTGGAACTTGCTTGGATTGGGGCCATGGCAGTGAGCGTTAACTCTTTGCTTCCAGATGCATTTCATTCTTTAAATTCTTCCTTCCCTCAAAAATGACTGATGGTGGTGAAATCTTAAGGGCCGCATTTTGTATCTGTATGTTTTCTCTTCAGCAACTAATAGCAGTTTTGGAAATCGACCTGGGTTGAGACTACTGCGTGGGGACTGGTTAGGCTGCCCCCTTCCCTGAATGTCACGGACAATCCACACTAGGAGCTACAAACCCAAGGGTCACATATTATGGCGGTTAGGTTGTATCCATCAGAAGATGTTCAAAACACTTACTAAACCACCATTTCCAGGGGTCTTTGAGGGGTAATAGCAATGATTAAGCAGGTATAAAACGAATACATGCAGTGATGTCATGCAGGAAGAACGCGGGGGAACTCAGTTCCACTAGTTAAAATTAGGGCTGACCCTGCCCACTTCACTCTCCCTCCTCCCCCCTCCCAATTCCTCTGCAAAGAGCTTTTCTTCTTGGTTGGCCGGCACTCAGAGGGTTAAAGGAAGCAACTCCGGATTCCTAGGGGGGCGAAGGCAGTGATGTCATCAAAAGTGAGTTCCTGTTCCTAAATCATTTGATTGACACCACTGAATACACGGTTATGCATACTCCATGCAGTTAAATGTTTAAACTGCTACTTCACATCTGAACCTCAGAAAATGACATCCTGGCTCCTCAAAGTTCTTTTATCAGCAGTCAGCTCTCTTCCATCCTGTCCCCAAAACTGAAAACTGCTGTTCATACTCTCTCCCTCTCTCTCTCTCTCTCTCTCTCTCTCACACACACACACACACACACACACTGTAACTAGCCCCACCCTCCCAGGCTGGCTATCACAAGTAAGAAGATCAATAATAGATTTCTTCATTTGCCTTCTAAGGGAACGTTTATTCTCTGATTTGGGGGCTGCATTCCAGCTGCATCACTGCTGAAAAGTTGGAAAGGATTTGGCCCTTACACAGTGATTATAAGCATTATGAAAATAATGCATCTCAAACATATCAATGCTAAGTATGAGCCCTCATAAATCCTTGGGATTGATTTTTCTTTAAAGGGTTAAGCCACGATAAATGGCACTAAACGTTTGAACACTGCATTCCGAGGCTCTGATGATGTCATGATGAGATGCAAAGTACATGCAAATGACATGCGGAATCTTCAGGCAGCAACTGAACTCTGTACAGTTGAAGACAAACAGCAGCAAATAGGTTTCCCGCAGGGAATCTTATACAGGGCCAGGGAAATGTGTTCTGTGGAAATGTGGGCGGTCCCTGCTTGGCAGTTGACAGTTGGCACAAGGTGCTGTGGCTGTTGCTCTCACTCTGAAAGTTTACTTTCACTGTGTAACATAAGGCAATTGGGCAGGTGCAACCAAAGGCTACAAACATGAAACAACAGCGTACACAGGAAACACCTGAGGGGGGAAAAAACGACTTGCAACACTACGTCATAGAGCTGCTACATCTAGAGCAACAGAAACAGTACATCAGCGTGACAAAAGACTACACAATCAGAGAGACAGAGCTGCTACATCTAGAGCAACACAAACAGTACAGCAGCGTCACAAACGACTACAGGATATGAAACAGAGGTCTACTACATCTAGAGCAACAGAAACAGTACAGCAGCGTGGATGGGACAAATAAACACCCGGTCACCGCTGGGTAATTTTTTACAAAAAGAAAAACACTCCCGGGGGTGGCCGAAAACCACTGGGGGGGGCAGTCAGGGATGGGACATATAAACACCTGGGCGCAAATAGGTTTCCCGCAGGGAAACCGGTACAGGGCTATCTGTATGGCTGGTGACTGGGGGGGGGGGTCAGTGATGGGACATATAAACACCCGGGCACACATGTGAGTGAGGGGGCAGGGATGGGACATATAAACGGGCCATCTGTATGGCTGGTAAGTGGGGGGGGGGTCAGTAATGGGACATATAACGCCTGGGCGCAAATAGGTTTCCCGCAGGTAAACCTATACAGGGCCATCTGTATGCCTGGTGAGTGGCGGGGGGGGGTCAGTGATGGGACATATAAACACCCGAGCGAAGCCGGGTACATAAAAGCTAGTAAGAACATAAGAAGAGCCCCACTGGATCAGGCCAAAGGGTCATATAGTCCAGCTTCCTCAGGAAGCACACAAGACAACAAGATACTTACATCTCGACGCCACTCCCCCTGCATCTGGCATTCTGAGCAGGGGCGTAGCTAAAGCAGTGCAGGAAAATACAACTGTGACATCACTTCCTGTTGTGATGTCACTTTCAGCGCATCATTTTGCCCTCTGCACCAGGCTACATTTTCATTAGCTATGACAGAATCTAATCTATTTCATTAGATTCTGAAAGTGCAACCCTAAACTGGAGTTTGGCCCGCATAAACTAAGCCAGCAAAGTTTGGCCAGCATAAGGGCCACCATAAAATGTATTTGGACAACTCTTTGAGCCAGGGAGGATGATGCACATCTGTGTGCTGGCCTCTCTGACTCCAGAGTGGTCCAAACATACTTTATGGTGTCCCTTTTGCCGGCCAAACTTTGCTGGTTTAACTGTACCAGCCTAACTCCAGGTTAGGATTGTGCTCTCAAGGTCACTGCAGAAATTTTGGAATACAATCAATCAATCAATCAATCAATCAGAACATAAGAAGATCCCTGCTGGATCAGGCCAAGGGCCCAGATCTTCACAATCCCTTCTGGTTTTCACCACCCGGAAAAGTTTTGTGTCATCCCCAACCTTGGCCATCCCCATCCCATAACCTCACTGCTTATGCCTGTCTCCAGGTCATTTATGAACAAGTTGAAAAAACTTGTTTTACTTCTCTCCATTGTGAAAATTGCCCAATCAATCAAATTAGGTACATACATAGGTAAATTGCTTCTTACATGTGTGTTTCGAACATATCTGAATGCAGAGTTCTCTTTAAAGCCATAGGGTACATTGATTTTCTTTTACTAAAAGAGCTATGCAAAGAGATATATTTGCATTTCACAATAATCTATGAGAATCTTGAGTCTGCTCAGAATGCCATACCACCCAGAGGAGTGGCACAAAGGCACCAACTGTTCCAGAAGCAGTTTGCAATCACCTCTTGTCACTAACTGCCTGACCACACCAGGTTTTCTGTCTGCTATTTCACAGTGCATTCTGGGATATCCTTCTACAGCTTTCATTCTCAGCCAAATGGCAAAGCCTTATAACCACACAACATGAACCAATCCACAAGACAATTAAATGTGGAGATGGCTGTTTTGCAATGAGATGACTTCATTCCTCATGCATTTTTGTCCATGAGTTTTTAGAAGATGGATATCTTTGGGTCTGTGTGCGTAGTCCGTGATTCTATGGGAGCACAGAACAAAAAAAAAAAGTGGAAAAGAAACACCCTCTCCTCCATTTTTTCTTCCCTCCCTGATGTGTGATCCTGTAAATCAAGTTTATGCCTCAAGGCTTTTATTCAGAGTGCCAGAATCTTAAGCTATTTCTTCACTTCACATTTTGATTAATGTCAATAGGGATTCTTTGCTAGTTTTCAGGCTGAGACTGAAATTGACAAATACTGATGTTTACCAAAGAAACTTGGATCCCGACAAGTCTATATATATTTAAAGTGAACCACAGAAAGTCAGTCTATAAAGAGTGAAAAGGGGATCTAGACAGTTTTTATCACTTGCATTCTTGTGAGTGTGTATGATTTGGGGGGATACTTAAAAAAACCCTTTTCAAAACACTTTTTACATGTGTTTGGCATTAAAATTGCATGTGGCCATGCAATTTGATCTAATCATCATCTGCAGGACCAATGAACTAGAGATTTAAATATCTGCAAATCAGCTGCCCAATAGCAGGTCTACAAACACACAGCTTTGCTTTGTCATAAAATGATCCTTCCTATGTCAGCCCCTAGAATAAGGCTGGCTTAGTCATATAGGCAGAGAATGCAACCAACCTCTGTAGCCAGCAACATTGGGCATTCAACATTCCAGAAACTGTACACAATCTGTATTCCAAGGCTCCTTCCTCAGACCTTCGCTCATTCCATCGGCAATATGAAACCTTGTTCCAGAATCTGCTCTGATATTGCAGGGTGCTTTGAAATGTGGTGTCAGAACAGCTTCAGACAGAAGATAAACAGGAAGACCACATGAAATGCAACTCTCTTATTCTTTGGGTTCCATCACATCTGATTGGCCTGGTGTCAGTTATCCATCTGTAATGTGGGCTGCCTTTAAAATCAGTCAAGAAATTTGAATTTAGCCAAAATGTGGTTGTCAGATTGTAACCTTGGGCCAAAAGGATGGAGCATAGAACTTCAGTCTCATTTCATTTCTACTGGCTGCCTATTTGTTTCCAAATCAATATTGGTATTTGTCTTTAAAATCTTACCTGTTTTAAGGCCAGGGTACCAACTGCCTTCTCCTATATGAACCAGATGGGCATTTTTGATCAACAACAGGTGTCATTGAGCAACGTTGGCACCAAGACTTTGGAATGTCCTCCATGAAGATCTCTCTCTCTCTCTCTCTCTTGCTGTGTGCGTGTGGTGTGGTGTGTCTTTTAAAGACTTTTGTGTCCAGTGTTTGGTCTTTAATAGACATACTTCTTGAGGAATTTTAGGATCTGCAGTTTGGTTTTTTAGGGTGGTTGGTTTCGTGGCTTAGCACAGTCATTTTAGTGTATTGTTTTTATGTTGTCTGATTGAAATCACTGTACTTGTGCGAGAGGTGTAAACCACTTTGAGTGTTCTTGCAGAAAAGTGAGATAAATGTAATACACATAAGATGTACATATAGGATGTGGTTGTTTTGCTTGTGTCAAGGTTGTAAACAGGCTTTTTCCTTTCTAATTCACTTTGCTATTGGAAAATGGCTGAGAAATAACCCAACTTGTTGCTGCATTTTCAGGAAAGCTGCAGGCTCTGGCATCACAATGATGGCACATTGTGCATTCAACATTCCAGAAACTGTACACAATCTGTACATCACAGATGCTCTGGCATCACAATGATGGCACTTTTAGCCATGACATCACTTCCGGTGGGTCCCAGACAAATTGTCATTCTAAAAAGTGGATCCTGGTGCTAAAATGTTTGAGAACCACTGATATAGACCTATACAAGCTAGAGAAACAACAACAACAACAACAACAACAAAAACCACATGCTTCTAAACTTGCATTTTAATTCTACCTCAGATTTCCTTTGCTTGCTGATGTGATTTCTTCTTATTTCTTCCTTTAGATAAAGAGGCCACCATAAACCCAAAGCTTAGGGTCTGAGGAAACATTAATGGACTGTGGGTGAGAAAGTCTTTCCAAAACACTACTAAGTAATTCTTTTCCGGTAAAGGAAGAAACTGCAGTTGTGGATGGCTCATACAGTAGAACATGGCTAATTTATACCAATGCCTGGAACACTCATTATCAATTATTGGACTCAGAATGAGTAGCAGCAAAGGAAGGCAGGCTAATGCATTACAAAAGACACTTTGTTCATATGTTTTGACTGCTGCAGTTTGAATTGCAACACCCATTGAATTGCATCTACCCATACTCTCCCCCACAGAGTTTTTGCAACACCAGTGATTCAGGACCAAGCAATGTGTGATGTGGACCAGAAATGGTCCAGGTATATAATTTGTATAATAAAGCCATGGGCCCTGGCACTGTTCAGAACTGTGGTGTGCAGAGGTAGTTTCTTTTAATGTTTTCCCCCTGCATGATTTCCCCCCCTGCACCATTCCCCCCTGCACTAGCTGGGGCTTACCCCTGGATAAGGAAAAATTATCCCTACCCCGAGGTGAGCTCCAGTGGCCTCCCAGCCTGCATTGGATGCAGTGCAGGCCAGTTGGCCTGCCTGCTCCAACTCAGGTTTGGACTGGGCAGCTAATGTGACCCCTCACTCCCCAACTCTAGCCATAGTTATGAATCCAAGTTAAAAGTTAAGTTCCTTGTTCTAAGAGCACAATCCTAACCTGAAGTTAGGCTGCCACAGTTAGGCCAGCAAAGTTTGGCTGGCACAAGGGACACTGTAAAGTATGTTTGGACCACTCTCAGTGTCAGAGAGGCCAGCACACAGACAGCGTCATCCTCCCTACCCGACTCCGAGTAGTCCAAACACGCTTGACGTGTCCCTTGGGCCAGTCAAACTTTGCTGCCTAACTGTGCCAGCCTAACTCCAGGTTAGGATTGGGCCCTAAATCTCTAATTGCTTTGGCTGGGTAAGCCCAAGCCCTCAAGGAGATGTTCCCTTTTGTGCAGGGGAATTTCTCTTTCTTCCTTGGTGGTTCTGCCAAAGCGAAGAAGGAAGGCACACCTTGCCTTCGAGCCCTGTTGAATCTAACTTTGCTTCTCATCTTTGAATCATCACTGGAAATCTAAACTGAAGACAGCTCAAAGAACAATAGGGGGAAGAAAAAAAGAAAAGGAGGATAGAGGGTGGGTGGGAAAACAAAGCATGCCATGGCTAAATAATTTCTGGAACAAAATCATTTCTAGAATACTAAAAACACAACAGGATGTTGGCATGTTACAGCACCTACAGCCAACACCAGGTGAACATCCTGTATGCAAGAATTTACACACACTGCCTATTTGGGATGAGAAGCCCAGTAGACCTGCTGGTGCATGTGGCTGCACCCTATCAAGTTCCTTTCTGAAATGACATTTTGGAAAAGAACCACACATTTTGAAATTCTTTTGAAGGCCGGGATGAACGCAAGGAGGTGATGCACCAGCCATGCACTGCAAAAGGAAGCAATGAGCAAAACTGAAAACAAATTCAATGGCGAGAAGGTGGGATCCTGGATAACTCCCAGGGTGCACTTCCCCACTGCACCAACAACTAAGAATGTAAGAAAAGCCCTGCTGGATCAGGCCAAAGGCCCATCTAGTCCAGCTTCCTGTCTCTTACAGTGGCCCACCAGATGCTTCAGGGAGCACACAAGACAACAAGATGCCTGCATCCTGTTGCCATTCCCTTGCACCTGGCATTCTGAGGTAATTTTTGAGGTAAATTCTGAGGTAAACTGGTGGCCAGTCAGGATTCTCTACAACATTTCTCTTTGACAGCCACCTGAACCAGATGCTCCTCTTCAGACATGTACTCATAGGAACAGCCCCACTGGATCAGGCCAAAGGCCCATCTAGTCCAGCTTCCTGTATCTCACAGTGGCCCACCAGATGCTTCAGGGAGCATACAAGACAACAAGAGGCCTGCACCCTATTGCCACTCCCTTGCACCTCTGAAGTAGCCTACTTCTAAAATAAGGACACTGCACATTAATTACCAGCTGGGTAAAAAAGTATTTCCTTTTATTTGTTTTAACTCTCCCAACACTCAATTTCATGGATGCCCCCTGGTTCTGGTGTTGTGAGAGAGGGAAAAGAGCATCCCTCTGTTGACTCTATCCCTCCCGTGCGTACGTTTGTACGTCTCTGTAAACTGTGAAGATACAGGCAAATAGACAAAAAGGTGATCACCATTTTTCATGACAACACAGAGAACTGTTCAGTACTTTTAAATTCCTCAGTGTGGTGGGAGAAAGCCACCTCTCTTTTGCTTATGGTGTGGCACACTTGGGAGGGGGTAGGCAACATGACTCATAAAGAAATGGCTAGGAAATACTAGGATTGCCTTGTCTCCTATTTCGTGGAAGAAGAGAGAATACAGGTACAGCCTTCTCATCCATGGTTTTCCCATCAGCTGATTTGACTCTACGCAAATCTCTTCTCTGCGGAAGAGAAGTGCCTTTTGTTTAACTAAACAGTTCCTTTAATTAGCAATGCACTTAAAAAAAAAAGCTTCTCTTAATATGGCAACCCAGCAGCAAGCATTCTTCAGGGGCTCAGAGCACATTACTATAAATTAGTTCTGAATAAGACCTCCTCCCTTGTCCTGAAACCCTGGGAAGTGAAATTAATCACTTCCATTTTGCATTTTTTCACCTTGCTCCAGGGAGAAATTGAGAGGTCTTACCTTAGATCAAATTGATACTAATCTGTTCTGAGCCCCTGGAGAATGCCTGTAGCTACTATTCCATTCTAAGTTTTTTTTTTTTTTTTAATGCTGACTGCTAATTAAGGAACATTTTTATTTTCTAAATGGATTTTGATTTAACACAGTTTTGGGCATTCACGAGGGTTCCTGGAATGGAACCCTTGTGGATAAAAAGGCTCCACCTGTAGTTCAGTGATGGAGCGTGGGCATTGCCTACAGAACTTCTCAGTTTCAGTTCTTGGGATCTCTAGACAGGACTGGGAAAGATCCCTTCCTGAAACCCGGGAGTGCTGCTGACAGTAAGTGTAGACAGTCTTAGCCTAGATGGTCCAATGGTCTGACTCCCCCTTAGGCAACTTCACATATTCCTCTGGTAAACGAAAAGTGCACAACATGCAAATATCTCAGCTGCAATGTGGAAACGCTGCATGACATCCTACTTGTTATTTTTAACTCTCATTTCCATAGCATTTTTTTTAATTTGCAGGATGCTTTCTAATTTCTATCTTATTATTCCCTCTGAAACACCCCAAGGCACTGAATACACTGACGACACTAGAAATGCACAAATTTTGCATTCAAAAGAAATTCCTAACACATGACCAGTCAAACTTTGTAACCTGCATACAACCTGCAAATTAACCACATTTGAATTTATTGGTTTCTTTTACATAATTTTGTTTCTCTAGTCCAGTGGTTCTCAAACATTTTAGACCAGGATCCTAAAATGGCACTTTTTAGGATCCTGAAAGTGCCACCTTTTTAGAATGGCACTCTTGTTGGGACCCACTGGAAGTGATGTCATAGCCAGAAGTGACATCATCAAGCAGGAAGTGCCGTCAGTGTGACAAAATCAAATGACACTCTTAGACTGCAAACTGGCATTCTGGGACTGAAGCAACTGCACAACCATGAAACATCTCTGACAGAAAGCAAGGTTAGGACAAAATTTTATGTAAAACGCTGAACTAAAAACATTTAAGCAAAATGTCACTTGAAAATTTAAACTGTTAATGCTCACAAAAGGAACATAGCAAGGTCTACAGCTTCCATGATGGCTGTTCCCAGATTTCCACGACCCACCCGACAGCAGGTCGTGACCCACAGATTGATTAACACTGCTCTAGTCATATAATACAGTAATAAGTATATGCAGTGTATAGAAGTGCCTTCCTTCTCTTGACCACTGGAAGTGCCAATCAGCTGTCCTAGCAAGACACAGCTACTGAGATTTCACCAAGCAATGCTTGGCAAGCTTATCTCATCATGACAGCAAGAAATGTGTTTCACGCTTTATAAAACCCTGAGATTTTCAGCATGCTTGTGCAGTGCAACAGAGGAAGTGCAGATTATACAGCTCTAACATTTATCAAGGTAGCAACTTGAGGCTATTCACCAAGTTCGACTTTACTGTCCTTGGGCATGCACTCATGCAGAGAAGGGCAATACTATTAATACCTGGGATTTGCAAAGTGCTTCTGGAGCGTGCAAAGCACTTCACGTGTATTATCTTCATGTTGTCCTTGCAAAGTGGGGTTCAGGAGTTGGACTTGGAAGATCCAGGTTCAGCTATAAAGCTTCCTGGGAGACCTTGGGCCATTTGCTGTCTCTTAGCCTCACCTATCTCACAGGATTGTTGTAAAGACAAAAGGAGAACAAAAGGAGGACACCCTGAGCTCCTTGAAGGGTGGTATAAAAATGCAAAAAATAAATAAATGGTCAATAAATGAATACTTGTTTACTGGGCATAAACCAGGAGTCCACTGAGTTAAAAAATACACTTGGGGTGCAATCCTAACCTGGAGTTAGGCTGGCATAGTTAGGCCAGCAAAGTTTGGCTGGCACAAAGAACACCGTAAATTTTGAACACTGTCCATTCAAACACAATCCATGCAAATTTCCCTTATTTTTTTTCCTGTCAATAATATGTCTTTGATTTTTTTCCTATCAATAACAGGGGTTGTTTTTTTTTGATAAATTAGGTCTTGTACAAACTAATCTGCAGTTTAAGGCAGGCACAGTTAGGCTAGCAAAGTTTGACCAGCACAAGGGACACCCTAAAGTATGTTTGGACCACTCTCGGAGTCAGAGAGGCCAGCACACAGACGTGCGCCATACTCCGAGGGTGGTCCAAATGTGCTTTACAGTGGCCCTTGTGGTGGCCAAACTTTGCTGGCCTAACTGTGCCAGTTTAACTCCAGGTTAGGATTGCGCCCTAAATCTGAGCTTTCTTACTCTTTGTTCAGAGGAATAGGATTTCAGGCCATGAAATGAAGGTGAACAAGGCAAAGCGTTCAAAAGGTCTTCGTTGTCAGCCCTGGCACATAGAACCAAGTCCGTGTGGCTATCCGGCTTGGCTATCCAGTCTGCCTCAAAGGCACAATGTGAAGTTGGACTTGGCAGTTTGAGATATATTGCTCACACCTGGCATGCTCCTTCCAACAGCCAGATTTAAAAGTGGCTGTTAATCCTCAATCTGTCCGCAAGCTCCTGCATAGTTGTGATTTAAGCGCTTATGTCCAGTTAGCCCAAATTTTAATGAGTCTCTTCCCTTTCATTCCTCATATATCTTCCCTTATATCACTATGGATTCTTGTAATAGGGAAGGATT
This sequence comes from Lerista edwardsae, assembly GCA_029204185.1. NCBI lineage: Eukaryota > Metazoa > Chordata > Lepidosauria > Squamata > Scincidae > Lerista > Lerista edwardsae. Next base: position 6,479,894 of record JAJKFI010000024.1, read on the forward strand.
GTGACTAATGGGTTGCTCTCTGAAAATGTGGGTGAATGGGGTAGGGGAGAGGTGGCAATCACACAAAAAATGGTGGGAGCTTCTGGAGAAGTTTGCTAAATCCTGATGTCATGAATAGCTTTAAGTGACAGGGGTTCATCCTTTCCTTTCTGGAAATGGGCTTTGTTGACAGTGGTTAGAAAACAAATAATTTTTGACCAAAATAATATGATTCTAGGTGTGTTTCATACACTCATTAGAGAGCAAAGCAGCATCTCTTTCAACTGGGCCTAGCTCTTGCTGTGACACATAAACCCAATGCAGCTGAATTGGCATTCAGGGCGCAATCCTAACTTGAAGATAGGCCGGCACGGTTAGGCCAGCAAAGTTTGGCCAGCACAAGGGACACTGAAAAGTATGTTTGAACCACTCTTGGTGTCAGAGAGGCCAGTAAACAGACATGCACCATCCTCCCTGACTCTGAGTGGTCCGAACGCGCTTTACGGTGGCCCTTTTGCCGACCAAACTTTGCTGGCCTTTGCTGTGCCAGCCTAACTCCTGGTTAGGATTGCACTCTCAGTATATTTTTGGAACCATGACAGAACAAGTGCAATTATGGCCCAAGGTACAGCCCATCTGGGAAGCCAAATGAATTTATGCCGGTTCACCACCCACCAACTCACCTCCACTGCTCTTTCTACTCCCTGAATTAGAAAAGAAAAATGGACCAACAGGATGTCTGGAGGAGACCCCCTCTTCCTCATAATCCCCCTCTTCCAATCCAGAATGTGGGAGAAGCAGAGGCTGGCACATTATCAGCATTTGGCCGGCTGCCTCAGGAGCCAGAGGTCTTCATCGGGCCCTGTATCACTGGAAGCTTTATTTGGTAGATTAATCCATGAAAGCCTCATAGCTGATGAATTGGCTGCTGACAGTTTTGAACAGCAAGCATGAATGTTAAGGAAAGACGTGCAAACAATTTGTGGCGGCCATTTTGGTTCTGTCGTGTAGTGGGGAATGAAGAGACGTAGAAAACATTGCCTTCTGAAAATAAGGCGTGCCTTCTGTTTATTCAACAGTAATTTCTTACATAAATCAGGCTCCTTTTAAGCAACTCAACTCTATTCACCTGCTAATTTCGTATCTTTCCTTCAGAAAGCCCTTTCCTGAACCGTTGTTATTGAATACATTTGCATATTACCAAAACATCAATCTAGGTTCCCTTTTGGAACTTGGATGTATGAGAGAAATTACTTCCTTCAGTTTTGAAAAGGCAAATGCATTGTGGTCATATGCAAATATAATAAATAACAACGGTATGTCTTGAGAACGGATATGAAATGGGAAAGGTGGAGTCCTTCATTAATAGGTTTACATTGTAACTCTTGTAACAGAAAATGCCCTGGCCTGAGGCTGGGATATAGCTTAACATGCTGCTGGGGCCCGGGCATGCTCAGGTTTTGATCTCCCTCCTAGCACGTATTAAACAACTTGGCCTGGTCAATAGAACTAGCTCTACTAGCAGTGGTGGGATTCAGGGGGCTCGCCCAGGTTCTATAGAACCGGTTGCTAAATGGCCAGGCCCCGCCCACTCGCTTACCTCGGCTGGCTTCGGGTTTTTTTTTGCTCCGGCTATGACGTCATAGAACCGGTTGTTAATTTATTTGAATCCCACTACTGTCTACTAGGTATCAAGCACCCCCTCAAGGATGCATCAGTTTCAGATTTTATTTTCTGAGTATCCAAATCACTTCCCATGTATTGTATAGCTCAGTGGTTCTCAAACTTTTTAACACCAGGGTCCACTTTATAGAATGACAATCTGTCCTGGAACCACCAGAAGTGATGTCATGGTCGGAAAAGCTGCCATTGTGACACCAGAACTGCTGCTTTCCTGAGAATGCAGCAATAAGTTGGGTTATTGCTCAGCCATTTTCCAATAGCAAAGTGAATCAGAAAGAAAAAAAAGCCTATTTACAAACTTGACACAAGCAAAACAATCACAGCCCTTCCTGTTTCCAGCATCCCATCTGCCTATATTTTCAATATGGCTGCTTTAGGTGCAGTTAGAAATTAGAAGTTTCCCAATTAGAAGTTAGAACCTTTGTTTTCATAAAACCTCTAGCAAATTTAGTGAGTTATTACTGTGTGAGTTGCAGATAACTCACAATCTATGGAAAAGGCCATCTTGGTTTATACCAGTATGGCAGGCTAGTTCAGAACGTCTGCCAAAGCCGGATATGAAAGCACAGTTCAACCAAACCTTAACAGTGTAATGGCTAATTTGGTTTTACATATCTCAAGATGCTTATGCTTTATATTATGCATTCTTCTTCCACCTACCTCAAAAACAAGAACACATCCCAGATAATGACTACCTGAATTCAATTCCCTAGGCATTACATTCCCACAAAAAACACAAGAAGATGTTCGTACCTAGATTATCTTGAGCTGCAAGCAGCAGCGCTTCTTAAAACTCTGTAAAAGTGAAACCCTCCAATGATGCAACCTTAAAATTACAAAGCACTAACTCTAAAATTAACTTGCTCTGGGATATCTTAAAATAGTAGATTGCTAGTTCTAAGCTTATGGGTGTTCTCAGCTAGCTGCCACTGATGGGATATAAAAGTGGTTTATTACATATATAATTATATATAAAATCCCTACCCAGTACTTTTCGCTGCTAGTTGTAAGATAATAGTCCAAATGCATCCTGCATGGCAAAGTCTCATATCAAAGGGTGGTTGCCTCATAAAAACCTTGCGAGTAGTAGAGCAAATACTAAGGGCAGTTCGTGAGGCTGCCTCCCTGACTTTTTGCAGGCCTTCTTCCTTTCTTGCCTCTCCCTGGCAGTTCGGCTTACTTGAATGCTAATGGAATGTTTCAAAAAGCGAACATTCAAAAATGTTTAGTCAACTAATTGATTCAGTTAACAGAACGAAAGAACTAAAAAAAAATAAAAAGAACTAAAACAGCTAGTGCTGTCGGGCCGATGTTAGCAGCAGTGTCGGCCTAACAGCGCCAGACAAAGGCGCTGCAGCAGTGATGTCATGCAGGGGGTACGCGGGGGTACGCAAGTACCGGTTCCTAGGATTACGGCTGGCCCCGCCCACTCGCCCGCCCACTCATTGACTCCGCCCCCTGCAACGTTTGAATTTCCTGCATGTTTGAGTTGCCTGCACGTTCTCAGAGCCAGGCAGGCAGGCAGCGAGCGGAGCCTTGCCTTGCCTTGCCACTAAAAAATGAGCTGCTCTGGGGTTTTGGAACTGTTGGGTCACTTTAACTTGATGCCAGGCCTCCTTAACATGTTCTGGGGGTGCTGTGGAATACTGTTGCAACTGTTGGGTCAGTTTAAAATTGTCTGAAGCCTCAAAAAGGGCTTTTTTCATGTCACTTCCTGCCACGACCTCACTTCTGGCTTATGACGTCACTTCCAGTGGGTGGGTCCTGACACGTGCCAATCAAAAGTGAGTACCTGTTCTTAAATCATTTAGATGACACCACTGTGCTGCAGCATTGCTTCTGCTCCAGCTGAACTTGGCTGGCGCAAGAGTGGTTCTGGGCGAGGGGAGGGTGGGCGTGTTTGTGTTTCTGGGCTGGGGGTGGGTGGACGAGTAGGCGTGCTGGCCTGGGGAGGGGGGCAGAGATGGGATGCAGTTGGTAGGCCACATCCAAGGCTCCGTCCCTGGGCCACGCGGCTCCTTGACGCTGCGCCTGCTATTTAGCAGGCGCAGAACCAAGGAAACCATAGGGGAGGCTGGAACCTCCCCTGGAGCAAGGGTGTGAACGTGCCCTTGCCCCAACGAACCAAAGCTGTGCTGGATATAGCACAGGCCCGTACGCCTCGTGATTCCAGCGCAGCTTAGGATTGAGCTCTAAATTGGTGTATATATATGCAGTGGTGAAATTCAGCCAGTTCTCACCAGTTCTGCAGAACCGGTTGTTAATTTTAGGTTGGGAGAGGGGAGAAAGGCAGCGGCCGCCCTGAAGGACATAGAACCGGTTGTTAATTTATTTGAATCCCACCACTCTGTGTGTGTGTGTGTGTGTGTGTG
>JAJKFI010000024.1:6483937-6512032 GCA_029204185.1 Lerista edwardsae
TGTGTGTGTGTGTGTGTGTGTGTGAATTTTTTAATACAAATGGGCCCTCAGTATCCATGGGGGATTTGTTCCTGGACCCCTCCCCCAACAGATACTGAAACCAGTGGATAATGGAATCCAGTTGCATCCAGGAGATCAGGTGAGTCCCTCCAGCGCAGTTCTGACACCCGAGTTGAGTCAAACCTGCAGGTGCTGAACTTGCGAATAAAGAGGCCTCATTTGTATACGCATTTATTAAAACTACAGATTTGGCAGGAACCATCCTAAGAAGAGGCATTCGCCTTTCATTCTCACACAGGAAAGAAGGCCTCTAAGAAGGAATGTACACACACATATATATCTATATCTCAACCAGTGTCCAAGGTACAACTAGTTAAAGGATCACTAGCATGCAATTTTTTGATAAAATTTTGAAACTTTAGACTTAAAAATATTTTTTCTCTGTGAGTTAAAAAACTTAAAAATATGCATTCCTTCAACAATTATATAGGATCTTTAAGTATGCCAAAATTCACCAAAATCTAAGAACGTGAGGTAGTAAATTGCCCTTAAGTGTGATAATTTGACACGGAATTTGGGAGTTGTGCATGTGTGTGTGTGTGCATGCACCATGTGTCAAGAACTTGGGGGTTCTCTCTCCCTCATCATGCCTGTAATTTAGACATCGAAGAGTTTTTGCAAAGGCTTGGCCTCACAACCAAAACAAGGCTATTGTATGAAAAAGTATTCAGTGCACCCACCCCAATTTCAAGGGTGGAAAAAACTTTCCAAAGAAGCTCTTACATTACTAGTTATTAGCTGTTTCAATGTCAACTATTCTTTTTGGCAACACCAATTAATCTAAGGTCCCTTCTCTTACACTTACCGCAATGGCCTCTCCATTTCCCAATGTAATCCTTTATCGCTAAAGCAGAAACATACTTAACGCTGTCTAATTCAGCTCTTTAAAGTGTCATGTTGTACATTGATGGGTGACAGGTTCCCTCGTAGCTCGGTGCTCAGCATTACCAGTCCATGGTGCACTGGCATCCAATTTGGGCCTGACAGTCATTTAATATTGTTCTGGAAGAGATTCCGGCTGCTCTTGTATCTAACCTAGCTAGAGAAACTGAAGAGCCCAGCACAGTTTCAAGTCATACAAGCATTACAGAAGGCTCTTCCTCAATGGCCAATTTTAACGATGGCTTCGGCGCAGGCCAAGTGTAATATATGCCACAATTCCACAGAAGCATAGACAGTTCTGTGTACAGGTGGAATCATTTTATCTGTGAGGACAAAAAAGGATACAAAAAAAAAGTGTTAAATGAAATAATGCTGTTAATTAGCATTCACCCTTTAAAAATGTTTCTCTTACCATGGCAACAGGATGCAGCCATTCTTCAGGGGCTTAGAGCAATTAGTATTCATTAGCTGAGATAAGAACTCTTCCCTTTGCCCTGGAGCAAGGCGAAAAATGCAAAATGGAAGTGATTAATCACACTTCCCATCTTATCTCAGAGCTAATGAGATTGGCTGAGGATCTCTTTTACCATGGCTATAGTTGCCTTGCCCTGGTAAGAAAACCTTTTTTTTTGAAATGCTTTTTCAAACGCTTAATTAACAGCACGTGTTTGTTGACCAAAGAGCCCTTCTGTTCTGCGGTTGCACTGAGTCAAATCAGTGGATGGGAATACAGTGGATGAGAAGGCTCCGCCTGTATTAAGTATGGAACATGGCTGTATAAGAATCTCAGCTTTAATTGAAAACAAAATACAAGTCACATAATATAGCCTTTGGGGAGGAATGTTCAGGCATGACCCTGTATCCACAGGGGGAAGGTTCCTGGCACCCCCGTGAATACCTAAAACTGCAGATAAGAGGGAACCTATAAAATAAGGGTTCTCCCCTGCCCCCGCCTTAAGCAATAAGGCTTTTAAATGATCCAAAGTAAGAATAAAGGAAGGTAAGGGCCCCTCTGATCTGTGGACAATTGAAACTGTGGATACGGAATCCGTGAATATGGGGACCCACCTGTCCTTTATAAATTTGGAGTCTACAAGACCCTGGAAATATTGAAACAGCTTCCTGTCATGTTATGGTTCTTACAAAAAACAACTAAAATACTGAGGGGTACTGAGGGTTAGGCCGGCACAGTTAGGCCAGCACAAGGGACACCGTAAAGTATGTCTGGACCACTCTTGGATCAGAGAGGCCAGCACACAGGCAGGCACCATCCTTCCTGCCTCCAAGAGTGGTCCAATCGCGCTTTACTGTGGCCCTTGGGCCAGCCACGTTTTGCTGGCCTAACTTGCCAGCCTAACTCCAGGTTAGGATTGCACCTGGAGTCATGCTTCTCCCTAAATTACAAACAGCACAATATTATGTATGACTATTCAGAAGTAAGTTCCATTGAGTTTAGTGGGGTTTACTCCTAAGTGAGAGTGCACAGGAATGCAACTTTAGGAGAGGTTTGACACAGGCTTATAAAATTATGGCAGGTGAGGAGAAAATGGGCAGAGAGAATCTTTTTTACCCTTCACTCATAATGCAGGTGGGGAACCTGAGGCCTGTTTAGTACCAGTTGTGGTTTTTTCCACATTTGTCCGCCAATACAAAACCCGCCTTTTCACACCATAAAGCCAAACTCAGGGTATTTTTTCTGGTAACTATTATTTATTATTTCCTGTCAGTGGCAACTTGGTAATTGTTGAACTGGCAATCACCCAGTGACCAGCGTCATCGGCCTGATAGCTTCTTAAGGAAAGAACTGTAACACATTATACAAAAAATGTGTGCCTTTTCCAGTTACTTCATAAAATAATGAATTATATATAAAAGTACAATAAATAAATAAAAATGTGGCTATCTTATATAAATGGTTTCCCCACTCCTGCCATAGGATGCCCACAGGCTTTCTGTTACGCCTGCGATATGTATCCATTCAACTAATAATATAATAAAACAAGAACATAAGAAGCGCCCTGCTGGATCAGGCCAAAGGCCCATCTAGTCCAGCTTCCTGTATCTCAGTGGCCCATTAGATGCCTCAGGGAGCACATGACACAACAAGGTGTCTGCCTTCTGTTGCCACTCCCTTGCACTTGGCATTCTGAGGTAAATGTTTGAGGTAAACACACTGGTGGCCAGTCAAGATTCTCCACAACATTTCTCTTTGACAGCCACCTGAACCAGATGCTCCTCTTCATACATGTACTCATAGGAACAGCCGCACTGGATCAGGCCAAGGTCCAGCTTCCTGTATCTCATAGTGGCCAACCAGATGCCTCAGGAGGCACACAAGACAACAAGATGACTGCATCTTGTGGCCACTCCCTTCACTTGGCATCCTGAAATAGCCTACTACTAATGTAAGGCCTGTAGCCAGAAAGCCATACAATTCCCTTTTAAAGGCACCTAGGCCAGATGCCATAACAGATGCTGTGGCAAGGAATTCCACAGATGAATTACCTGCTCGGTAAAAAGTATTTCCTTTTATCTGTTCCTTTTAACTCTCCCAACACTCAATTTTAGTGGATATTCCCTGGTTCTTTCCAAGTACTTTCACAAGTCAGGCCAGGGATGCCGATTCCTGGTACATCCCCGGCAAACAAAACTTCCTGGCAATGCCATTAGGCCCCATGGGCAGCTCAGTGGATTTCGGCTCATCTCACTTCCTTCTTTTGTTTGTTGTAGCAACTGCTGTGGCGAATGCAGCTCTCCACTGTGATGGATGACTCTTCACATCTTATTGGATAAGATTGCATCAGCAGTACTTGGAAAGTAAATGGCACTGTCAGGCTCCATTCTAGGACAGCGGAGTACTTTGGCCGAGCACTTAATGAAAACAGGCAGAAATTGACAGGTACAGGAGACGAGAACCATACTTCACTCACATGCAACCCTAATGCTGCAATCCTTTACACACTTAACTAAATGAGTCTTACTTCTGAGTAGACATGAGTAGGATTACATTGCAAGTGTACTGATCCAGCTGGACTCTCCTTATGTTCTTACTATATAAGTAGAATCAGCTCAATCATTTTCAGTGAGCTACTTGTATCACTGGTCAAGGTAAAAAGCAAATTGGGGAGAGGTTACTCAGGAGTAATCTGGGTTATAGGCAGAGACGTCATCCGAGCGCGCCAACTACCGGAACGCTCGGATGATTGACAGCCCTCCGCCCCAATGGCGGAGGGCTGCCACGCCTCCCCAAGCCTCACTGCGCCCGAATCGCTCCGTTTCAGAGCGATTCGGGACGCAAGGGAGGGAGGGCGGGCCCAGCAGCAGCTCGCCCGTCCTCCGGAGAGGCGGTGCGGCCCGGGCCCTCCGCGGAACTAGCGGAATGGAGTACCGGGCCGTTCCGCCTGAATGACGCCTCTGGTTATAGGCCTGGGGGATCTGGCGGTGTCAATCCAGAGGAGGTGGAAGCAACACCCCAATGGTACAAGGCAGGGATGACATGAAGGAGAATAAGGCAGGACTATTGTCCTGCTCTGAATGGGGTTGCACTCCCTCTGAAGGAGCAGATCCACAGCTTGGGGGTTCTCCTGGATGCACAGCTGCGCCTGGATTCCCTAGCTGTGGCCAGGGGAGCCTTGTCTCAGCTTGGGCTGATTTGCCAGCTGCAAATGCCAGCTGCATACCCGGATGGCTCAGATCTGGCCCCAGTGACCCATGCCCTAGTGACATCTAGATTGGATTACCGTAATGCACTCTATGTGTGGCTGCTTCTGAAGATGGTCCGGATACTGCAACCAGTGCAGAACGCGGCTGCCCGTGTGGTTGCCGGAGCTCATCGGTTCGACTCAGTCAGACCACTGCTTTGGCCGCTACACTGGCTGCCAGTTCGTATCCAGGCTGAATTTAAAGTGCTAGTTTTGGCTTTTAAAGCCCTTTACGCAGTGGTGTCATCTAAATGATTTAAGGTACTCACTTTTGATTGGCACGTGTCAGGACCCGCCCACCGGAAGTGACGTCATAAGCCGGAAGTGAGGTCGTGGCAGGAAGTGACATAAAAAAGCCCTTTTTGAGGCCTCAGATGATTTTAAACTGACCCAACAGTTGCAACAGTATTCCACAGCACCCCCAGAACATGTTAATGAGGCCTGGCATCAAGTTAAAACCCCAGAGCAGCTCATTTTTCAGTGGCAAGGAAAGGAAAGGCTCCGCTCGCTGCCTGCCTGCCTGCCTGGTTCTGAGAACATGCAGGCAACTCAAACATGCAGGAAATTCAAACATTGCAGGGGGCGGAGTCAACGAGTGGGTGGGCGAATGGGCGGGGCCAGCCGTAATCCTAGAAACTGGTACTCGCGTACCCCCGCGTACCCCCTGCATGACATCACTGCCTTTACAGCTCAGGACCAGGGTATTTGAGTGACCACCTTCGTCCATATAAACCTACCCATCCTCTCCGGTTATCTGAGGGGGCCCTTCTGTCTGTGCTGCCACCAGGAGAGGTGAGGGGTGGCGGCTAGGAACCCGCCTCTGTGGTGGTGTCAATCCAGAGGGACTGGAAGCAGCAGTGGAACAGGGCAGGGACGACACAAAGTAAGGCAAGTCCAATATTTCCTCTAATGTTTTTCCCTTCCATGCAGAGCAACGAATAATCTCAGCAATATATGACCATTCTAATCTTCAAATGGGCAGTGCCAGTCTGACTTCTAGGCAGCACGTGCGAGATCAATTATGATACAGCAGTCAAGTGGCATGTTTACATGTGTATCAGGCATGATACAGACCTATGCAATATCAGTAGCTTATTTTAATGAAATATTAAAATTATTATTAATAATCAAAACTCCGTGAACAGCTCCTACTCCCAGTCTCTAGACCAGCGATTTTCATCTTGGCAGACGGACAAGGTGCTAAAATTTTCAAAGCACACTATCAGTGTTTTGAGCTTTGACAAAGCACACCGCACTGCTGGTGCAGGGCGCACATCCCCAAACGGCCCTACTAAGAGATGACTCTCACCCCGAATAAAGAGAAACATTTGCATATTCATTGTTTTTAAAAATACAGTTCAAGCATGTGTGGGGCTATGCATTATATACAGAAACATCAAGTCATTACAAAAACAAATTCACTTGTCATTGGGTGTTGGCAAATGCTGGTGTGTCACTGTAACGTCCGTCCTGTCGGGGTGGTATGGAGGCCCCCAGCGACAGCTGGGTGTGATGACGGGAGAGATGCCTCTCTGGACTCACGTTGCCTTTGAAGGACACGCTCAGGGGCGTTTCTAGGGTGTGGCAGGGTGTGGCACGAGCCATGGGCGCCATCTTGCAGGGGGTGCCGTTCGCATGGCGCCTGCCCCCCCAAAATGGCGCCCACGGCCCGCCCACTCCCGGCCAGGCCCTGTGCAGCATTCTCCTCGCTCTGGCTGGCCTTAAAGAGCCAGCCAGAGCGAGGAGAACGCGCTGCCACCTGGCGCCCCCTCCCACTTCTCAAGGGGGGCGGGGCATTGGACGCCGCCACGTTCTGTTTGCTGGTGCCGGCTCCTTAAAGGGTCGGCACGGGCGAACAGAAAGAACGCGGCGCCCCGGCCGCGTTCTTTTTGTTCACGCGTGCCGGCTCCTTAAAGAGCCGGCATGCGCGAACAGAACACGGTGCCCCGGCCGCGTTCCATTCGCTGTCGCTGCCCTTAAAGGGCCGGCGGCAGCGAACAGAACGCGCCTCTTAGAAGGGGCGGGGCACTATGTCATGACGTCACAATGTGACGTCATGATGTTGCATGCCCCTAGGGGCGCATTTTCATTGGGCGCCATGGGCGCCCTTTCAAATAGATTCGCCCCTGGACACGCTGGACTCCCGTTGTGGCTTTTCTCAAGGTGTTTAATTTCATCAATGTCTTTACACTCATGGGGAAGCCTGTTGCTTCACAGGACTCCCCAACAGTCTATGCCGAGCGGTGGCGCTGCCAGCTCGCCTGCTTGGGCGGGTGTTGTTGGTTTGGCTGGCGAGGGCTCGCCCGTTCGAGCTGGTTCGACTGCTGAGGGCTTGTGCCGTTGCCCTCTCCCTGGGTGCCATGTTGTCCGGGCCTCCCTTGGCCAGGACGTTCCCCGGCTGAGCTGGTGCCCGGAGTCATTGCTGCGGAGCTCCCCACCTCACCGGCCCATGCCCAAGGGCCTCCCCACTCCAGAGACTGTCCTGGGCTGCCTCTGGGCCCGATGGTGTTGCTCAGGCGCGGGCGCTTTGGCCCTGGAAGGGGGGGAGGTGGCCACCCTCCTAGTGCTGCGTCCCTCCCTTCTCCCCAGCCGAGGAGAGAGCAACCTCCTTCTAGCTCTCCCTGGTTCCTTTTGGAGCTCTCAGCCTCCCTCGGCCCGCTCCCTGGCTTCTGAAACCCCGCAAGAAGCCTTGCGAGGCTTCTTCCTGGCCCATTGTTTTCAGTGCTGGCACCTGTGGTCTGGGCTCCTCTGAGGCCTGGCTCCTGCCAGGACTTACTCCTGCAGGCACTGTGGGGGCTGGTCCTGCCAGGAGATGTGCTCGGGCTGCTCTTGCTGGCTCTGTGGCTCCGCCCTCCGTGTTGCAGCATAATGGCTGCCTCCTTCAGGGCCAGGACTCTCTGGCCCCTGTATAGGCCCTGTGCCATACTCCTGATCCCTGCCAGACTCTTTCCGGCTGCCCGCCCAAGTGAGTGCCCTCTTACCCTGGGCCGTCCTGGAGTGACAGTCACCCAAAAGGTCGTGGCGTGTCACCTTTGACACGTATGTCACAGGTTCGCCATCAGTGGTTTAGGCCATGTCTATGTAACTGATTTTCCTTTTCCTTTCTCCGTCTATGTGTATGTCGCTCGCTCACTCGCTCACTCGCTCACAACCTGTCCTTTTCCTAATTGTTTTAGTCCAACAGGAAAAAGCTCACAAAAATGTAGGGCAATATCTCTATTAGGATCAATTATAAAATTCACAAAGTAGTGATTCAGTGGCTGAGTTCATCAGAGCTCTTCTTAATGTTTCATGTTAAGGCAAAAAGGGTGGTGGCGTTGCTAGGCAAAAGGAGAAGCCCTGCCTGTAGTAATCTTAACATAGAATGGAAGAAAACAGGTCATGCAAGCTAATGAAGGTTCTTGCAGAGTCAAGAGCAATTGCACAATGAGGGATCGTAGCCCAGCAGAAGCCCAGTGGAACCTGCCTTGCCTTGCACCTCTGGGGAGGGTGGAAAAAAGATTCCAATCCAAGACGTTGGAGAGCTGCTGCAGTCAGGATCAATCATGTGGAGCTAGATGGACTCTGCCCTTCAGATTGGATAGGATTCCCCTTCCGCACCGGGATGGCAAGCCTGTAAAGACTCAACAGGGGGAACAGTATTTCTCAAACTGTGGGTCGCAAGCCAATTTCAGGTGGGTCACGTAGCACCTAGAGCAGCCACCGTTGAAAATATAGAAAGATGGGGCACTGGAAAAAGGAGAGAGCTGTTTGGTTATTTTGCTTGTATCATGGTTGTACATAGGCTTTTTTCCCCTTTCTGATTCACATTGCTATTGGAAAGTGGCTGAGAAATAACCAAACTTATTACTGCATTTTCAGGAAAGCAACAGGCTCTGGCATCACAATGATGGCACTTCCAGCCATGACTTCACTTCTGGTGGGTCCTGGACAGATGGTCATTCTAAAAAGTGAGTCCCAGTGCTAAATGTTTTGAGACAACTGCTGTAGGCAGAGTTCCGAATTTTCACTATGGCTGGCCTAGGTGCTACGCGACCCACTTGAAATTGGCCCGCAACCCACTGGTGGGTCCTAACCCACAGTTTGGGAACCATTGATGTATAGGATGGCAGCCTAATTTGATGGCAAAAAAGACAGCCATACTTTATTAAATAACAAACTGTTAGTCGTTTAGCACCGGTACTCAGGGGGATAATAAGCCTTTTTGCTGCCTATGATTACTAAATGTAGCTGGGCAGCTGCCATGCAGAATGAAGCAAGGGAAAAAATGTACCAGCAATTTAATAAAGAGTCAAGTGATAAGTATTCAGCAACCCGATTTGTTTTGAGATTTGTTATCTTCTACCCACAGAACACATCGTAAATGACAAATGGAAAATTTTCCTTGGGCTAGCTAAATATCCAGTTGAGTGAATTTTCATTAAAAAAGGGAAAATAAATAAATAAACCCAGTTGTGATAGGATCCCTGGGGGAGGAAACGAACTTCAATTATAACTATCCATGTTCCAGTTCACATTTTCCTCTTATATTACACCTTCTCAAAGAGCTGACTGACGATTTCCAAACCATGCTCTGAGAAACAGCATGCTCTGGGAAACCCCTTAGGAAACAGCATGCCTCAACTCAGAGCCTCAAAACAGAAGCCCCCTAGTGGCAGGGAACAGACAATTTCTGACTGTATCGATGGCACCCCCACACCTCACCTGCACAGCTCGGTGGGGCTTATTGCAAGTTTAGTTGATTTTTAAAAGGAAGTGCAGTAAACCAGTGCAGTAAACTGGTAATGCCAGAATGATGCATCTAAGAGCATATGGAGCATTTCTGGGACTGATGGTGGCGGTTGATTCCTTTGCTAGAACGTAGAGGCAGTGGCTTAGTGGTGGAGTTCATACTTCATGGGTGGATGGAACCAGATTAAATCCCTATTTCCTCTAGAATCTCCTGGTGGTTCCCAAACTGTAGGTAGAGACCCTATTTCAGGTGGGTTGCGAAGCACTTAGGGCAGCCATATTGAAAATTTGGAAAGATGGGATGCTGGAAAGGGGGAGGGCTGTGTGATTGCTTTGCTTGTGCCACAGTTGTAAATAGGCTTTTTTTCCCTTTCTTTTTTTCCTATAGGGCTCTAGAGAGCCACTGACAATGTGAGCAAGCAGCAGAGGGATAGATGCAGCGGCGTCATGCAGCCGGAACGCTGGCGGGAGGAACGGGTGAGCGGCAGCCCGCCCGTTGCGTTCCGATCCATTTTGCCGTCTTCTCCGCCCCTGCGGCCGCTCACCCGTTCCTCCCGCCCAGCGTTCCGGCTGCATGACGCCGCTGGCTAGATGGCTCATGGTCTGGCTCAGATTAAGTCCTGGGGTTTATGAAGGATTAAAAGGATTATGAACCGGTATTTCTAAGGCGAAAATTTGGTTGCAAATACTGTCCTGGTCATCTACTTACATACAATGACAGTGTAGTACAATACTGTACTCTGGCACAAATCTGCTTTCTCCAACCTCTTTGCTCTAATCACTCATTGGTGAAGACAGCTGGTCCCCAAGGCAATCAGATCGCTATTAAGGAGCAAGCCACGTCTCCTGGCACAACTGCATCTTGCCATGATCAATGGTCTTTACCTGAACCTGTCTTCAAAATTCAGGGGACGGGAGAAGGACATTGGTTAGCATCAGCCCCCCTGGCGAAGGGGCTTTCAGCTATGCATTGGGACTTTGCAACAAAGCCCATGAGGCCGAATCCAAAGCCCAATTGAGAGGCCGCGCGGTCTGTTTAGCAGGCACAGATCTGAGGAGCGCATAGGGAAGATTGGAGGCTCCCCTACGGTAAGGGCGTGAACGTGCCCTTGCCGTGAGGAGGCTCCAGCCTCTCCAATACTGCGCTGAATTTGGCACAGGCCAGCTGGCCTTGCCAATTCTGTGCAGTATGGGATTGTGGTCTTAGCCTGGTACAGTATTTGTTATATAATCATATTGTGAAATTGGAAGCACTTGCCCAGAAACACAAAATTGGGGTCCTGGAGTGGAGGATTTAAGCCAACAGGGTTTGCCAAAAGAAAAGTGGCCTTAGAACTTTGAACTTCAACCCATAGTTCTAATACACTGGCAACCACACAAATGCCAACGGTTTCTGCCAGAGAAAGTTCATATTTACATTCACTAACTTGTTACTTGCAAAGAAAGATACTTTTTTTTTGTTTCATTTGACTATTGGATCTAAAATGTATGCCCCCCTATCAGCCTGTACTTTGAATTCTGAAACAGGATTTATCACATCATCATGCTGTTAATTCCAAGCCATTGGTAACTCAGAACCCTCAGAAAAGGAATAGTTTTTGATGGTTTTGGAAATGATGAAAACACTAGTCAAATGTTCTAAGACTCTGATGATCTGCTGTCAGAATAGACGGATCAAACCGTCTGATTAGAATAATGCAATTTCTTCTCATACTATCCCTACAGAGCTTGTTTTCCACAATGGAATCTTCAAATTACATCATCTTGCCCAGAGTTCCACAAATTCAATTCCACATATGGAATAGTTGATTGTAGTTTCTAGGTATTGTGGGAAAGGCAATCTTCACATGCTCAACAGCACTTTTCACACTTCATTTGCCTAGGGCAAGGTACTAGTGGAATCCCCAGCTAGATCCTGGTTCAGATGGAATCTAAAGCAGTGGTTCTCAAACTTCTTAGAATGGGAACCAATTTTTTAGAATGGCACTCGTGTTGGGATCCACCAGATGTGATGTCATTAACCTGGAAGTTGTGTCATGGCCAGAAGTGCCATCATCAAGCAGAAAGTGCTGTCAGTGTGACATAATCAAATGACACTCCCAGAATCTAAACTGGTATTCTTGGACTGAAGCAAATGCACAACCATGAAACATCTTTGACAGAAAGCAAAAGTAAGACACAATATTATGAAAAGCACTGAACTGAAAACAATTTTTTTTGGAAAAAACCTCCCTTGAAAATTCAGACTGTTAACACTCACAACAGGAATATAGCAAGAGAAAGTCTGCAATTTCCAGGGTGGTTGCTCCTAGGTTTCCGCGACCCACCTGACATCAGGTTGCAACCCACCAAGTGGGTCCCAACCCACAGTTTGAATAACACTGATCTAAAGTATAATAAGATTGATTTAAATTTTCCTGGTGTAAAATTTCTTAAAGACGAAAGGCTTTTCTTTTTAAGACATATATTTATAGGAAAGGTGGCAAGTTTGACTGAACATCAATTTGTTTTACATTTTAGAATTTGGTATAATTTATACGCTCTATGGATTTTTTTTTAATATATTAACCTTTCATACCTGTGCTCAAAGCTTTAGTTGGGACTATTTTAAATATCAAATACTGCATGCTTTCCATTTTTGTGATGTTGTTATGCAAATTGCAGTCATCTCTTCACTTTGAAACATTGCATAAACCACTGATGGAGTTCTTTTTAAAAAAAAGGTTTAATAATACCATCAAATGCAAGAATTTAAGCTTGTGAGAATGAGTTCTGTCCCACTGGATCCCAGCATGCAAATGAGAGAAACCAATTTTGTCTTTATTTATTGGGGCTTATTTTTTTTTAACGTACATTTATATTCACATCTGTCCCCTGAGCTTTGCATCCCACCTTGAATCCCACCTGCTTTTCCCCCCCAACTGTTTCAATTATGCCAGCACCACCTCAAGCACAAAGCACCAACTCCGGAATTCAAAAACAATTAAGAAGAACACGCTGGCTCTGTTCATGTGTTATTTCTCCTAGGAAAATCTCAGTCAAGCAAGACCCTGGGGCACACATGCTGTCCCTTGGACCCGCTTATGCCCCTTGACACAAGGCAGAGAAAGAGTAAGGGCGCAATCATAATGCACTGGCATGTAAGGCCTGCATCGGCCCAATGCGGTTCAAAATGTGCCACAAGGCATGTCTGCGCTGTGCAAACGGGCGCTGGGCCAATGCAGACAGCAGCGTTGGCCCATGGATGCTGGGGGGGGGGGGGAGACCAGCGGTGTTATGCAGCCAGAATGCTGGGCGGGACATCCGGGTGATCGACAGCCTGCCCGTCGCGTTCCGGAGTGTTACGCCGTTTGTGTAACCAATTACGCCACTTGCGTACGTTACGCAAATGGTGTAACGCTCCGGAACGCGATGAGCGGGCTGTCGATCACCCGGATGTCCCGCCCAGCGTTCCGGCTGCACAACACTGCTGGGGAAGACCCATGTAAGGTGGTCCCATGCTAGTGAAGTTCGGCCAGCCCGGGGGCTTTTCTTGGCAGGGGGAAAGCGGGAGGGAGGTGGAATGGGGTGGGGGGGAAGGCAGAGGGAGGGTGGTCCTGTGGGTAAGGCAGCCCGGGAAGGGGGCAGAAATCTGGATCCAGCACTTATGCCGAATCCAAACCCCCGGCACAAGGTCGCTGCAGCCTGCTCAGACTTGGGCCTGCTATTTAGCAGGCACAGGTCCATGCAGCCCTGTTGGGCAGCTGGCAGCTTACCATGGGCAAGGGGACGTTGGTCTCTTTGCCCTAAGCTAAGCTGCTGCTGCTGCTTCCTAACGTGGTTAAGATGCAGGGCAGATCCACAGGCCTGCCTGCTTCTGTCCAAGTTAGGATCAGGCTGACCATGAATGAAACTAACTTGGGTTTTAAGCAGTGATGGGATCAGCTAACGACTCAGGGGAACGCTGGGCGGGCAGCAGGAAGGCTGGGCGGGACTTCTGGGTGATTGACAGCCTGTCCGTCCGGGTCCGCCGCCCACCTGCCCGCCACATGGGCTGCCCCTGGGTGGCGCGCCCCGCTGCTGTGCGCCCTGGCACCTGGGGGCCCCCACCCATCCCCCCGGCAAGCAGGCCAGGGCAGCCCGTGCGGTGGGCGGGCAGGTGGCGGACCTGGACGGACGGTCTGTCAATCACCTGGAAGTCCCGCCCAGCCTTCCTGCTGCCCGCCCAGCGTTCCCCCGAGTCGTTAGCTGATCCCATCACTGGTTTTAAGTCTCATGTCCAGTTAATACGAGATGCAGGCAATACGGAAAATGCTCACTCAGATGTGCTCCACACCCCCATCCCATTTCAATACATTCACCACATGCACCGGCCTGTGTGTGCGTGTGTCGCATCAGTATGACAACAGTTGGCTTCCCAGCTGGGAAAACTGCTAATGCAGTGTGTACCCTTACAGGCTCCTGCTACTGAAATGATAAGGCCATTTAAATCTGATGGGGAAGGGGAGGGGTGCATGGAGTACCTACATGAGGAAGTGCAAATTCTCCCGCCTCCCCGATATGTTAAAAGCCTGGGATTCTAGCAGGCTTCTTGCACACAGGTTTGGATGCAGGAGCTGTAGAAGTTTGAGGTCATGCAGATGTGACAATTCCATGTGCCCATGTACCCTCTTTGGTCGCATGTGTTAAGGTTCTTCCGCCGATTCAACAATCTCTTTCAATGCTTCCTCGCTCATAATGTTTTTCTAACACTTGTTGAGGTGCTTAAACTGATCTTTCCTCTGCATCTGTCTCATACGGAGACATCTTGATACTGGCTTGATAGGGCCTGATTTTTCATTAACTGGACGAACCATAGGCCAGAGTTCCAATGACGGCCCTTCTTGTCCTGCATCCAGGGCTGAGAGGGCTGAGTGGGAGTAGCTTGTCTCAGGCGATCGGGCAAGTCCAAGACAGAGGCAAGATCTGAATTGGGTAACAGCAGTAAAGAAACCGGTATTTACAGTTCTAGAGCTGAGAGTAACACCCGTCTTCCTGGACAGGAACATTTGGGCAGAATGATCTTTTTAAGTACACGCTTTAAGTCAAAAAGGAAACAATGAATGAAGGAGGCTGTGCCATCTACATTTGACCTTTCTGGCCCACAATCTACCTCCATCCTCTTTCAACTGCGGGATGAATCACTGTCCTATTTTCCAATAGCCACAATCCAGCTCAATTCACTTATTATTTCCTCTGTAGGTTAAAGAGGTAGGGAGTGAATGTGAGAATCCAACACAAGTTCAAATTTCCACTTAGAAAGCAAAATAGATACAGCCACAATGAGAGAAATTCCTTCCACGTAATGAATAGTTTGCAACAGAAACCATTAAAATGTACGGCAGTCACTGGACTGCTTTCTAAAAACATCCCCAGCTGCCTCAAATTGGTACAGAACAGAATGGCAAGCACTCCCTTATTAACAGAGGTCCTGGATTTTCGCCACAAACTTAAGAACATAAGAAGAGCCCAGCTGGATCAGGCCAAAAGCCCATCTAGTCCAGCTTCCAGTATCTCACAGTGGCCCACCAGGTGCCCCAAAGAGCACACGAGACAACAAGATGCCTGCATCCTGTTGTCACTCCCTAAAATTGAAGAACTGGACGAAGCAGAAATTCAAGTGATGTTTCATAACTTCAGGTGAAACTCGTAACTTCAATATGCTTGGTGAAAATAACCACAAGAACTTCAGTCTCTCGTTTTCTCACTTTCTTCATCTACCGCCTCAATAGTGGAACAGGCTGTCATCCTCTCCTGATTTTATGCACCCTGATTTTATTCCCTTCCTTGTCAGCTTGATCAAGCAACAAACAAATTACAAACCCAAGCAAGCCACGTCTCTGCCATCTCATGCACTAACAAGGCTGCCCAGAGGTTTGTGGAGCTTGGTGTTGGTGCAATGTTTGTGGTCCGCTACAAGGAGGACCCATGTTTTTGCGGAAAAGCTGAGAGATCCCAGGCAAGAATACTTTGTAGGCCCAAACCACATGAAAGCATTCTCACATGCAGCTCCTCTGTGCCCAGAGAACAAGCACTTACTGAGTGGTTCTTGCAGCGTGGCTGGGTCCAAACCAGTGCGTCCTGGGCTGGCGTGAACGTGCCTTACGGCATGCTCTTGGCCCAGGGCGCTCTTGGGATTGTGCCCTAAGCTAACTAAAAAAATGTTCTGGGGTGTAGCTGAAGAAGTGCAGGGGTTGCCATTGCACCGGGCAACAAGCTTTAAGAGGGCAACAAGTTGAGCTTGACACTAGTGGCCAAAATTGTGAAAACCTTGGTATGTACAGTACGAATAATACAATCACGTTATATACCAGTCAATGCGGAATTTCATGAAGAATGCAATGAAACAAATCGGAATGTAATACCTTCATTATATCAAAAGGTATGGCCAAAAAATAAGAACATGAAACTACAACTGTGTTGTCACTTCCTGTTGTCACATCACTTCTGGGGCATCATTTTGCCCTCTGCACTGGGCTACACTTTCATTAGTGATAGCAGCGATGTGTTCCCTAGATGCTGCAGAGACTGGCAATGTGTACCGAAGAGAACACAGATCCTAGACCTTTGCCTTAAATCCAGTAGGAAGCTCAAGACCAAGTCATTCCTGATTTTGTAGAGCAGGGAAAGTTCCTCTTGTATGTTGTCCTGGTTCACTTCGTGTGGGTATATGATTGGCAAAGATTCTACAATCATTGCCGTGTCTTTGTTTTCTTCAACAGCTGGTGGGTCAGGGTTGGGTGAGACCAAATTTGAGAGTTTTCCCTAATTCTCGGCTGAGATTTGGAGATTTGAGAACAGCATATCCATGAAAGCTATGGACACTTCAGCCCTGAAATTATCTTCAAAGAAATGGATTGTGTACCTGTATTTACACAGAATACAGGGTTATCTGGGTTATAATGGAAACTCTTCCTCCTTCAGATTCTTTTGTGTATTCTCTTGGTATAAGTGGTGATACCTATACTAGCTCTACAGCAATGACCTTAGCTTCTATGAGAAGAGCTGATCAGGAATCATTCAATCACTACATTTATGTTATATCCCTTCTTCCACGGTGAACGTGGGGTTCCTAGAAAAACCTTCTTCAGTTATCGATGGACTGCATCTTGTACCATACAGAAGGACAAACTCAAAGGAATGCACCCACTCAATAAGAACTGAAACATCACCTGTGTTTCTGCTTCGTCCAATTCTTCCTCAATTTTAGACGCAAAATCTAGAATACATGATTTTTCACAAGGAGTTGAACTGCTCCGTCATATGGTTGTCATGGAGCAGTGAGAGAACTCTTGCAATTCTATCTGTGGAACTCCTTGTCACAGAATGTGGTCGTGATAACTTGCCTGGATGCCTTTAAAGAGCACTGGGACAGATTTTTAAGAAGAAAAGTCAATCACAGGTTATGAGCCATGGTGGGTATGTGCAACCTCCTGGTTTTGGAAGTTAGCTACCTCAGAATGCCAGGTGCAGTGGACTGGCAACAGGATGCAGGGATATGTCTTCTGTGCTCCCTGAGACATCTGATGCAGGAAGCTGGACTAGATGGGCCTGTTGTTGTTATGTTGATAGTTCCTCTTCAGTTTGTAAAAATCAAGAATAGTTAACAGAACAAGTGGTTTGGCCCTCAGGCAGAGAGCAGCTAAGCAGAGCTGGAGCAAACTTGAGTATGTAGTACTCCTCTTAGTGTACCACTTGGTGCAAGGGAGTGGAGTGTGTGTTCCCTGACACATTTAGTGGGCCACTGTGAGGCACAAGAAGCTGGACTAGATGGGCCTTTGGCCTGATCCAGCAGGGGCTCTTCTTATGTTCTTATGAAGAACTGCATGAAAATATTGTGTACTGTTGCAGTACATTTCTGAAATA
Organism: Lerista edwardsae; assembly: GCA_029204185.1. Lineage (NCBI taxonomy): Eukaryota > Metazoa > Chordata > Lepidosauria > Squamata > Scincidae > Lerista > Lerista edwardsae. The sequence goes on from JAJKFI010000024.1 coordinate 6,501,196, forward strand.
CATTTTCAATACAAGGCTCTTCTCTGTGGCATGGGTACCACATGGGTGTGCACTGCTGGCAAAACCAATGACTGAGGATTTTCATGCTGCATCCTAGTTTTCACCCACCTCCTGGTATTTCCAAAACATTTTTGAAGCATTTTACAACTCTGTAAATTTTACAGTACAGCTCAAGTACTTTGGCCACCTCATGAGAAGAGAGGACTCTTTAGAAAAGACCCTCATGCTGGGAAAGATTGAAGGCAAAAGGAGAAGGGGGCGGCAGAGGATGAGATGGTTAGATAGTGTCACCGAAGCAATGAACATGAAATTGGGCGAACTCTGGAAGCTAGTGGAGGACAGGGAAGCCTGGCGTGCTGTGGTCCATGGGGTCGCGAAGAGTCGGACACGACTCTGTGCATGTTCTTCATATGCTTTGCTTTATCTGCTCTTTTCTTTTTATTGCATTTAGAGAAATTGTTTCTGCACACCCCATTTTCCATCTTTTTTTTCATACGCATATCTTACGATAAGTAGCAGCTGTTCATTATGCGAGACATCAGGTGTCCCATCTACAATGATTCCATGGTAGCAAGCACTTTTCACCTCTTCACAAATTGTATTTAGTACTTTCTTGGCACACACCTTCAATTACCCATTTATACTACATGCCAGAATATGTAGTATGCTTGCACTGTCTACCTAGCCATTTGTGCCATCATTTCAAAGTAGCAATTCAGAACTGGTTGCATTAATTGATGGAACTTTACAGTAGAAAGGAAAAACCTGCAGTCATCACATGCTCTAAGGTAGAATGGGATCTCTTGAATGGCAAATTTTGCTCCACCAGAAACAGGTTACCATCAATCAGAGAGCACTACACCACTTTTCCTGCTCAGATATCCTTGGATTGCAATGGTACAGCATAACATTTTCAAGAGCATCAATGCTCTCCTATTGCACTACAAGCATTTGCAAGATATTTCTACTGTAAATAATGGTAAAGTTGACAAAAAGTGGTCTCTTGGCTCTTCAGTTTGCCATATGTAGGGGTGGGTTTTTTTTGGTGATATTTTTCCAAAACTTCTTAAAATAGCAAATTGCGGTGTTGCGTGTTTTTATCCAAATTTTTATTGCAAATTGTACAAACAGTGCAATAAATAAGGGTGATTGGCCTGACAAAGGCAAGCAATTACTGGCACACACACACCAGCCCGAAATAATCAGATCAAAAATTCCCAAGCTGCACTCTGATTGCTGCTTGGAGCGTCAAGAGAAAGCTGCTTACTACTTCCACATTCCATTAAAATTGCCCCAGCATGCACATGTGTTCATAGTTTAAGCAAGCTTCCTCCTGTTTCTGCCCTTCCTCCTCCTGATCCTTTACTAAAAACTATTTGTGGGTTCCTCAAAACTGTGTCAAGAATAAATAAAAGTTTATTTTTGTGAAACTGATCCAAATTTGTGTCAAACTCTGTCAAAAATAAGCAAAAGCTGTGTTATTTCGTGCTTTGACCTAAATTTAGTTTTATGTAGCATTTTAAGTAGAAATTCTCATTATTTAGCATTCTGTGTTATAAAAAACCATCCCTAGCCATATGGCTTGCTCCAGTTAACATCCACGCCCCCCCCCCCCCGCATTGGAGAATCTGGAATGGCTTTGATTTTTGTTCTGATATCAGAGCATGGAAGGCAGAAAAGGCCATCTGCCTTGTGGCTCCAAAGGAGCTAATCCCTTTTCACATTCTCACCATTCGACAGCCTTGTAGGAAACAGACTAGAGGGAGTCATGTGGGAAGCTTGCAGGTTTGAGTGGTCTCTTGGACACCACTTAGATTTATTTGCACCTTATCAAGATGCCACAAGGCAGGTGGATTTTAGATTTTCTGGTGAAGTTCAGGAGCAACTTTGGACACCAGATCCATTTACTTGTTTCTAGTGTGATGTCCCCTTCAGGTTGTGCTGTCAAACCTGACACATTTTCACATTCTCCAGCAACTTCACTGCTGGCTTCCTCGGTGACATTTTTATAATCAGACTATTCCTTATCCCCCTACAAGCGATGTGCCAACTGCATCACCTGTTCCACTTTCAACTTCCTTATTTCTTTTCCCTGCCCTTCAAAACTGATCCAGTATCTGTCTCCCCATCCTGTCCAGAGCATTTTTGTCTCCTTTCTTTTTGCTCCCCCAGATCATACGTGCTTCAGATTTTTTCTTGCAGAGGAACAACGTAATAGGAACAGCTTGTGCTTCTCCTGAGTACAGGATACAGGAAGCTGGTCTAGATGGGCCCTTCGCCTGATCCAGCAGGGCTCCTCTTACCTAATGAGACCCAGTACCATCTTTGCATTATGCAGGATTGTCTTTGTGCATCTGAATCAATGGCCTGAAAAAACAAGTAGTTTAATGATGAAATCTCATTGATTGAAGAATTTCAAAGGGAATGTTGGCAATTATCAGTTTGGGTACAAAGCCTACGTATTTGATCTGCTTGTTTTTATTATCAGTTTAAAAGATAGTGCTGAGTAGGCCATCCCTGAGTTTTAATTACTTTGAAATCTGCGTGCAGTTTTAGCAAATGGCTTTTGTTCAGGCTTGCACAAAATACCTTTTTAATGCCTGTGAATCATTTAGGAATTATTTTTCCAACAAACAAAACCCAATCAAAGCCTTTAAATGCCTGTGTGTGCAGTGCCCAAGAAGGCTGACCTGTGGTCACAGGCCTAGGCACACATCCGCTGCGGTTAGACAGTGACATAATAATTTTGTATGTGTGCAAAAATATATGATGCGTTTTCCTAACTATCTGAGCAATGGCAAAAATTCTGAGCAGTGCAAATGGCTCCAAGCAACCTGCGCTCCTACACAAAGTGGTTGCAAAGATTTGCACGGGTAGGATTAAAAGTGAGGGGATTTAGCTTTAATTATTTTAAGTCAGAAATAAGGTGATTAATTAGGATCAGAAAGCAAACAAAACACTGTATGGTCAGAATGATATTGGCTAGAAGATAAGACATCAGCAGCTTGCTCTATTCCCTTTGTTTTCCAACCACCCTTGCAGAAAAACACAAACTGTGAAATAAGAACATAAGAAGAGCCCCACTGGATCAGGCCAAAGGCCCATCTAGTCCAGCTTCCTGTATCTCACAGCGGCCTACCAGATGCCCGAGGGAGCACACGAGACAACAAGATGAGGCAAATAAAACAGAATTTGCTATGCTGTCTGTGGGGAGGGGGCCCCACTGGATCTTGCCAAAGACCCATCTAGTCCAGCTTCCTGTATCTCACAGTGGTCCACTACATGCCTCAGGGAGCACACAAACCAACAAGATGCCTGCATCTTGCTGCCACTCCCCTGCATCTGGCATTCTGAAGTAGCCTACCTATATAATGAGGTTGCACTAACCATCATGGCTTATAGCCTGCGATGGACTTTTCCTCCAGAAATTTGTCCAGTCCCTTTTTAAAGGCATCTAGGCCAGATGCCGTCACCACCTCCTGTGGCAAGGAGTTCCACAGCTTAATTACCCGCTGGGTTAAAAAGTATTTCTTTTTATCTCTTCTAACTCTCCCAAAACTCAATCATAGTGGATGTCCCCTGGTTCTGGTGCTGTGAAAGAGGGAAAAGAACATCCCTCTATTGACTCTATCCACCCAATGCATAATTACCTGGTTAGGTAATGTATATCTTTACAAAATACAACCTGGTTAGGTTGTACTGCTTTGCAAAAGTGCTGCAACGGGGTTATGAAAGCCCATAGAAGAAAACTAAGTGCAACCACCCTGCACTGAATTCTGAAAACAGACCATAGAGGGAAAGCAGAGCAAGGTCAGTAGGCACCCAAGGACAGTACCTTCCTGCATCTCTGAGGCTAGGCTCACAGAGATGTGGCTTCCCATTCTCCTGGTTTGGTTCAGGGCCACATAATGACAAGCTTGGGGAAAAACAACAACCGTGTCATGCAAAATTCCTCTCCTGCACTGGTTTAGCGTCCATCAGATTCATGCTCTTTGGTGGAAGGGCAGTATACAAATAGGAAGAATAAATATAAATTAAAAAAAAATAGAGACCAGCATGGGCAAAGTAGATGGACTGAAGGATTCACAGCGACGCAGATTTGGAAGGAAACTAAAGCCCACAAAAGTTTATCGGAATTTTTGCAAGATGATAAGCATTTGAAACACGCAGCTCTACTGTATGATGAACACATGAAGCTGCCTTATACCAAGTTAGACCAGTGTTTCTCAAACTGTGGGTCGGGACCTGATGTCAGGTGGGTTGAGGAAAGCTGGGAACTGCCATCTGGGAAGCTACAGATCTTACTCTTGCTATATTCCTTTTGTGAGTGTTAACAGTTTGACTTTTCAAGTGAGGTTTTTTTTTTTTTTAAATGTTTTTAGTTCAGTGCATGGCTTCAACGACGCTGAAATGTTGGATAGGATTGGGCCCTGAGTTAGACCATTGGTCCATCCAGTCCAGCATTGCTTACTCTGTCCGGCAGTAGCTCCCCAAGACTTCAGGCACAAGTCCGTTCCCAGCCCAAACACCTAAGATGTTTAACTGAACCTGTCAGAGACTGAACCTGGGACCTTCTGCATGCAAACCACAAGCTTTGGGAATTGTCTGTAAGTCATATTAGGTTGTAATAATCAGTCACTAATATCAATCCGTTGCGATTAAATTTTACAGACTGCCCATTCCAAGCAAACAAGTCCAAGTCTCCACTCCAGTTGTCATAATAGACAACTCTGTGTAAAACAATCTGATACATTACATCGTCATGAGAGTGGCAAGAGAACCTCTTCTATGTGATCCAGCCCTGGTTCCCATGTTTTTGGGAGCATTTGCAAATAGGAACCATGTGGGCTGGGTGGATGTTGTGGTTCCATTCCCTCGCAAAGGGGCAAAGCTGCATGGGTGGAAGTTGCATTGTGCACCCAACCCATATGATTCCAATTTATAGACACTGCTGGAGTGATGTGGTCATTGGACCACCCAGAATCAGCTCCCACGCTGCTCTGGGATTGTATAAATCATGCCTCAGAGGAGAGTAGCAACAACATTATGCTTGTTTCCAGCATGGGGATTCATAATGCTACTTGACCTTCCACACTAACTCCCAGAAACTTCCCTATCTTAGGGTTAATTGTCACAGAAGTGGGAGAACTTGGGCTGTACCATCTTTTTGTTCAGGCTTGCACAAAATACCTTTTTAATGCTTGTGAATCATTTAGGAATTTTTTTCCAACAAACAAAACCCAATCAAAGCCTTTAAATGCTTTAAATACTTAGACTTCAAGAGGACAGAGAAGGAATCCAAATAAAAGTAGGGTGGATAAGTTGGAACTGGTTCGAAATACATCAAAATTATTATTACCATCCGAATGATCCAATGGGAAGATTAACATGGAGAAAGGTGTGAATATTTAGGTTAATTCTCTGGAACAGTTATTTTCAACCAGTGTGCCAAGGTACACTGGCCTGCCACGAATGGTCAGAAGACGTGCTGTGGGAATTTGCGGAATGTCATTTGTTAATAGGGCCATGGGGTGGGGGGGCGGGGATGTGAGCCCTCCACAAGCAGCGTGGTGTGCATTATCAATTGTCAAAAAGCTTGACCGTTTCAGTGCCTTGACAATTTCAGTGCCTTATCAGTGTGCCGTGAGATGAAAAAGGTTGAAAATAGGTGCTCTAGAACATTTAAACTGTACAATATGGGTAGCGCAATCCTAAACTCCCCTTAGTGCTGGCGCTGAGCTCTTGCACCGGCTGAACGCTATTGCGAACATGCCGTAAAGCGTGTCTACGTTGGTGCTATGGCGCTCGGCTGGCACAAGCAGCAGCGTTCGGGTGCTGGTGCAACCATCGGCAGTGACCATAGGCAGTGCGTCAGTCAAGTGCCAGCGTTGCTTGGTCGGCACAGGGCCTCTGCAAGGGCGTTCCAGAGGTGTTCCGGGGGCGTAACTGGGTGGCGCAACGGGTGGAGACGGCAGTTATGACTCGGTTGTGACTCAGGACGGCCGTCGTGCCATATCCTAATGCAGGTTCCCGGCCATGGCGGCCCCGATTTGGGTCGCTCCCATGCACGCTCCTCTGCACCTGCTATTTTGCCGACGCAGATCTGAGCAGGCCCATAGGGGTGACTGGGGCTTACGCGGGTGCAGGGGAAAATCTTCCCTTTTCCTGCACGTTACTGCTGCTGCCTCCAAATAGGCCTTTGGATACGGCCCTGCTATGTCGGCCTTACTAGGTCGGCATAAGGTAGGATTGCGCTCTAGATGTATTTTGACCCTTTATCAGTGCTTCAGATGCTTGTGTTAAGGGAGAGTCTGCGTGAAAAATATCACTTAAGATGAGATCCTTAAAAAATGTTCTTTTGGGAAGATTAAGAGCGCAATCCTAAATTGGAGTTAGGCCAGCATAAACTAAGCCAGCAAAGTTTGGCCAGCACAAGGGCCACCATAAAGCGTGTTTGGACTACTCTCGGAGTCAAGGAGGATGGCTCATGTCTGTGTGCTGGCCTCTCTGACTCCAAGAGTGGTCCAAGCATACTTTACGGTGGCCCTTGTGCTGGCCAAACCTTAGTGGTTTAGCTTATGCCGGCCTAACTCAGTTTAGGATTGCACCCTAAATCCCTTTTAAAGGTGTGGAGGTTGGATATGACTAACCTGCAGCCTTATTTACAATTCTTATTTTGCGAGAGTTACCACTTATGACTGCAGGCTCAGGCTCACATCAGTGAAAATATTACCTGAAGATAGAAAACTGGGGTGGTTAGAGAGAATACTAAGAGCACAATCCTAACCTGGAGTTAGGCCAGGACAGTTAGGCCAGCAAAGTTTAGCCAGCACAAGGGACGTCAAAGTATGTTTCGACCACAGACTTGTGCTATCCTCCCTGACTCCAAGAGTGGTTCAAATGCACATTACGGTGGTCCTTGCACCAACCAAACATGGCTGGCCTAACAGTCCTGGCCTAACTCCAGGTTAGGATTGTGCTCTTAAATTTGAATTATTTCCTCTAGTTGTCTACATGTAAGATTAGGGGCAGTGTTTGTGAGCCCCACCTGATATCAGAAGTGATACAGCCCAAACACAGGTTTGCCATTTCAGGGAAAAATAGACCACATACAAGACTACAGAGCCAAGTGTTTTTACGTAAGACCACTGCACGTTTGGAGCAAAAACTTTGCTTCCACAGCCTTGACAATAAGGTTGCACTGTCTATTCTGAGTTCCTCACAGGAAGACTCTTGCCTCCTGAGTCCTGTCTAAGGTCCTTGACATTTTATCAAGACTGACTGTCCCCTTTTTTACATCATTATGGAAATGAGGCATTGCAGAAGGCATGCAATATCCAGAATGGGTTTGAAAAATACAGTGATTTGAAATCCTGGAGACTGACTAACTTGCAGCAAAGAAGCTAGGAGCTTGTCATGTCTGCAAATAATATAGCTCAGACAACCTGTGCTGACAGAATCATGCTAATGCAAGCATTCAACAGCGGTATTTTAATGGGTTTCGTTCTTTTTAGATAGCAGAATGCCCTTTATTCAGTTGCAGCATAGCTCTTTTGATCCCACAAACAGGCTTCTGCATTTCATGTGCATTAGTGACAGTGACAAATATATGCTGCATTAAACTTGGAGCAATGACGCTGGAGAAGGAAGGAGAGCACATTCACTTGAGGTCTACATAAAGTATTTGATCCTCAGTTTGGGGAGGAACCTATATTTCTCACTCAAGTTGAAGACTGGAGGAATTACATTAGTAGTAGGCTGAGTACCAGGTGCAAGGGAGTGGCAACAAGATGCAAGCGTCTTGTTGTCTCGTGCCTCCCTGGGGCACCTGGTGGGCCGCTGTGAGATACAGGAAGCTGGACTAGATGGGCCTTTGGCCTGATCCAGCAGGGCTCTTCTTATGTTCTTATGAGGCAAGCAGAATTATATGGAGAGAGATACAAAATGTCAAAGGACTTTATAGGTTATCGCCAGCACTTTGAATTGTGCCTAGAAAAATACAGGCAGCCAGTGAAGATAGTACAAAGAGGTGTGACATGTCAACAACCCCTGGTGCCAGTCAATTACCTTTCACTAACTGGTCATGAACCTAGATGCCGGCCTGATTTTGATGGGTAGACACCTCACCATGACAGAGGATGATGTGACTATGCAAAATTGAGGCACAAGGATTTTACTGAGCTTGGGATACATTTCTGGTAGCTAAAATAACCCATCGCTGGGAATGCACACACAAAAGCTGTACCTATTTCTGCGAGTCATGTGCAAAATTATGCAAGCTATGCAGTCAGTTATTTTAGCTTCAGACCCCATCTTAAATTAGATGTCCCAACAATAAATCTGGTAGTATATGTGATGACTAAATAATTAACCAAGAGACAATGAGCACTCAAACTGTGACCTTCTTTGTCCTCTCATGTCACCATGTTCTGAATATAGGATTTCTAGCGTGTAAATAAAATTCTTTTGGCACTATCGCCTGGGTGAAGAAATGTGAGTACTGTAGAATCCTTCCAGTTAAGGGAAGTTTGAATCTGTTTTTTACTTTATTGTAAACTTTGTCCCTTGATCCAAATTCAAGAACAGAATTTGACAATATTTATCCCTCTTTATTCTCAATAATCTTTTTCCGTCAGAAACACTGGCTAGTTCTTTAGCTAGAAGATCAACCCCGCTCCCCACTCAGTAGCCAGGAGTTACCCAGAAAAAGGATTCAGTGTGATGTGTGGCTGTATGGAAGTGGTGCCCAAACATAAGAACATAAGAAGAGCCCTGCTGGATTAGGCCAAAGGGCCATCTAGTCCAGCTTCCTGTATCTCACAGCGGCCCACCAGGTGCCCCAGGGAGGCATGAGACAAGATGCTTGCATCCTGTTGCCACTCCCTTGCACCCAGTACTCTGAAGTAGCCCACCACCTTTGTAAGGAGGTTGCACAATCCATCATTGCCTATAGCCCACGATGGACCTTTCCTCCAGAAATCCGTCCAATCCCCTCTTAAAGGCATCTAGACCAGATGCCATCACCACCTCCTGTGGCAAAGAGTTCCACAGATTAACCACCCGCTGGGTAAAAAAGTACTTCCTTTTATCTGTTTGAACTCTCCCAACTCTCTCTCAAAACACCAGTTTTACCCCCTGGTTCTGGTGTTTTGAGAGAGGGAAAAGAACATCCCTCTACTGACTCTATCCCTTCCGTGCATAATTTTGTATGTCTCAACATACTGGGGTCATGGCACCCCTGCAGCCTCTTCTTCCTGGCTCTGCCAGGTGCTGCCATCTTGGATCAGGCAAAATCTTGTATGATCCAAGATGGAGGCACTCAAATCTCATAAGATCTTGCACAATCCAAGATGGCAGTGCCCAGATCACGAGAGATTTTACACAATCCAAGATGGTGGTACGTGGGAGAGTTGATAGGAGGGTCCACTGGGGATACCCTGCGGCACACAGTCTGGGAACTAATGCTGTGTGGGAATGAATGGGTAAAAGTGGACGAGATGTGTAGCATGGATGTGTTGGTCAAGATTTCCCTTCTATTCACTTCCTAAGAGAAGTCAGTGTGTGGGCTGTCAATGAACAGACAGACCCACAGCTGGGTAGAAGCATTGCTTTATGGCCACATCTCATGGAGCAGTAAAAAAAAAAAAATACCAGACACATGTAGTGTATGTCAGTAGCATATTTTAAGTGTGCATAATGTGATGTATGAAGCAATGATTCATGGCCATGAACATGCGTACATCTATGTGTATACATCTCCTATCAAGCATAGCTTCAAAATGCCCTCAGTCAGCTAAGATTTGTCTAGGAACCACAAGTGGCTAATTGATAAAATATATATCTCAGAAGACGATTCATGTAATTAAATGCATTTGACATCTTTACATATGTTTTATGAGAGAATACATTTTCACTTGATATCCACCGAAGCCATATGGTAACACACAAAAGAACTGAACAAATTAGGGATAAAAGGGCTCATTAAAATAAGCAAGATCTACTATTAAAAAGGACTTCAGGAACATGAATGATGGAAGTTCAGGTGTCTGGGTCATGCAAGAGACACCCTACATCTCTCTTCCTTTGGCAAACTCTAAAGTTCTCGTAGAAAATCTAAGGACCTTGAGGAGAGGGAAACATTCTGTCTAAAAAAACAAAAGCTGTCCTATGATAGAACAATTCAGACAACTAAGTGAGGTTGGAACCAATGAGAAAATGCAAAACAGGAAAAAAGCAGGCCGAAAATGGCTTCACCAAAATGAGACTTCAACAAGTTGTGAACTGGTTGCGTGAATCCATTATGTTAGTGCTTCCCAACCTTTTTTAAAAACAGGATCCACTTTTTAAACAACAATCCATTGTGACCCACAAGACAAAAAAACTGATCTAAAAAGAAATATCTTATTTACATAATAATAATAATACATAGGAGTCCTGTGCTCCTGAGGCTGCTATAGATATGTGTGTGTGTGTGTGTGTGTGTGTGTGTGTGTGTGTGTGTGTGTAACTTTACTAGACTCTCCCTAGAAATACAGTTCAAGGACTGTTCCCCCAAACCTTGACAGTCATTCCAGGGTACCCAGAAGGCTGAACTGGAGAGCAAGATGTGCAGTTAGGGGCTTCCAGGTTCAAAGGCTGAAACTGGGTTCAAATGTGATCTATGGCATGCCCATTATTAGAGAAAATAAGAAAATGAGCCATTTTAATGTGGGGGATATGAAGAGAACCTCATACCACAGGTTAGCATTCCAGCTAATGCTTTTCTTCTGCAAACTGGGCAACAAACAAACAAACAAACAAACAAACAAACAAACAAACAAACAAACAAACAAACAAA
>JAJKFI010000024.1:6512042-6531103 GCA_029204185.1 Lerista edwardsae
AAACAAACAAACAAACAAACAAACAAACAAACAAACAAACAAACAAAGACTTCTGGTGGGTCCTCACCCACAGTTTAGGAAACATTGCAATATGTCAATGGATTAATAACGCTATCGCCCTATGGAGCTACACCTACCATTAGACTTCTGAATTCCCACCTTAGACAGGTGAACCACTAAGAGAGGTGAACCACTACTGAACCAGACTAACATGGTGCTGTCTCGCCTGTTTGGCAGAAGCTCCTTAGTCTCCCAGGCCTTTCTCCAGTCCTGATACCCCAAATCATGAGATGCTAGAGACTAAAGGCAATGTGCTCTTTTCAAATTCTGAAGCTAATCATATCCAACGAACAATTTTACTTTAATCAAGCCCAGAGGGGCAGCCACATGAATTAGCTCCAAAACTAAAGGGTGTCTTGCGACACCTTAAAACAGGGGTGTCAAACTCATTTCATATGGTGGGCAGAATAGCATTCATTACACCTGCTGAGACCCAGAAGTGACATCATTAAGCAGGAAGTGACATCACTAAGCAGATGATAGTCAAAAATAAGCACTTTGTTCTCACATAGAAACTCATTAGCTGCAAAGGACAGGTCTTAGCAAGGACTGTGTGACCAGACAAGGGCAAATCTTTGAGGCAGGGGGAACAAAGCAGAGTTTCAGTGCCAACTGACGAAGAAAATGTGAGAGTTTTGCTTCTTCAGCTGATGGGGTTGTAAATGTTCAGGCTGGGAGATTTCATGCAAAGTGGGAATGGCAGAGGATGTTTAGAACTGTAGTTTCAGAACCGGAGAAAACTTCCATGGACCACTTGTTTGTAGCTCTGGGAGCACGCAGTAGATTTTTTTTTAAAAAGCTTTTCAAGAAATAGGAGTCGCGGGAGTGTTTTACCTTCTGTTGTGTAGCCTTAAGAAGGATTCTGCTAAACCAAGCACAGAAGGTTAGAGAAGGAGATGATACACACTCCCAAGAGGGTTTTTTTTTTTAATCATGGCGATGAATGAACTTAGTCATGGCCTGTGCACCCAAAATGTTTTGAGTTTCCACATCATTGGCCCCCATGGTACCTTAAGTGTGGTTTTAAATTCCCTCAAATTCACTTGAATGAATTGAAGCGAGAAAGACTCACAGATGTTGGCATTCATTGAGTAGAACTCACTTCATCCAATGCATCTGATGAAAAAAAGGCTTATAGCACAAAAGATCTGTTAGTTTTTAAGAGCGCAATTCTAACCTGGAGTTAGGCCGACACAGTTAGGCCAACAAAGTTTGGCCGGCACAAAGGACACTGGATAGTGCGTTTGGCCCATTCTTGGGGTCAGAGAGGCCAGCACACAGACGTGCGCTATCCTCCCTGACTCTGAAGGTGCAATCCTAACCTGCAGTCAGGCCGACACAGTTAGGCCAGCAAGGTTTGGCTGGCACAAGGTCACCTTAAAGCACATTTGGACCACTCTTGGAGTCAGGGAAGATGACACACATCTGTGTGCTGGCCTCTCTGACTCCGAGAGTGGTCGAAACATACTTTACAGTGTCCCATGTGCCAGCCAAACTGCAGGTTAGGATTGCGCCCTGAGAGTAGTCCAAATGCACTTTATGGTGGCCCTTGTGCCATCCAAACTTTGCTGGCCTAACTGTTCTGGCCTAATTCCAGGTTAGGATTGCACTCTAAGACAGGGGAGTCAAACATAAGGTCCAAGGGCTGGATACGGCCCCCAGCAGCAATGTATCTGGGCCCCATGATAATTGGGCTCTCCCTGTATGGTAGGTAATTGGGCTCTCTCATATCTTGAAATTTTGAACAAGATTTGCACATTTTCTCTTCATCTACATCACACCTGCTATGAGATGTTCTTCTCACCATGTTCCAAAATTCCTTTCAGGTGCCTTGGGTACGAATGAAATGAGAAAAGAGGAAAGTTGAGGCAACAATGCACAAGAAGTCTACTGTGATTTCATCTCAGCCTGTTCCACCGAAGAACAGATGCTTGCCAGTGCTTGGCTTTTTCACACTCGGTTTATTCTTCCCCCGCCCCCACCTTCATCCTCCACCTGAAGGCTGGATATAGATGGGCTCTTGGCTTGATCCAGCAGGGCTCTTCTTACGTTCTTATGAATGGATATTTAGTTAGGTGCAACTTGACTTTTTTCAGCTGTTGTACCTATCCAGACAACACTTCATCCTATCCAACCGAACAGCGATAAAATTTAGAACAGGACCTTCAATGGCAGAAAAAAAAACAACAACTTTGAGTATTACTTACTGGGGAGATCATTCATGATCTTAGAAAGTGGATGGGATTGTATGGATCCTAAGAGCCCTGCTGTGTCAGAGAAAGGGTTCATCTATCTATCAAAATCTATCAATGTTTTTCAGGGCGCAATCCTAACCTGGAGTTATGACAGCACAGTTAGGCCAGCAAAGTTTGGTTGGCATAAGCACCACCATAAAGTGTGTTTGGACCACTCTAGGAGTGAGGGAGGATGGTGCACGTCTGTGTGCTGGCCTCTCTGACTCCAAGAACGGTCCCAAAATGCGGTGTTAGGTGTTTTTATTCAGATATTTTAACCGCCAAAAAGTGGTTAATGCCCAAAATGCGGTTTTCAACAAAAAAAATCCCACCCCTACTACTGTTTCCCCGAAAATAAGACCTATCCAGAAATAAGACTTAGCATAATTTTTTCAGGATTATCTTAACATAATCCCAACCCCAAAAATAAGCCCCAGTTAAGATTTCGTAAGCCAGACAGATGCATTTATGTGGTATGTTCGCAGAGGTGGAGGGAGGGTGTAGCGGGGATAAAATCACTGACAGCTATGTTGCCAATGCACTATGAGCAGGCTACACGGACAATAAGTGCTCATTTAAGGAGAGCTTTATTGCTGGACATGAGAGATTGGGGCCAATGGTTCTACAGGAAATTGAGTCGCAAGAAATTCAGGCCGGAGTTCGGAGTTTGGAGAGTTATGACGATGTTCCAGAAGAAGAAGATGACATGACTGTATTTTAATAAAGGTAGATTTTTGTACATGAATAAATGTAGATTGTTGTACATGAAAAAATAAGACATCCTCTGAAAATAAGCCCTAATGCATCTTTTGGAGCAAAAATTAATACAAGACCGAGTCTTATTTTTGGGGAAACAGGGTAATTACTAAAAAAAAGGTCATCTCTGCGCTCAATTGCCATCATGTTACTCTGAGTCCAGGCTAAAAGGCCTTGTAGACCAATACTGTATTTGGCAGCTTCTTATAACTATAGCTGCATGAGCAGTTGAGTTGGATATGGAATTGCTATAACAAAGATGATCTAATGGTCAGGAAACAAAAATGACAACGCTAACACTGCATTAGGCACTATTTAACAGTTTCTTGGATTGATTGAATGTGTCAGGAACTTGGCAACTGAACCTCACAAATCTAAGGAACTAGAGTCTAGTCAGGGCCATAGAAATGACAGGAAACATTAAATGGTAATCAGACTTAATTTAAGCAAAGAGGAACAGAAAGGCTAATTGTATTTACCCCCTTCCAGAATGTCCATGCCTTCCCTCATCAAAACTTTGAGTTGGGGCCATAGCTTGGTGATAGAGCATAGAGACTGCATGCAGAAGCCCTCCCAGGTTCAATTCCCCACTGAGAAAGACCCCTGTCTGAAACCTAGGGAGTCAATCAGCCTAGACAACATTGAGCCAGACAGACCAGTATTCTGACTCAATGAAAGGCAGTTTCATCTGTTCAGCATTGCTAATAATGCTTAGCATTTGTTTAGTGCTTTCTGTGGAGTACTTCAGATGTATAATCTTGACGTAATCCATAAAACCACCATGTAATAAAAATAATATTATCCCCATGATGCAATTGGGCAGCTGAGTAGGAGTGGCTTGCCTAAGATTACCTGGTGGGTTTGTGGTAGACGTGGAATTCAATCTGGGGAAAGTCCCAATTCCTAGCCACGACACTACACCAGCCTCAAGTGTCAAAAAGAGCAAAAGTCAATTATTGCGCACTCTGCCAACTTAACTACTTTTAAAAATCCCCTGCTTTGAAAAAAAAAATCCTTTATAAGAACAGAAATACTTGTATGAATTGCACAGCATAAAGGTGGATGGGTCATAGTTCATCATTACAGTACATGCTGTGTCTGCATAAAGCCCTAGTTGAGTCCATTATATCAGAGAACTTGGGTAAGCAGAGATGGGAAAGATTTCTTGCCATGGAATGTAAGAACATAAAAAGAGCCACTGGATTAGTTCAAAGGCCCCTTTAGTGCTGCATCCTGAATCTGACAACGGCCCACCAGATGCCTCAGGGAGAACACAATAAGATGCCTACATCCTATTGCAACTCCCTTGCTCCTGGCATTCTGTGGGCAGCCTCCTTCAAAAACCAGGAGGTTGTGCATATCCATCATAGTTTGTAAACTGTGATGGACTTTTCTTCCAGCAATCTGTCCAATTCCCTTTTAAAGGAATCGAGGCTGGACACCATCACCATATTCTGTGGCAAGGAGTTCCACAGGTTAATTAAAGGAAAACTGCTGCTAGACAGGCAGGGCTGGCCCTGGCGAAGTATTGGTTCGGTTCATAAATAGTAAGTTCATCTTACAAGCAGCTAACTAGAACCCAGGAGCCTCCTGCTCTCTGCACCATGAACTATGGAGGGAAGGGTGAAAGAGCGGTGTTGTCCTCCCAAATCCCGGCTCCACTACCACCTGGCCTGTTGGTTCATTCAGAACAAGCGCAGCTACAAATGCTTCCTGATCGGGCCTGAGGCCTTTTCTGAGCAACAGCCAGATTTTCACTTTGTATAGCAATCGGGTTTTGCTCCAGGTATCTCTTCCTCAAAACCTGCTTGTTCGCTACTGTCTCCTAAGCTACCTTCTCCATCCAGTAATCTCTGTCCTTAGATGAAGCTAAGGTGAAGACGTCCTTGGATGAACCCAATGCAGCTGCCTTACACAAAGTCAGACGGCTGGTTCATCTAGCAGTGTTTTCATCAGCATTAGAAATTTAAATTCTTTGCAGTTCGCTACTGCAGAACCTCCAGTGCACTCCAAAGAGGCATGAAGCTGCCTTATACCAAGTGAGTTCATTGGTGTAACGTTGTGTAGAGATGAGCCCTTTCTCATCACCTTTTTAAGTGGAGATACCAGAAACTGAACCTATGCAAAACACAGGCTCCCCCATAGAGCTACGGCTCAGTGAAGACTCTGCCCTCATTCTGTGGCCTTCTGCAAGCCTGAGCAGCCCTTAACCCAGTTCTGGTCCCAGTCTTGTTGGGACTCACCCATTGGCTCTCCATACTCTTAACTGCCTACGGTCCACTGCTGACAGGCAGCTTCTCATATACATGTACTATATACATTTCACTCAAACTGTACCAAGCCTGATTAGGTTTTATTTATAATTTTATGGCGCTATAAAAAAAACGCTTTGTCTGGTGCAAGTCGTTTGCACTGGCTGAGCACAGTCCCAAATGTGCCGTAAATCATGTTCACGCCATCACAAGACGCACGGTGCTGACTGAGCGTATGCCTGGTACTCTGCTCCTGCCGAGTTCGGCCAGCGCAGGAGCTAATCTGGGCAGGGGGAAGGTGGGTAGGAGGACGGAATGGGGCAGGGGGAGGGCGTTCGGGCGGGCAGGGCGGCCTGGGGAGGGGTGGAGTATGGATGCGGCCATTACCCCTGCTAACTACCCAGCGGGTAGTTAATCTGCGGAACTCTTTGCCACAGGAGGTGGTGATGGCATCTGGTCTGGATGACTTTAAGAAGGGATTGGACAGATTTCTGGAAGAAAAGTCCATCGTGGGCTATAGGCAATGATGGATTGTGCAACCTCCTTACATTAGTACTAGGCTACTTCAGAGTACCGGGTGCAAGGGAGTGGCAAAAGGATGCAGACATCTTGTTGTCTCGTGTGCTCCCTGAGACATCTGGTGGGCCATCTCCTGTATCTCATGTTCTTATGTTACCTGGGCAAGAGGGACTTTTTCAAGTGGTGCTCCTCTTATATTTAGCAGGGGGAGAGTAATTGTCCCTCTTCACCCCTGCACAGTGTCCTTTCTAGTGGCTGTTGCTGGTAGTGTTTTCCATTTTATTTTATTTTTTAGATTGTGAGCCCTTTTGGGACAGGGAGCCATTTAACTTTGTTATTATTATTATTTGCCTGTAAACCGCTTTGTGAACTTTGTATTGAAAAGTGGTATATAAATACTGTTGATTGAATGATTAAGCTGCATCCAAATCCCGAACCTGGGCCGCACAGCCCCACTTCAGACCGCCGCTGCGTGCTCAGACTTGTGCTTGCTAAACAGCATGTGCAGATCCAAGTAGCCCCATTGGGGCGGTTGGCACCTCCCCCAGAGTAACGACAAATGTCCTTGCCCTGTGGAGGCTGCAGCACAGTCCCAACCTGCATTGGATGCAGCGCAGGGCAGCTAGCCTGCCTGTTCCAGTGCATATTAGGATCAGTAATGGCATCTAAATGATTTAGCAACAGGTACTCACTTTTGATTGGCACTTGTGTCGGGGCCCGCCCACCGAAAGTGAGGTCATAGCCGGAACCCAGGAACTGCCCCCAGGAACCGCCGTGTCTCCTCAGTAGGCCGTGCGGCGGCCCGGGAGCCCCAGGCCTTCCCCGGGGCCGCTGCGCGGGCTACCGATTCCCCCCCCAGGAACCGCCGCGCCTCCTCGGGAGGGAGCCCCAGGCAGCCTACCTGCTCACACTGCTGCTGCTGTCGGTCTCCCTTGCTCTGCTGCCTGCCTGGCTCTGAGAACTTGCAGGCAACTCAAACGTGCAGGCAATTCAAACGTTGCAGGGGGTGGAGCGGAGCGCCGACGGAGTTGATGAGTGGGTGGGCGAATGGGCGGGACCAGCCCTAATCCTAGGAATGGGTACTCACGTACCCCCGCGTACCTGCTACATGACATGTCTGATTAGGATGGTGCTCTTAATTTTTATCTACAAATTTGACTTACGAATACAAATCTTTCAAAAAAACCCAAAGGAATTGGCATACCCTCTACGTTGTTGAGGGTGCTCTCTACAGAATGACAAACATGCATTTCCAAATTGTCATTCCAAATGTTCCCAAAACATCTCCAATTCCCTTTCTACTTTCAATAATTTCAATAATTACCTATCTTAAAATCACAGCTAAAAAATAGTCTTTTGGAAGCTTCTTTGAGAAATAAGTGAGTCTCAATTGATGTGTTGGGAATGAGAACTGAATTTTCACAATCTGTTATTCAGAGGCTGGGAGCAACATTCCATTGCCCTTGCCAAATTAACTTTTAACACTTTTGGTAGCACCACAAATAATTATGTGTTCAGTTTGTCTCCAGCTTTGCATAGTGTTAGCGAGCTGGCATAACTGTTTATAGGTAGTAATTGCAAGTTACGATCTTGTCATCAATTGCGCCAATTGACATTCATAGGAAATAATTGCAAGGAGCACCATTAAGCATCAGAATCCTGATCTTTTTGATCTCGATAGCAAGTTCAGTTATTCTAGCTTTAATTTGTTTTTTTCAGAACACAAAGGCCTGAGCAGTTAAGAAAAGAGTGCTTTATATTTGCCCCAGGAGAGAATGTCATTGTTGTTGGATTTTCCTGCAGACTAGAACATTTCCTCAACACCCTCTGTTCCATGTTACTGGTGAATTAATTCCGTTATTATCAAAGGTTCTCTTCCTTAAATCAGACTGAAATAGTGCAGAAAAGAACATGTGAACCAAATGTCAGCTAAGCACCTTGAAAAGTTGGGATGCAAAAAAAATCAACTGTCCACAGTCTTTTTTCTTCTTCAAGCTTGAAGACTCTCATGTAGCTTGCTGATCAATCATTGGAGCCAGATCTGCACCAAGGGCCCTATCCTATACAACTGTCCAGCAGTGCCAATGGGATGTGTGCTGGATCCTGCAACAGGAGAGTAGTCATGGAGGCCTCCTCAAGGTAAGGGAACATTCAGACAGCTTTTGGTGCCCTTGAAGAGGAGCCATAGTTCTGTGGAAGAGCACATTTTTGACACAGACGATCTTAGATTCAACCTGACATCTCCAGATCGGGTTGGGAAGTCTCCAGAAATGGCATCTAAATTATTTAGCAACAGGTACTCACTTTTGATTGGCACTTGTGTTGGGGCCCGCCCACCGGAAGTGAGGTCATAGCCGGAACCCAGGAACCGCCCCCAGGAACTGCGGCGCCTCATCGGTAGGCCGTGCGGCGGCCCAGGAGAAGGCCCGGGAGTCCTGGGCCTTCCCCGGGGCCGCCGCACAGGCTACCGATTCCCCGCCTAGGAACCGCTGTGCCTCCTCAGGAGGGAGCCCCAGGCAGCCTACCTGCTCACACTGCTGCCGCCGTCGGTCTCCCTTGCTCCGCTGCCTGCCTGCCTGGCTCTGAGAACGTGCAGGCAACTCAAACGTTGCAGGGGGCGGGGCGGAGCGCCAACGGAGTTGACGAGTGGGTGGGCGAATGGGCGGGGCCAGCCCTAATCCTAGGAACGGGTACTCGCATACCCCCGCGTACCCACTACATGACATGTCTGGAAGTCTCCTGTCTGAAAACTCCAGAGGCCCACTACTAGTCAGCATAGATAACACTGAGCTACATGGACTGAGCGTGCAATCCTAACTTGGAGTTAGGCCGGCACGGTTAGGCCAGCAAAGTTTGGCTGCCATAAGGGACAACTGTAAAGTATGTTAGGATCACTTTTGGAGTCAGAGAGGTCAGCAAACAGATGTGCGCCATCCTTCCTGACTCCGAGAATGGTCCAAACATGCTTTAACGGTGGCTCTTGTGCCAGCCAAACTTTGCTGGCCTAACTTCAAGTTAGGATTGCGCCCCTAGTCATGATAGAAGACAACTTCATAAAAATGTAAAAATGTTTAATTTATGCAAATTTATGCAAAGTTCCTTCCAATCTATTTTCCTAATATGCTAGTTTTCTCCTTGCAATTAGAGGAAAAGCTTTAGCCTGGCTGTCTCACTCCTGTACTAGCTTTCTAGTTGCAAGCTCTTTGTACAGATCTACAAAAACACTCTTGTAGATAAAGAATATTATTTCTGAATGCTCCTATATGTAAAATAAAAAGAAAAACAAACAAAAAAACCTCCCTGGAAGCAGAAAGCTGGTGCATTAAGAAGCCTTGCAGTGAGTTTCACACACAGAGGACCAATAAAACTGTGATTCCTTCCCTGCAGTCTGGGAGATAATACAGTCTGCTCTATGAGTTTATTCTGCTGCATATGTGCAGATCTAACCCTAGGGGCAAGTTTCTAGCTCATCTTCATTCAAATGCAGACAGCAAGAACTTTTGATCTTGTAAGGGAGGCAAAGCGAGGGCAGGGGAGGAAAGGTAGACAAGAAAAAAGGCAGTATAAAGAGAAAGGTGGCAGCATACCCGCAGAACACAGCAGGAGAACACTGGAATTGCTGAGGAGCATAATAAGCAGGCATAATGACCACTGGGCATAAGAGACTTGCTTCCACACTTCGTATATCATAATGAAAGTAATTAAAATTATGTGACTAGTTTCCCATTATTACACTGGGATTGCAAGGAACCCCTGGATGGCCCCCTTGTTCTGAAACACTGAGAGTGGGAATGGCTGTATTATTCCCAATTTGCTGGGGTCAAAGACGGCATGTCTCCTGCACATAGCGGCAGATGCATAGGTCTGGCTGGTCATGGGCAGATGCCACTTAGTGGCCCACTTAGATAAGGCTCTTCACGTGGTCACTACATACTTTTTCCCCAAAAATTGATGCTTATTGCACAAAATACGCAAAACACAAGAAGGGACAGAACCAAAAATAAACAGCCTCCAAGTGACTATAAAAGAGAACAGATCACAGTCCTAATCACAGAACCACATTTCTATCCCAGATATTATTCTGACAATGCATTTTTCAATATGCAATGCAAGGGTCCCATTTATCCAGCAACAGCACCTACTGGATGTCTTCTTTGCCCAACTTACAGCCCAATCCTACCTGCCGGTCCATGCCAGTGGAATGTGCATACCACTGGCAGAAGTGACATTCTACCAGCAAGTATAACAAGGCTGCCAGCACAATGGCTGCAGGCTGTGCACACAGACCAGTGGAGAGGCTTCCATCCACCAGTCGTTTGTTAGTGGGGCAGGAAGGGGTGAAGCCAGTGGTGATGATGCATTCTGAATCCACGCTTTTGCAAACCTCTTTGCCCCTTTTCCCGCCTTGGACATACTGTACACCACCAAAACAGGTGCTGTATGTCCAAGGAGAGCCATAGGCGACCCCAGGTAGGTAAATAACTTGTTTCCTGTTTGCCTTTGGTTTGCTTCCTAAACACAGAATGCAGCGCATACCTTTTTTGGTGCGACTACATCAGCACTGGTGGCAGGGGATAGGACTGAGCTATAAGTTCACGAATTTATCCATTCCTGCAATTTCTAAATACTTTAATAGCCATATTTTCATTCTCTACTAACTGGACAAACAGGCACTTTTTCAGGTGGTGTCACTCTTATATTAATCAGGGGGAGAGTAACTGAGAATAACAGTAACTGAGAGTAACTGCAAGAGAGGAGATTCTGGATGGACATCAAGAAGAAATTCCTGACTATAAGGGTGGTTCAACGTTGGAACAGACTGCTGAGGGAGGTGGTGGATTCTCCTTCACTGGAGACCTTCAAGCGTAGGCTCGACAGGCACCTTCTGGAGATGCTCCAGGAGTGTTTCCTGCTACAGGCAGGGGGTTGGACTAGATGACCTTGGAGGTCCCTTCCAACTCTATGATTCTATTATTCTATGTCCCTTTTCACTCCAGCACAGTGTCTATTCTAATGGCTGTTGGTGGTGGTGTTCTGCATCTTTTCAGATTACGAGTCCTTCTGGGACAGGGAGCCATTTAATTATTTGATTTTGTCTGTAAACCACTTTGTAAACTTAAAAAAACGCACACCTGAAAAGCATTATAGAAATACGCTCAATAAAAATTGGCTCTGTATTTATGCAACCACACTCCCTCTCTTCCCAACAAGTCTAAGTTAAATGTTAAGTACATCTTGTTCCAAGTATTGTTTTATCTTACTACTTTTGTTGCAGGTCTGAGAACACTTGCATTGATATTTGTTTCTCAGAAATATCCAGAAGTTTCAGAGCTGTGATGGCTGATGCACAAATTTTAGTGTGATCCTATTTTTTTTAATGGCTCAGAGCCTTTCAGTAATTCTGGGCCACAAAGGCGAAAAAGTATAGCTGCACTATAAGGCCTGATATATCATTAGATCATCTTCTTTCTAATGGCAGATGCTTTTCCTCAACTATCCCCCTCCCGATTGCGCTAGTCCTGTTTTTTAATACAGGTGAATACAGAAAAGTCCTTGAAGTGTTCCTTATCTTCAGTACTCAGAAGGTCTCCGATAAGACAGGTAGGAAAAAAAAAAGCTTATACCAGCCGAAACCACATTTTCCACAGCAAAAAGGGAAGGGGCACTTGGGAAACGAGACAAGAAAAACAGCATTGTTTTCTTTCCTTTTTTTATATAAAAAAGGAATGGATTCCCATAAGTATTAAGATCGGAATAAAATTATGCACAAATACACAGTGTTCAGTTATTATTCAAATATGCCACATCCTCAATATAGTAGATGCACATGGCTTAAGAAGAGAATGGTGTTAGTGCCATCTGTTAGCACCAGGGATGATTGTTCCTTTGCCCAGAGGATACTGCCACAAATGACTCCCCAACCATAGGATGAAGTGGTTGCCATTTTGATGCCATTGCATCAGCCGGGGATGGTGGTAGAATGGATAGGATTGGGCTGTTATATTCCATCTTTCCACCAATTAGAACTTCAAGGAACAACATGTGAGAGGGATCTTGGAGTTGCACTGGATCACAAGATGAACATGAGTCCGCAGTGTGATACAGCTGCAAAGAAGGCTAATGCAATTTTAGCCTGCATTAACAGAACCATAGTTTCCAAGTCGCAAGAAGTTGTGGTTCCACTTTACTCCGCACTGATGAGACCTCACCTGGAGTACTGTGGAATTTCCAGTTTGACAGTGGAACAGATTGCTGAGGAAGGTGGTGGATTCTCCCTCACTGGAGAATCAGTGAGGGAGAGTGACCTTCAAGCAGACCTTCAAGCAGAGGCTCGACAGGCACCTGTTGGAGATGCTCTAGGAGAATTTCCTGCTATAGGCAGGGGATTGGACTACATGACCTTGTAGGTCCCTTCCATGATTCTATGTTTGTAAAACTATTTCTATCATAGGAAGGGAAGGCTTCCATAAGTAGATCTTGCATCTTCAACCAAACCAACACTTCCTCAATCAAGCAAGATATCTCGCTCCCACCGCCCTCCCCAGCCTGAAGGTCTAGATTGTTGTTCAGTTGCTAAGTCGTGTCCGACTCTTCGCGACGCCATGGACCACAGCACACCAGGCCTGCCTGTCCTCTACTAGCTTCTGGAATTCACCCAATTTCATGTTCATCGCTTCGGTGACACTATCTAACCATCTCATCCTCTGCCGCCCCCTTCTCCTTTTGCCTTCAATCTTTCCCAGCATGAAGGTCTTTTCTAAAGAGTCCTTTCTTCTCATGAGGTGGCCAAAGTATTTGAGCTTCAAAGGTCTAGATAGATAGATAGACAGATAAATAAATAAATAAAATAAATGAATAATAATAATAAAGACCTGCACGCGCGCGCACACACACACAAACACACACACAAACCAGACCATTTTGTTAGCCTGAAATATCTCAGAAGGAGACACCCGCAAAAATGGATTGGTTGTATTGCAGCAAGCCTAGAGGATCAAATTAAGTTAGTTGGTGAGGGTTTGCAAGGGCTGTATGGCAAATCACCTACTTTTTCATCACAGGAAATGTGAGATTGCCCTGAGGTAAATGCTGGGTGGGCTGTTATGAATGCTTCATATTATTGCCACCTCTGCTGTGTGCATCTTCTGTGGTGCTACTCCCTAGCCTCTCTTAAAGGAACTACTGAACTCAACAGGGAGAAAAACAGGAAACGGAAAAAAAGGCAGAAGTAAATCCACAAATTGTTTCCCAGCAGAAAAATGTCTGTTGTGCGCTGAGGAAAGAATTACATCCTGACATCTTCAATAAATTTGCCTTCATATGGAAGAAAAAGGAATACAAGGGTTCCAGTCAGATGGAAATGAATCATACAGTTCTCTGCTTCTCCACCATCCTTCCTTGCAATGGACATTAAACCAGTGATGGGAAAAGCTTATGAATAAGTTCCTTCCATGTCCTTGCTGAGTCAGTGCCCACTAGAGTCAACGGGGCTTCAGTTGGTCAAGGCAATGGGGTCGAGACTAGACCCAAGCAGCTGTAAGATGTATCACCAGAAGGTTCTCTGAAGGGGGCAAAATTACTACGACAGCTAAATAAGTGGAAGTGGCTTTCCTCTCACGCTGCTGTCTTTGGACCAATTCCCATATTTATTTTTGACCCAACAAAGTCACATTTGTACAATGACTGATAACACAAGCACAGGCACGGGCACTTTTTGTTGTTGTAATGGTTACCTGTTCTTGGGTATATTTGGGGCGCTGAATCTAAAAATTGCATCTGTTTGTCCCCTATTAGCTCTAGTTTTGGGGGTAAGGTATAGCCACCTTATATGCTGATTCAAGCAGCTTCCTCAGGAAGCTGCTTGGATCAGCATATAAGGTGGCTATACCGTACCCCCCAAACCAGAGCCAATTGGGCAAAACCAATGTCATTTTTGGGGTCAGTACTCCAAACATATCCTAAATTTATTTGAATATCCTTGGCAACATACGATACTTGTTACTATTCCGTCTTTCTCCAAGAAGCTCAAATTGGAGTAGTAGGCGTCTGGCTTAGATGCCTTTAAAGGAGGACTGAACAGAATTATGGAGGAAAACTCCATCACAGCTTACAAACTATGATGGGTATGTCCAGTCTGAGATTAGCTGGTCACTCATACTGAGGGCTGGGGAGGAATCTTTTTCCCTATCATCTGAATTGGCAGGTTTTTATTTATTTATTTATTTTTTGCCTTGCCCAGACTGGTGAGGGAAGGACGGTATTCCAGTAGGTTTCATGTTTTTAAAAATTGGTCACTTGTGTTTAATAAAGTGGCATAAGTTAAACCCAATCACAGTCTGGTGTCTTCTTTGGGGGGTAATAGTCTACCTCAGAATGCCAGATGCAGGGAGTAGCAGCGGGACACAAGTCTCTGGTTGCCTTGTGTGCTCCCTGAGGCATCTGGTGGGCCATTTTGAGATACAGGAAGCTGAACTAGAAGGGCCCTTGGCCTGAGGCTGCTCTTATGTACTTGATGACCTGTTCGATCCCCTTGTTGTTTCTTCGCACAGCCCTCTGACGTAAGATAGACTGAGAGAAACTGACTAGTTCAAAATTACCCAGTGAATTTCATGGCAGATTAAAGATACATAACCTGGGTCTTTTTAGTCAGTCTGATGATACTCATTAGGCCACATTTCAGACACTTAGGGTGCCTGAAGTTAGGCCAGCACAGTTAGGTCAGCACAGTTTGGCCAGCACCAGGGCCACCATAAAGCGCATTTGGACTACTCTTGGAATCAGGAAGGATGGTGCACGTCTGTGTGCTGGTCTCTCTGACTCCGAGAGTGGTCCAAACATACTTTACGGTGTCCCTTGTGCCAACCAAACTTTGCTGGCCTAACTGTGCCAGCCTAACTCCAGGTTAGGAGTGCGCCCTCAGTATTTTACTTCACTGCACCCTTCTGTAGTAACAGCAGGTGGTGAGCATGCCAGGCCAAACTGCTAGGGTTAGCCTTGTTTCACGTGTAAGTTTAACCAATGTGAGACCCACGTATCAAAGGATTCATGCTGCAGGAGTTTGTGATACGCCTCAACAGGAGCAAGGGGCCTCCCTGTGTGACAAAGCCGCACAACCCTAACCCTGCACAACTTGGAAGCCACAAAGCCAAATGCATGTAGTGCGGCCTGCTTGGCAAATATTTTCTTTTGGATTTCTAGACAGTGAGTGAATCCGAGGAGTTTTTGGAACCCATTGAGGGTTGACTGGCATATGTGACTGGCAACTGAGTTTTCTTTGAATTGGTGGATTTTAGTGCTAGGCCTGTGCATCATGGACGGTGCATCGTTTAAGGTGGATTTGCATTTGCGACAGTGGAACACAATTTCTGCGACCACAATTGAAAGATAAGATCAGGGGCGTAGCTAATGAAAGTGTAGCCCAGTGCAGAAGTAAAAATGTTGCCCCAGAAGTGATTCACAACATGAAGTGACGTCACAGTTGTATTTTCGTTTTCTCTGTTTCTTGGGCCGTAACCTTTGACAAAGGTATTACACTCTGGGCTGTTTCATTGCATTCTTCATTAAATTACCTTTTCAATGATATATGTCATGATGCTATTATTCATACATACCAAGGTTTTCACAATTTTGGCCACTAGTATCAGCGTGTTGCCCCTCTAAAGCTTGTTGCCCAGTGAAATTGCAGCCCCTGCACTTCTTTAGCTAGGCCCCTGGATAAGATCACTGTAAATTGCATTGGAAACGTGTTCCTTTGGAAATGTGCCTATTTTCTCTTTGGTAGTGATGTAATTGATGCTTACCTACATTGATCTTAAATATCTGTTATAGATTATGTTTCTATACTATATTTATTAAAAATGTTAAAGGATGGTGATGAATTTAATCAAAATGGCAAGAAGAAGTATGTTCCTAATATTAGAAAAGATTGCTGGTTATGGGTGAAGAGAGGTAAAACTCAATTATCTGTATATGCTTCTGTAACTTTTCATGCGGATTTTGTAGCCGTGTATTTGTATTGGAGCACTGAAAGTATTAACTACTTGTGGCATTTTATGAGCCAACTGATGACATTTAAAGAATGATACATGAAATTAATAGAAGCAGCAGGGGAAGGGAAAGGTACTGAAATGAAGGCACATAAATCTTGTGGTTGTTTTTCCACCTGAATATGTAACCTGCCTTTATTTCATAGGATAATTTTAATTTAAAAAAACCATATGCATATCACAAAGTTATTCTGGAGATGAGTGGGGATTCAGCTTTAGCCCTGATACCTGAGCTGGTGGCGGTCGGAAGTATCATCAGAAAGATTAAAATGAAATGTTAGGGGGAGAAATTATTTCCTTGAGGCTGACTGAGTCCAGGAATGTCCCTTCGTGAGAATGTCTTCAATTTCTACCCAGAGCCCTTTAGCCGCACATTACCGCCTCGTTTTATTCTCTCTACCTCAACCGTTATTTTTATTGCACTAAAAAAAAAAAAGGCACACACACGACATTGCTGTAAACCAATTTTCAGCTAATATTATAAAAACGAAGCCTGTGCTGCCATCGGTAAATGAAACATAAAAATTAATTGTCTTGCAATAAGAGGGAAGGACTTTGTTAAAGAACCAGCCAGGGAGCAAACATCAAGCCCTCTGCATGCCCTCAAGCACCACTGAAAACATTATTACTCAACAAGCAACGAAGACTGGCTTCTGAGAGGAGACTTGCACGAGATGATATTCATAATTCAGTAAGAGACTATTGCAAAAAAAAAAAAACCCACCTAAAACGTGACTGCCAAACGATTTTTGCATTATTCATGCAGTGAACCCTGGTACAAACTAAAAGAGCTCACCTTGGTCCAGGACATCCACCAATAGAAGCAGGCTAAGGTGTCCACATCACTTCTTTGATCACGAACAATAGGTAGACATCAGAAGGAGCATCCAAGTGTGGATGCCACATCTCAGCATGTGTTGTCTTCAATAGAATTCCTGAGCACAGTTGGAGGACGCACAACAAACTACCATGCGGGTCTGGCCTTGATGGGCTATCTTGCAATCCTATAGACCAGTGTCTCTAGTCTCTGGTGTCAATGGTTCAGACCTAAACTATGGATCAGGAACCACTTGATAGGTCGCGACCTGATGCCAGGTGGGTCTTGAAAAGCTGGGAGCCCGCATCTTGGAAGCTGCAGACCTTACTCTTGCTATATGCCTTTTGTGAGGGTGCTTTACGTGCTTTACAATGCCATTGCAACACTCCTGGGCCGGCACAAGACTTGTGCAAGCCTAACTCCAAGTTAGGATTGTGCCCTGAATTTTCAAGTGAGGATTTTTTAAAATTTTGTTTTTAGTTCAGTGCTTTTATGCAATATTTTGTCCTAATCTTGCTTGCTGTCAGGGATGTTTCATGGTTGTGCAATTGCTGCAGTCCAAAAAATGCCTGTTGCCTTCCAGGAGTAGAATCATCAAGCAGGAAATGCCATCATTGTGACATAATAAAATGATGTCACAATGATGGCACTTCCTGATTGATGATGTCACTTCTGGCTATGGCTAGTTAATGACATCACTCTCGGTGGGTCCCGACACAAGTACCATTCTAAAAAGTGGGTCCCAGTCTAAAACATTTGAGAACCACTGAGGTTATCTATGAATTTGCCCTTATTCCCTTGCTTTGTGAAGGGCCCAACACCACAACACCTGAAGACTTAAGTAACAAACAAAAGAGAGACAACCAATCTATAGAACATAAATAAGATATAGTGTCTACCAGAAAGCTTATTGAATGTTTTCCACTGAACACAGCAGATTCTCGATCTGCTAGGTATAAGATAAGTTCCTAACTATATGAGAACTGGATTTCTAATTATATGAAAATTAACTGTAACGGCTAACTGGTAATGAAGAGAGCCCCCAGCAATTCCCTATCAGCTGAGCTGAGGTCAGCAAGCAATTTATCCAGGAAACAGGTAGTGGAGAACTGATCAGGAAGGCGTGGGGCCTTCTCTTCACACATATGCGCACGGTTTCAAAACCACTAGTCAAAGGGAGGGGCCAGTCCTCTCCGTATTCCAGCAGATTTCCAAACTTTTAGCTGTGAAGAAACATCATCCTGTGGGATGTGGTGGCGCAGCAAGTTAATCTGCTGTTGCTGGGCTTTCAACCGCAAGGTTGGGAGTTCGAGACTGCGTGATGGAGTGAGCTCCCGTCGCTTGTCCCAGCTCCTGCCAACCTAGCAGTTCGAAAGCACCTAAAAAATGCAAGTAGATAAATAGGGACCACTTCGGTGGGAAGGTAACGGCGTTCCGTGCGCTACAGCGTAGAGTCATGCTGGCCACTTGACCACGGAAGCTTGTCCTTGGACAAAACGCCGGCTCTACAGGCTTTGAAACGGAGATGAGCACCGCCCCCTACAGTCGGTCACGACTAGACCATTCGGTCGTGGGGAAACCTTTACCTTTAAACATCATCCTATGCAGGACTGGACAGAGGATATACAAGAAACAAAACCCTTAGAGACCTAAATATAATACACAGAGACACAATGTCATTCTCACCCACATCTCTGGAATCTTCTGTACTTCCTCCTCTGACCAAAGAAAGAGGAGTGATTTCCTGCTTTAAAGCAGAACTCTAATAACAAGCCATGATTCTCAGAATAGAAGGCAGATAATTCTACAATGGCGCCAGCAGCTGCTAAAGGCATCTTTCCAATCTAGAAAGAGAACTCACACACGGCAACTGGGTGACTCTGCTTCCATTCCAAAGCTGGGAATTGGATGTGAGGACCCTCCCGAGGGTCCTTCCTTTCTTCTCTTTGCTGGCTAGGCTGGGTATCTATAAACACCTGGCATGGTTGTTTTGTTGTGTTTTACAGGGAAGGGAGACAATTGCTGAAATGACTCGTAGCAAGCCTATTGCACAAACTGAATGAGACGCAGGTTACTAAAATTAATTGGGAAATGGAGGGCTGAGCTGAAGAGGCTAAAAGCAGGTGTTTCCTCTCAGTATACCGTGCTTCTGAAAAGAAAGGAGTACCCTTGGTTTGCATCCAAAAGTAAGTTGCTGGAGCTAGGACGTCATGTGCGGGTCTCACAGACTGGCTGAAAACAACAGGGCCTGGGATGGCGAGCCAAAACATGTGAGCCTGGAGAGGCTGTGCACCACTGGGTCATGGGGAGAAAACAGCAGGGGAGCAGTGGCCTTTATGTAATAATAATAATAATAATAATAATAATAATAATAATA